>OY744517.1:23187375-23312375 GCA_963556195.1 Sepiola atlantica | reverse complement strand
CAAAACAATCACTTCGAAAAAAAAGTAGAACAAATAAAAAATGAAAAAGAAATATAATTAAATGAATAACAAGACACACCGAACAAAAACAACGAAGACATATATACAAGAGAATGAGAAAAGGGCGTTAGGAAGAAGCTTATTGAGGACGGCAATGTAATAGAAAAATAAGTAATACAACTAGATAATAAAGACGTATAAAAAAATTCCAACACCGCTAAAAAAACCTTCTCGTGTTTCTACATCAACGATCATATTTTAGTCTTGCCTCAATCGACGGAGAACTGGCTTTCATCCAAGATCTCTAAATGAAGAGTTCCAATGTTAGAACAAGATTAATCTAATCCTTCAAATTAGACTTTATAGAAATAAATATCTACAATTGCAATTTTAACTGTACTAGTTTATTTTTATTAACATAAAGAATATTTTGAAATATACCATTATGTTAACAAAATGAGTCGGAGCTTGTTAGAGTGATGAAATAAATCACTCTTCGTAGCGATAATTTAACAATTTCTAAATTGCCGTTTATCACGTTCTGGATTCGAACTTTTCAAATAAAAGTATTATCTCAAATATGTTCCTCAAATTGCTGGGAGAATGGTATAATCATTCTACTGCACCAGAACTGCGTGATCTAATGCAATCATTTAACCATAAAACATGTTTATAATAAGGAGTACTTAAAAGTATGTGTTGTTTTGATTGTGTATATAAACGATTTTGCAATTTACTGAAGATTATTTCTTTCTGTGCTTTAACTACACTGTCCAACAAAATTAACGCTTCATTTCTTTGTTTCGTTATTTTGATGAAATATTCCTGACTGAGCTTCAACTAGCTAAGATATCCACAGCAAGATTCGTCTTATTACCACACTGAACATAACTAATGTTCTTTTCCCAAGTTGTCAACCATTAGGTGAATTTCTCTGAAGAGTTTCTTTCTAAGAACGTTTTTGACCGTAGAAAACATTTCGACTGGACAGATTCCGTGTAGAAAATAGGGGGTTTTCAAATACAATGTCAAGAAATACGTGTCATGTAATATTCCCATGAATATACTACATTGTGTATTCGATTCCTCATTTAAAATCCCCTGACAATAGCCTCCATGATTCAGCTGACAATACGTCAGTCACAGTAACCCTCATCTTCGAGTCTACATAAGCGATAACTCATTATCAAAAGAGATCTGACAATATAAATTTGGCAAATGAATTAGAGTTAAAACCATGATATGAAATGTAAATGAAGAATGGCATGCAAGAAAAGACAGTCTATGAGAGTATATAGTAAATAAAAGAAAACACTGAAAAGTCTGCATGAGATGGAAGAAGTTAAAATACAAAAAAAGGAAGAAAAATAATAAATAGACGAAAGTGGGAAACAGAAGACGACAAAAAAGATACATGATGAGAACAAGAGGAAAAATAAAATAACGACAAAGTGAAGAAGATAGGGCGTACGAATGGCTCAAAATAGAAGAGACGTGGTGAAGCGAGGAAAAACGTAAACAACAAGAGGAATAGTATCAACAATAAAACAGTGAAGAAAAGAAGATGAATAAGAGTAAGAGTGGAAAAAGCAGTAGCAGCACCAAAGAAGAAAAAGAAGAAATAGAAAAAGGAGAAGAAGAAAGAAAGAAGACAAAGAAACTGAAGAAATAGAAAAAAGAAGAAAAAGAAAAGAAGAAAAAGAAAAAGACTAAGAGATGAAGAAGCAATAGGAGAGCAAATGAAAAACAAAATAAAAAGACGAACTGAAGAAGATGGACATCAATAACATAAAAAATGAAATACAAAAAAATGACTAAGAAGTGGAAATAGCGAAATAAACATGGGAAGGCTTAAAGAGAGGAACAAAAAAAAGGATGAAGAACAGGAGAGAAAAATAAACAACATGAAGAAGACGAAGAACAACAACAACAATAGGTATGACATCAAAAATTATTTAGCGACTTCGATCAGTCTATTAGTTTATCGACTATCTACATATATTCATTGTATTCAGATGTTATCTAAAAACTATATATTACTCTTGACTTTTTTTGAAACTCGCGTAAGGAATTACATTTAGAACACATAAAATTAAAATGTTTTGGTCAGTGAGACCGAAAAAATACAGATTTCCGCCGAAATATGTGAGTAAAGAAATTGTAAGAATAACTGAAAATGATAGTGTTAGTTTGATGTAGCTTAGTGCTAATACTATCTGACATTACTTGATTAAACTAAGACATCAGAGGCTACTCCGACACACCAATGAATATCGGTTATAGTTTGATACTTCTGTACGTATTTAGTAAAAGTAAATAACATATATTAGTGATACTAGCATATTTTTGCTAGTTGTTTAATTACACTAAAATATGTTTGTTTTTTCTTACAAAAAAAGATAATAACCCCATCCTTTATTTTTATAAATAAACACATAGTTTTTAAACAAAATTTACCCTTCACGGCGGAAAATGTTAAACAAAACAATCATAAACTCAATTAAGGTCGTAAAAAAGTAATAATAGTTGAAGGTATTCATATTTTTTTAAAAAGTAGTACCTATAATAAAATCAACAATTAAATAAATAAAATACAGTAAACACGATTCTAAATTCAGTTATTTAATTGCTCAGTAAGTGTTCTTTGTTTTTTACCCCAAATCAATTATTTTTGCAATTCCACAATTTTATTCTATAATTGTGTGCTTTAAAACCTAATTTCTAATAAGATTACCAAAAAACAAATAAACCCAAAACGTTTTAATAAAAAAATCGAAGCAAATATACTATTTTTGGGCGACTCGTACGATATATCTCGGATAATGTTATTTACATGTTATTAATCACATAACGGCCTTTATCTTTTGCCACTCTCCTCTCTCTCTCTTCTCTATCGTTTTTTTTCTTTATTTTCTATGACACGCTTTTTTAAATAGAACATTGTGTGCGTTCGAAATAGAACGTTATACTTTATAATCAGAGGGCAGTTTACCAAATGTCGACGTGGACGGCGGCTGTTCCATCATATTCCGTTACAATCTAATTTAATTACGTAACTCAATTATATAGATAAACAAACAATGTTTTAAATAAATTCTATTAATAATATTTATTATCGAGGAAAATATTTTAAATACGCCTCAAAATCTCAAAAAAACAATCATGAGTGTATATTTGCAAATATTAATTTATTTCAAGCTTTAAAACAAATTATGTAAATGTAAAAGCCGCGTTATGTTTGAGGAAGTTTTGGAATGGGTATATATACGAGCTGATAAATAGATATAAAAAGAGAGCGACCACAACTAATTATATAGTTTCGGCTTCAGACAGACATATAGACATACATACAGACATACATACGGATACATAAGCTATATTATCAATAGATAGTTCTATCTGATAGGATATATATATATCTATTTTTTCGTCTAAGGTATGCACCTTGCTATTGCTGAATTATTCTCTTGTTTCTGACCGAAGTACGTCTACCTTTTCTGCATTTAAGATAGAATAAAATATATGGGGGGCTACCTTCTCAGTCGGTAAAAGAGATATCCTATTAGTCTAAGGTAAGTTTTCATTTGATCGCGATCCAGATTACCCCTTTTTAGGGACCTAGTTTTTTTACAAATTAAAACGGATTTTTTGTCTAACTCTGTTCGCGTGGGGAGACACGTTGATAGATCCCTCATTGATTGAGCCATCTTAGAATCACTTACTCACAAATAGAGGCTCTGTGAAGCTTATAAACATTCCCAACAGAAAGTTGTGCACCAGCTTCGAAAATGTTCAATATGTTATACTTATATAATAGTACTCGTCGGAAAGCACTGCACAAACGCCATTTCAAAACCGTTACTGCGCCCAACCAAAAAGATATCTTTGGAAAATGTAACATCTCTTTCTACAAAAACATGATATATAAATCTTAAAGTAAGACAAGGTTGATGCCCGGCAGCCAGAGCCTCTTCTAGAAATTATAAGAAGCATAACAATCAAATAGGTTCGTCAAATCTACGCGTTCGCCGATCAAAATAATGTTTCAAACTGAAACTATTATTAACCTGCTTCTCAGTGAAGTCAAGTTAGACAGGAATTCAGTGCCGCGTAGCAGGAAAAATGAGCACAAACCAAACCGCTTTCCAGGATGAATAGGTCATGTATGCGAGGGAGCACCTTTTGGGGTCGAATCGAACCATACTCAATCCCAACAAAGTAGAGGCTTATGTTTAAGGACTTACCCACCATTTCCATAATTATGTCAATGTGAGCCTCAGCTGATATAACAACTGACGGAACTAGCTCATAGGTATGCTGGAACACACCTAAAAAGTGCTCAATATTTTCTTGTAACGGAGTTTACCTGGCTGGCGTTGGCGGATTATTCTTCTGGTCTGAACTACGTCCCAAAAACAGAAGTCTTGGACGTGTTCGCATGAGATGCTTCGCCAATCACGAATCCACTGACGAAGACCGATCATTTGTAGATCTGAGAGGCTGGCCTAGTTTGTTATTTATTACAGTCGTCCACGCCATCCACTGCCCACCTATATACATGTGCCACCCAAGCAGAGATATAGGGGTGATTACGCTCCGAATGTATGGTCTACCGGGTAGCAAGCTGGATACCACTATATTCAAAAACGCTATTGTAAATAGACGAACAGCATTAGCTTGAGGTTAAAATATCAAGTTAGTCGTATAAAGATAGAGACATTAAAGTGTTAAAAAAGACGCTAGAATATTCAAATTTACAGAAGGATCGAAAATATGAAAAATGAGATTAACACTCTTCAAAAGTATAAAAATAGCACAAACTAACGCATTCTGGCGTAATGAGGTTCAATGAACATGATAATGAAGCAATCCTTTCATATAATAACTTAAAGTATCTGCCTTCTTTTGCAAGGAAACGGAGGAAAAAGATATGTGATCATGAACTTAAAATTTAAAGACTGAACGCTAAAAGATAAGAGAATGAGAAAGAAAAAAAGTTAGAAATAAATGATTGTCTCATCACGAAATCTGTGGGTCTTTATTTTATCATTTCTGCCTCGACGGAGCAGAATTCAGATAACCGAAAAGGGAAGAAGAGAGAGAATGAAAATGAAAGCAGAAAAAATACGATTGCAAAATTAATTTTTCCACGTCTGCATCCGATTAGGGAGATGATTGAACATTATACGATCCGGCAGTGTTGCTGAAAAAGCAAAAAAATAAATGGCTGACATTTTAAATCTGAATCCAATATCAAATAAATTATTCTTTTCATTCATTCACTCATCCATTCTTTATTGAATGTATTCGTTCTGTTTTTTCAATTCCACATTTTCATTTATTGTATTTATCGGTCAATTAATCAAATAGTTTCTCTTGATGCATCGTGTCATATTCTTAATCATATCTTCGGATGACGAAATGACGTCTGCATCGGTAGATGCTATCTATAATAATACAAGGCGTACCCGTGATCCGGTGGGCGTCTCCGCTGAATCTGAAGCCCATTCACAATCACTTGTACTACAGATCTGATGATCATCAAATTGGTTCGGAATATTATTACACGGCGATACAAAAAGATATATTTGACGATAAGGACTGAAACTTGATAGACAAATGAAGCACCAGATGAAGTGTATTTGAATAAAATGTAATTGGATTGCAGAAACGATTGTAAATGTTTTAAACGATTTAATGGATGATATTGTTTCAACTTTTAATTCTATTTATGTGCAAGATGTAAACGGTATTTTGGAGTCAACTTGCATTTTTTAAGAAATGGGCTTAGCAACTTGATAATTACACATTCGGCAAAGGTGAATTATAGATAACAACAGGAAAGGGTTTAAAAACCAATGTTTAGCAAGTAACTGTTATCAAAAGAAATACAATTTATGTTTTAATGTACCAACACAATATGTACTTTGAAACGTTTTTTTATTTAAATAAGTCATAATTGAATGTGATTGCCACAAGCTTTGCGGATATTATCAAAGTTTGGGGTGACCAACAAACACATATAAAAGCTGGGGCGTACTGGCTGTAAGGAAATGATTGCTATTGGGCATATACAAGTGACCATGCTAACTATATAAAGTTATATAAAGTGAATTAATTATAGTAGAGTGAAGGCTCGTAGCCTGGGATAGGCGACGGGCGCTATCACCCCCTGATTATTCGCGTTAATTCGCTTTTAGTAAAATCCGAAGAGAAAAATTGTTTACCGTTGAGTTAAGGTTAAAGTTGACGAACATACCCCAAGTGACATCCAGAAGCAAAGCCGCTACCCCTACACCTACTAACATACACACGTTCCTTGTATACATCTTTAATGTATTTGAATCACTTCAGTACATTGATGTGTCGGCGATACGTAGCCAATGTATAAATACGCGAGAACATACAAAAGGTACGACTCGTACACACTAAGCTTTGTTTTTAGTAGTACTTGCTCTGTTTGACCACGTGACACTTTTAAAGCCTTCATAAGGCTTTGCTTGCTTTCTAAATTTTAAAAAGGTTTTTCAGAGTATAGGGATGCATTTCGTGAGAAAATTATCCTAATACAAATAGGTCAACCAAACTTTATCTAGACCGAATTGATATACATATCAGGCTCTAGATACTGGTCGTATTAGTGTAGTAAGCATTTTTTTCTTCAGATTTATATCTGTACATAGTGCACGCTGATATAACGAGTTATATCTTCATTTTCATATGATCTTCAGTAGAGTCAACGAAGACAACGTCATCGGTATAGATAGATGCGTGTACAAGGGTTAGGCAAGTCTTAGACTTTTCAGAACATCGAGCTATGTTTAAGAAATTATCAGTGGTTCGGAAGTCGTGACACATGGTCATTTTTAACTATTATAGAGCAATGTAAATGCGGAAATGTCATCTGTTTAAGAGCGTTTAAACTGCTCTTGGTGTTGAGAGTGCACCACCTCGTATTGTGTGGAAGTTGTTTGCGAATTTTATCAGATCCTAAACAGCATCTAATTTTCGATATGATTGCCTATAATGTTGCCTTATTAAGAGTCTCAAAAGCTTTTGCTATATCCACAAAAACTTGGCAGATTTCTACCTGTTTTTGGATGCCTTTTTCCTAGCGTTGTCGGCAGAATAATAATATTCATCGTGCCACGCTAATGTCTAGATCCGCTCTGCCATTCTGAAATGACGGAGATGCACACCCGCATAGTAAGTTTGTAAAGCAATGATTTGAAAAGACCTTAAACACTGCTTCAAGAACTATTATGCCTCGATAATATCGACAGGCCGAGCGAGATTCTTTTTCCTAGTATAACAACATCAGAGCTGGGTATATCTAGTCATGATGTGCATGGGGAACCCATACGTAGTCACATATCACAGGGTGGGTTCTTCAGACATAATGCCACTACTAAAACAGAAAATATTGGCAGATATACTATAAAGTTTAGGCGGAGTATTGATATTAATGAATCACAGAGAAAAAGAAGCTGTGCATCATCACACGGTTGTAAAACCACCGAGTGCAGACTCTTCTTCAACCACTGATGGATTGTAGAATATATCTGTGAAACGTTCAGTCAACCGTGTCATAATGTCCTAGGGGCGTTTGTAGAGAAGAGACTCTTTTTTGGACCTGAATGGTACACTACTGGTACACTTGAAAAGGGATGTGAACCGAAAACTTTCCTAATGAAGTGATACATGATTTTAATATCTTTCCAATAAGAGTGTTGATTTGGCATTCTGAAAATAATGCCGTGGAGATTTGCGTTCTTTTTCAGGGAACTGAGGTATCACTGTGTAACTTGATTTCATCCTCTAGAAGCATTCGAATTTGGCAGTCACTGTTATCGAACCAAGTATGGAAATTCCGCTCTTAAGATCGATAACCCAAACGCTGGCTTTGCAGATCCTAGCCCCTAATTGGTTCCATGTACTATCGAACCTTATATTCTGAAACATGTTTTGTAGATTGTTATTTACATTCTTTTTTGCAGGCCAGCTATATTAATACGTTTAGGAACTTTTACCCCTTCAGAGTGAGATGTACACATCATATGGAGCGCTCGTGCGTGGTCTGAAACACATTCCACACCCCACATAACCAGCGCAGTGTACACATTTTGATCTTAACGGCAGGTGCTAATATAATGGAGGCTATGCTTATATTTGACTATGGATAGATCAACGTTTGATTATGGTCAGTATTCTGATGCGAGAAAGGATGAACAGGCCGAGGCCAAATACAGTGCAGAGCTCGGAAACTATTGACAATGATATGAATACCTTAATCAGCTCAATAAATCTTAATTAATACGATATAGAAAATATCCAATTGAATTGTTCAATAATTATAAACACAAAACAAAACAAAGTCCAGAAATGATGTTGCATTACAACAGTAAAAGTAAGCTGAAACACTAAAGGTAGAAAACATAGATTTATGGATGGGTTTAATTTTTAGGCAAACTTCACTATGCTTTATGATAGATTTTATTCCAATAAAACAGAGCTCAATTCATTCAGGAAAAGTCGCAACCGAAATAATAAGCTTTGATTACAGATTATAAATATTAAATACTAGCAGGGCTACCCGGCGTTGCCGGGGCGATAAAAAACAAAGTAGTAGAAATTAAAGAGGGTGTGTAACATCTTTATATAAAAACTTCAATCTCTCTTCTTTCTTTAGCTGTCTTTCTTTCCCTGGTCCTTATTATTTCCCTCCCTTCTTCAAACCTCTATTTCCCTTTTTTCCCATATGATTCTTATCGTGTTTAAATGTGTTAAAAACTTATAATAATGTAATTCACGTAAATTATTTTTACTAAATATGTATTTAATGTAACTGTGGATTTTCTTAAAGAAATATGCTATGTAAACAAACAAACATTTTGGATGAAAGTTATTAATTATTCTTACATTGTATTTTTGATCCCGAAATAAAATTATATTTTATTTTTTCAAGACTTTAAACTGTAATTTGAATGCAATTACTTAATCGCTGGCGGCCATGTTGTAATTTCCTATAATTTTGTTTCGTAAAATAGTAGCAATAGTTTGATTAGCGTTTGTCACTTATTTAAAAAACAATACCAAAGAACTAAAATTTAAAGGCGCGTCCCTGGCGCTGAGAAAAATTAAATAAAATTAGAAGTGATTTCAAATTATTAGGTAATTAAATTAAAATATGACTCAGGATTTTCAAATTACTATAAAATATAATGAAAAATAACTGAAAACAGTCTCCCCTGATTAAATACGCCCCAATGGACCCCTAAGGGGTGGGTTTATAAATTCGGGAATGCTCTCATCATCTTACTCTGTTAATTTTACATAAGAATACACTTTTATCCGTTATGTATATTCTCTAACCTTGTTTTAAAAACTAAATTGTGTTTTTAAACATGAGTTATCGTTCTTCCTTAGCTATCTTCTAATACTTATTTTTGAAGAAAATACTATTTTATTTTTTTTCTAATTAGCCGATATTTACAATAAACGCTAAGTAACCTAACCCTCATAACCTTTCTATCAATAATTGTTACCATATCTAAATGTATTTTTCATCTAAACTCACTATTATGTTTTAAGATGTTTTAAACTCCCGCTACTGTTTCTCTCTCTGTCTATTACCAGTCAAATGTAATGAAATAGACTATGCACCTAAATATTCTAAAAGGCAATCACAAACAAAACAACATATTACTATAAGTCGTAATAGAATTTCACCTGTAGATGGAGAAAAAAAAACAGAATAAGACCGAGAAATACAACGAGGATTAAAATACAAATATCTAATGTTGTATAGAAAAATGTGTTTTTTAGTAAACTGGCTTTGCCAAACTTTTTTCTGATTACAAAAAATCTGACCAGAGCTTGAAAACGTGAACAAACTGTCCACATTATATTTAGCATAGTTATATATATATATATATATATATATATATATATATTTGCATGAAAGAGACAATATTTATTAATCACGGTGAATTAAGAATTAAAAAGATAAAAGGACAGCTGACAGGTTTCGTACCTCGTTCAACAGAGCCAAATATCAAGGTAACGTATACAAAATACAATAAAGATGCTATGAGAGTTATAGCGAGGGAAAGGGGAAAAACAAATTTTTTTTTTTTTGAAAGTTCAATCAAATAGAAACAGCATTAAGCCCGAGTAGATTTCCTCATAGCATATTTATTATATTTTTATACGATACTTCGATATTTGGCTCTGTTGAGTGAGGTAGGAAACCGGTCAGCTGCCCTTTCATTTTTTGAAATTCTTAATTCATCATGACTAATAACTATTGTCTCTTGCATGCCATTATAAAGTTTGGTACTAAAAAGAAAATATATATATATATATATATATATATATATATATATATATATATATATATATATGTAATTATTTCATAATAAAGATAACATTTTATCTACATACGTATACGTTTTATCCTAGTTGAATTTTCAGTTTGAGGGTAACTGATATAGCCGGTCGTACATTTCGAACACCCGGACACGAATCGCATTTAACTTAAACATGGACATATATATATATATATATATATATATATATATATATATATATATATATATATATATATATATATATGTATATATATATATATAGTGAGAGAGAGAGAGAAAGAGAGAGAGAGAGAGAGAGAGAGGGGGAGACAAAGAGAGAAAGAGAGAGATATACATATATATATAAATTCAGATGAAGAAAACATCCGCAAAATAAACATCCGAAGAATGTTAACCGGTCATATAAAAAGTGGTCAATATTAGATACAGTTTTTACAAACAATAATTGTATATATATATATATATATCTGACATTGTAAAATTGATACTGATCACAATATCTAAAATAAAAACCGCAAGATAAAATAAAGAGATTAAGAAATTGGTAAAGAAAAAGAGAGGGGTATGAGGAAAATGCGGGGGTAATAAATGGGAGAAAATAGCGTAAGGTAATCGTTAAATGTGAAAAGGGCGTACACTCTGACACGATTTTATTGTTATGGCCACAGCGAAGATAATTTTGCGACGGATGATTGCTATGATTGTCTCTACCTTTCGCTTGAGCAGAGCGGAATCCATTTTAGAGGTTAACACATATTTATCATGTGATTGTAACTTACGAATTTAATTATTACAGAAATGTTCGGTACACTTTGGAAATAGGAGTTTCTTTTCTCACTATCTGGACAATTTTATTTTTTTATTTCTTTTTTTTATTGTTTATAAGAGACAACTCTTAACTTTATTATTAACCGGTCTCCCCGTTTACGTTATTAAATACTTTCCAAGTCTGGTGCCTATGTCTGCTGTCAAATCATCTCCGGTTCATCACTCTTTTTCACTTAGGCAAGCCAGTATCGAATAATCGAAAGACTTAGCCGAACGGATATTATTCTATACATGTGATACAACCACCATGTTGTTCGCTGCTATTTCTGATATATAAGCTTTTATTAGTGTTCACTGTGCACTGTGCTACATATTGGTCCTTGATATTCAACTTGTGAAACCAATAACACTACAATCCTTTAAATAAATTGCTTGTTTACGTTCTTAGTAGATTTCTTTAAACGGGAACGGTTTGTAGAAAATAGATATGATGAAAGAAACAATGGGATTACAGAAGCCAACGATACACTTTAATTAGGATGTTTTATCTCGAAATATCATGATAATGGCTTAACATCTGAGTTGTTATATTTTAACATACGCATTAATAAAATTGTCTATGATATAATAAAGACAAATTGTTCAATACTTCTAATAGATACATTATATATATATATATATATGATATTAATTATTGTATTAATAGTCCAATGTAGTGAAAAATAAAACAAAACACCTAACATTTTTCAATGTTCATCTTTCTCATAATAACTGATTAGAAATTCAAATTTGAAAAAAAACGTTGTGCGTCTATGACGTTAAAATAATATTTTTTCATAAAACGAAACAAACGCTGGTTTATGTGGATGTCTTCTTTACATAGACTGTGGTTGCTGGCAACTGCTTGTATTCTAGGTTCGATAAGATGCCAGTCGTCACTACTTTGTCCAATTCCTCATGTATTTTGTCTACCGAGGCAAAAGGCACTGTTTTTCTCGTTTGGTTGAAATCTGGCCGCCATCTGTGGGCATCGATTCAAGCCGCTAGATACACTTCGAGAAAAGGTGTTTTTGAATCCAGCTTTAGGTTTTTCTGATTTGGATGTCTTACTATCTATTTTTTTGGCAAAACGTATATCTTGGTACATTCCATGAATTAGACGCTAGCATTCAATCAGTGCTAAGAAGGCTATTAGTTTTTTTTAACACAAGTATTTTAAACATGCTTGTTGTTCCCATTAGATTCACGGTTATAATTAGCTCACCCCCAAATGTAATTATTTCACCAGTCACTCTACTGTCTTGTGTGTGTGTGTTTTAACGAGTTGGGTGTATTCAAATATGTAGGTTTATTATTGACACGCCCGAGCCCAACTATAAGTGTAGTTATTTTATGTGTTATCTATGATTTATACGTGCACATAGTTATGTATATTAATGCAGTTCTGCTCATTTGTTTTTGTTGATTGACCCCGCGTTTTGTTTACTCTATCATTTCTACAATGTGGACATTTGGTATTTTAAACTAAATGGGCAGTCCATAAACTATCGCAGGATACCACAGAAAAATACAAGAGCTCGACGGCTATCTATCCTATTTTTTTACAGGACTGGTTTGTCTGTGCAAAGGCGCGAAAATTTGTTTTATGTTTCCAATGACTTGCAATTCGTGACGTACTTATCTAATGTGTGCAATGCCTAACTCTTTGATGTCGTTCGAATCCTGCTTAACGCTTATCAATGCCTGGTACTCTTCAGCTAATTTATTTAGAACACTCCGTCTGAGCTCAGCGTATTTTCCTGATATAAATCCTTGTACGAAAATGAAAAATGTTAATTCTCAGCATTAAGTTTGACTAATTCAAAATAGTGGCAGTGCTCATTGACGACTGATGCAAACGTTGAATAATCTTCGTTGTATTTTCTACCGCGTGTATACACTTCCAGTTTTTGTGAAACAAATAAGTCTTTGGGCTTAAATATTCAGTTAAAAGATTTACAGCTACAGCAAAAGTCAATTCGCACATTTTTCGCGTCAAAATCAAATCCACAAACTTAGTATGTTTGGTGGTGCCTACTTTTCGGGGTAGTAGGTGAGCCTTTTTCGAGTCTGCCCAATTCTCACAGTCTATTTTGTATAGATTATCATATCTACTAAAATTCGAAGCAACGGTTATATCGTCGTCTAGGGAATAAGTGTCAGTGTCAATGGCGCTCCAAACGGTATTCTGCGATCCCGCATTATAGTTGTTGTTACTTTGACCGCTAATCGATATTGTTTGCATTTATACTTCAATATTATCACCGTATTCTTAATTTTGTTCTAGTTGAGCTGTGGGCATCTTTCTACAGTTTTCTTTTGTATTGGTAGTTTTTGATTTTGTTTAAGAAGCAGCGTTTGGAATCTTTCTTCATTTTTTTCTAAAAGCATTATTTTTTCTTTCTGTGGCTGTTGCAGTTGATACTTCACCAGTTCTCTCGTAGTAGAAATCTTTGACATTTATAATGTGTAATTTTAGAATACGGTTTTAAGAATGTGTACTTTAAGAATATGGCCTTTAGAAAGTTCTTTCTTTAAGACTACGCTTGCTAAACGTAATCTTACTTGTACAATGAATATAAAATATATTTCGTTTTCTTAGAAACAAAAATAACTTTTTAGTACACTTTTGGCATTGACGTAGAATTTGCGCTCGTCACTTTAGTCAACCGAGAAAAATAAAAATAAGGTTAAGTTTTTTTTTATAGGCAGGTGTAAACGTTTTTCTTTTAGAAAAAAAAGAACAGATCATGTACGCGCTCTTTATAAAATGATGACCAGTAAAAGATCACGCTGACTTTTCTGCAAATGAGAGAACAAATTGGCTATTAAAAATAACACAACATTAACAAATAATATATACGCGTAGAATGTAAAATTAAGACGTAAGTACAGTAAATGAATTCGATAAGAAAACAGAAAGGAAAAAAATATCGAAAATAAACCGACATAATAAAGAACAAAGACACCTATAGTATGGGGGAGTCAAAAATTGCGCACATTAAATCGGGAATGTAATTACTCGTCCTTTGCAAGATTACAACATCCTCTCTCTCTCTGTCTCTCTATCTCTCTCTCTCTCTCTCTATATATATATATATATATATATATATATATATATATATGATGGACTCTCCCGTCGATTACGACGTATGAGGTTCCAACAACTTTTATGTGTGTTTAGATCGTTCATGACCCCTGAGTCCGGCAAGAGACCTGCAAGGAAAGCCGCAGACAGTGCAAGAGTGTAAGTAATCGGATGCCAGGTGTGGGGCACTCTCTCTAGCTTTTTGCCTAACTCTGGCAGTTCTCATATTATCCACACAGGTCTCGTTGAATCTTTCCAGTCCAATGCAACAAGCTGCTCGCCATGTCTTCCTGTCTTTTGTACAGCCTTCAAAGTTTTGGGGGGTTATTCCAATTGCCGTCAGCGCATCTTTCAATTTATCTTTGTACCTCAGCAAGGGCCGACCAACATTCCTGTTACCACAAGCTAACTGACTGTACATCAGTGCTTTAGGTATCCTCCCTTCGTCCATTCTTGCTACATGACCAGCCCATCGCAATTGAGACTGCAACAGAAAACTTTCAATTCCACCAATATGGCATATGTTGTAAAGATCTGTGTGAGCGACTTTGTCCTTCAAACTAAGTTTGCATATGGTCCTAAGGCAGCTCCTGTGGAACACATCACATTGGCGAATGTGATGCCGGTAAGGCGTGCACGCCTCACATCCGTAGAGAAGACCTGTCAATATTACAGCCCAATACACATTGATTCTTGTCTTCAACTTAATGCCTCTGCTACTCCAAAGACGATGTTTCAGCTTGCCGAAGGCATTTGCCGCTTTTGCAATTCGGTTTACGATTTCATCATCAAGTGAAGCAGCAGAATTAACTTTGCTACCTAGGTAGGTAAAGTTTTTGACATAGTTCATTGATCTGCCATCCACTTTGAGTTTTTCTAATGGAAATTCATGGACAGGCTGATTTTGTTTCACTCCTTGAACTTGTTTAGGGGTAGGGCATGGTTGATGGACCACCTCAGTCTTCTTTAAACTGATTGTTAAACCAAAAGCCCTACATGCACCTGAAAATTTTGTCAAAAGGTTCTGAGCTTCTTCAAAAGAAGTCGCGACCAGGGCAGCATCATCTGCAAAGAGAAGGTCCCGAATGATGGCCTCTCAAACCAAGGTTTTGGCTTTAAAACGCTGATGGTTAAAGAGCCCACCTGTGGTTAGGAATTGAAACTTAACACCTGTGCTTTCATCAGCGAATGCGTGCCGAAGCATCCCCGAGAAGAACAATGCAAACAGCACAGGTGCCATCACACAACCCTGTTTCGTACCGTTGGTTACTTCAAAAGGCTCTGAGGTTTCCCCATTGGAAACGACCTGTGCTTTCATCCCTTCATGAAAGGAGATTATGACATCAAGCATGTTGTTGGGGATTCCGAGCTTATGAAGAACTTTCCAAAGTGCTACGCGACTGACCGTATCGAATGCTTTTGTCAAATCAATAAAAACTATGTGCAGTTCCCGATTTTTTTCACGAACTTTTTCAGCAACTTGACGAAGGGCAAATACCATGTCGATTGGACCTCGACCTGAGCGAAAACCACATTGGGACTATGGGTAAATCTCATCAATAAGATGTCTGATGATCCTGTTCAGAATCAACCTTGCAAGAATTTTACCTGCAACAGAAAGCAGAGATATCCCGCGATGATTATCGCAAGAATTCCTGCTTCCCTTGCTCTTATAAAGATGCTTGACATTACTATCCTTAAAGTCATGTGGGACTCCGCCAACTTTCCATATCTCCACAAACAAGATGGTCAGTTGTTCCTCGAGTGCTCTTCCGCCATGTTTGTACACCTCAATGGGGATGCAATCTCTGCCCGATGCCCCTGACGATAGCTGTTTTTTTAGCTTGAGATACTTCCTGAACTGTAAGTGGAAAAGACAGTTCCGGAATTTCGGGATGCTGCGGAAGAGAGGAATGATGTTTTCGTCAGTCACCGATGCATAGTTAAGGACAGTTTTAAAGTGCTGCTTCCAGCGCTTAAGGATAGCAGATTTGTCAGTTAGCAGTGTTTCTCTATCCTCAGCAAAAACTGGGGCAGAACCATTCATTTGAGAACCAACCACCTCTTTCAGGCCAGAGTAAAATGACTTAGAATCCTTCCTGTCGGATGCGTGCTGAAGTTCCGCAGCCTTGGATGACCACCAAGCCTCTTTCAATGCGCTAAGTGCCTTCTGAACTTGTGCTTTGTGAGCTCTATACGCCTTCTTTTTCACTGTAGAATGTTTGTCCTCGAGCCATGTTTTGTGGCAAACATGCATTTGGTATATATATATATATATATATATATATATATATATATATATATATATATAAAAATATATATATATATTATGTCATCTATTGTTATGAAATGTTATAAGGGGATATAACTTTTTATGTATCAATTTCAGTATTTACTTCAACAGTGCTCGATTAATGAGTAGAGCAAGGTAGTAAGTTATGTCAAATATATTTGTGTCAATTAAGCTACACAGACGCTTCCGCGTTTCGTCACCAAAACGAATCACCTGGCTAAGAATTAGCCTGATGATTCTCTCCGGGGATGAAACGCGGAAGTCTCTGTGTAGCTTAATTGCTACAAATATATTTTCAGAACTAACTAGATATATCATATATATGTATATATATATATATACAGGGTGGGCAAAAATAAGGGTCCTATTTTTAAAAATTCATAACTTTTTTATTTATTGATTTTTTTTTTTTTTTTTAGAATAAGTAAAGGACCCCTTCCGAAGCAAGCATGAGCCGTATTAGCCCTAAGGAACGTACACTCATTTAGAAAACATTATTTTTGCTTAAAAAACTCAAAACAGTGTAAAAAACAATACTTTAATTTTTCTAAGTTTTAAGAAGTGTTTTTCGGCTAAAATTTGTTTTGTTTATTTCAAAAAATCTCGGAAGGGTCAGTCTACACACACATACAGTTTGGTGAGTTTAACTTTTATTTTGTGGAAGTTATTCAAATTCAAGTTATTCAAATTTAAAGATAGGACCCTTATTTGGGCCCACCCTGTATATATATAGAGAGAGAAAGAGAGAGAGAGAGAGAGAGAAAGAGAAAGAGAAAGAGAGAGAAAGAGAGTTAAATAGTAGACACCAAAATAATATATATATACACCAACGTGTTGTCTTCATTTCAATACTTTTTCAAAATGATTGATTTGAAGAAATAACATACAATTACAATATTTCAAAATATTTGGTGCGTTTTTGACGTCAAGATAATTTTTTTACACACAAAATATGGCCGTTACAAATCTAAAATATAGTGCGGTTATGACGTTAAACGAAGTAGTTTTTACTAGTTTTCGAACAAAACATAGCTGTTTGAATTACAAATGTGTGGTGCGTTTATGAAATAAATTGAATGGTATTTTTAGTATCGCTGTTATGTGCAAAGTTTTTTTTTAGAAGGCAGTGAAGATAGCTAGCCTAGATGTTAGTTCAACTACAGTTCAGTTACTATTAATTTGCTGATTAAAAGTGGAAAATTGTACAAGACAGTGCGATGTTTAGTAGTTGTAGAGTACATAATGAATACTGATTCAAGAGGTATTTGCCTAAAATTATTTTAAATGTATTTTATGAGCCTAGCTTGTTTAAATGTAAAGGAACTATCATGTAGCACTGCATGTGAAAATACTACATTTCGAGAATTTGTATATTTTGTATAATTCTTATGAAAACTAAGCATTTTATTTAGTTCCCGCTGAGATTCATCAACGTAATTATTGCATGAACATAATTTAATCATGAATTTAAAGGTTTTGATGACATTAATGTGTGTTTAAGTGTTGATTCATAGTTTTTTAGAGTTGTACATTATTGTATTATTGGCGTGTGTTGGTATAAGAAATTGGCTGTTCATATACGAAGTGACTGGTGTATATAATATTTGTTTATTTTGACTAGAAATATTTGTAGAGGTTTTCTATTGATTTAATATAAAATATGTAGGGTATTGCAATGTTTTAAGTAAAATTGTGGTATATTTGAAATGAATTTCTAGATTTTGTGGTCTACCAATTCTGCGTGCACGTAGGAAGAAATCGATTATCGGATCTGTTTGGATGTGTTTATTATAATGTGAGTAAAAACATATCTAGTCTATTTTGTGAGCAGTTTTGCGATGCAATTTGAAAGTAGGATTATTGTTGGATTTTACTATGAATATTTCCAATAGTAATACTGAGTTATTTTTTTCTGTTTCATGGAAAGATTTTATGGAATGTTGCACTGTGTGTAATGTGTGTTTAAGTTTATATATGCGTATTTTTTCAAAAAAGAAACATTCAAATGCCTGATATATATTAAGTATTCAGTGCTTGGGAGTATTCTGATTATAATGAGCCAGATTCTAAGAATTCATATGATGAGAAAGCATATATTTTATTAAGCGGGTTACCCTTAGAAATCATTGTAAAATTGGAAATAAGGAATGTCAGTAATTTGTCTGATTATTTTTATTATAGGGTTGGAACGAAAACGGTAAGTAATTATTTGTTATTTTAGATGTATATTTAGTAAATGTAAACATTTCTTAACGGGTCATTAGTATATTAAGATATTACGTCTAAGCTAGGTATAGTTTTGTTTTGCACATTAATGCTTTTTATTTTGTTTAATAAGTCTCTGGTTATTATTATGTGGGAAGTGCTGACAATGCCTATTAATGGGCGTAGAATACGTGATATGGCTCGTGCAATTTTGTAACTAGCGCTACCGAAGCCATACATTATGTGGGGGCATACGGATATACGGTTAGTAGAGTTTTGAAGAGGACATATAATAATAGAATGTTAGGGATGTATTCAGTATATGATGGGCATTTTTCATCGTTTTTATAAGATTTTTGAAAGACGTGTTTGATGTGTCAATGTTTTGGTGTATGGTCTTTAGTTTGTGTTGGTGTGCGTGTGTGTGTAATAGTCTGCAAGTAGTGTAGATATTCTCTTTATAATTACTGTATCACCACCATTTTTATCTGCTGTTGATATGATGACGTTTTTTTATTTGCTAGGTGCTTTAAAGTATCCAAACACCTGTTTGGTTGTACTACATTATTGGATTGAGACGCTGTGGTTGAAATAATTCGTAGTATTGGTATTTTCTACAATATGTGTCTCCATTGTATTGGTTGCAATTTTTCAAGATATGCCAGTTGCGAGTTTTTATCCAAAACTGAGTATAACCATTATGAGCTCAAACACAACTAAACAGCGTACCGGCTTCTACAATTTATCGCATTTGATCAGCAAATAAATACAAACAGAACAGATCTTAAAATTAGATCAGTGTTAGCTATTGTACAGCATGTTCCTAACAAAACATTTGTTAAAATCATCAAACCTAAACAAGAAAAAAAACAACATTTATTTCATTTTTATAAACGCACACTACTTTTAAAATTCAAACGGAATGGTTCGTTGTAAAAATAAATAAAACAAATGTGTTATCTTTACCTGATAATCGTACTACATTTGTTTAATTCTAACGACTACGTTGCGTTTGAAATATATATTGTCACGTCACGAACGCAGTACATATAATTATATATCGTATGTAATTTCTTCAAATTAGTCATCATTAGACAGACGAAACGTATATGAATAGATATATTATCTTGGGTTTCTCTGTTTCATTATCCATCACGTTGGAGTATTCTGTTCCATTATTATCAGTATATATATATATATATATATATATATATATATATATATATATATATATATATATATATATATATATATATTATAGAGTGACGGATTAAGACCTTTCGTTTAGAAAATATATAGTGATTATATAAAACACCGTAGTATTCACGGGCGATATATTTATTATAGTAAATATGTCTTTGTGATTTTTTAAATCATTAAGTTTTCTAAATAACAAAAACGAAGGCACGAAACATGCTATATAATATTCGCCATTGATAGTTCTCTATAATGAAAGAAACTAAATGAACTAAATACATTGCGTATTTAAAGATACAGAGGTCAACATTTTGTCTTCTGATGCTGGACTCTTTGTTCGAATTGGACCGCTTCCACCTACATATGTCAACTTAGTTGACTGTCCGATTTACTCCTGAGTGATTTAGTTGATCAATGTTTCGTCAATAATCACATATTAAAGCATCCCTCTTTTGTTTTCTTTTTAGATATTCGACAAGCATTCAGCAAATTGAGAAATGCACAATAGTATACCCTTTTACGGTGGCCCGTAATAAACAAAATGTATAACATGTTTATACATTTTGTTTTTAATAAACAAACACGATCCTTGAAATTTTAGCTAGGAGCAAATCTTTCTGATGCTACATTTCAGCTTTCCTTCCCCCAGTCAGTGAAGAAACACTATTCTAGACTAAAACATTTATTGCAGAATCCATGGATATTCCTCACATTAAAAACATACCTTTTATCCGGCTTGTGTGGCATTATGGACATTGTGTTCGTTAATAGGGAATGAAACCTTGGTTCTATCCTCGATCGATTCGTACCAAACACTAATACTAATGACTAAACAAATAGTATTTGACTAGCAGAACCCGTGTAAATTACACAAAATGATGTTTTCAATACGGGTCCTAATGTAACAAAGCACCCTCTATTTGTTAGTAAGTTACGCTTGCTTTATTATGAGTCCCCCCCCCCTTCTCGATAAGAGTGAAATAATTGTTTAAAATAGTAACTCGTGTATGATGGACACTGCGCATATCTACTAAAAAAGGTTGATATGCCATGCGTTCAAAAAAACAATAATAATAATACTGGCCGATACTCTACTTTTTAAGCAGTCCACGTAATTAAATAGACAATGCCATTAAAAACGCCAACATAAAAACAAAAAATAGTTTTAAGTTTTAAGCAACACAAAAAAAGTAGTTTTTAACCAGGTGATAAAAAAACTGTATTATTTCTTCCCCTTCCTCTCGAAATGTAGAATAAAAATCTGAGAGGTTGGTTGGGATCAGACTATAAACCAGTCGGGCCGAAGTAAAAAAAATTCTACCTCGCTAATCATTGCGCCAGATGGAAACACATGTAAATATTCTTAAACGCAGGCTAGTTGAATGTTTTTAAAACATTTAGGTGCGGCACGCATGCGCAGAGCTTTTGCCGGAAGCGTGACACACGAACACACACGCTATCGTATTAATATATAGATTATCTCTTGCCAAAAACACAGTATTATAAGTGTGCATCAAGTATACGTAAAGTAATGCGTGTAAGGTTTCGCGCTTTCCCATAAACCTTGGTGTAGTAGCGAATAAAAAGAAATCGTTCGGGCCACCCCGACTATGTCCGCCCATTTTACTTTACTTGTGTTTTAATTTGCACATGTAGGGAGAGAATTAAATAGCAACAGACACAAAATATCTATAATAATAGGAATTTTATCTTGTTTCAATCGAATTATATGTTGGTTTGTATCAGAAAAATATTTATTTAAAAAGAATGTATTTAGTGACATCTCTGTTCAACTTTATACATATTATCATCATTCATTCCAGATTTACAGATTTCATAATTTATTTTCATAATTTGCTACGTACACTTTCCTTTTTGGTGTTCGATTCCACGCATATACTCCCTAGCACCCCATAGCCTTGTTTCACATCTGTCTTTCTGCTACTAACTAGCAAAAACCTTTCATTTGCTATGTCTTCTTTATCTGACTCCTACTTACTGTGCTATGTCTTTCATTCATTTATATGTCCCCATTATCTTCCTATCTCTTATACACACATCGGTTGCCATATTGTTTCTATCCAACGCTTTTCATCCCTTCTGCTTCGATTGTTTAATTTAATAATCGAATCCTGATTTCCCCCCGTTTTATTCTTTCCGCTCGATATGTCGAAAGGAATAAAATATGGCGGTTGCTATAATGAAAGGAAGAGAGAAAATATAAAATGTCGGCCATAACAAGTGCTCCTCCTTCCGTGAATTGGCATTTCGTTTGTCTTGGGACGAGACCCGTTGTGTCTAGCGCTATTATAGACAGTTTGATTGGCACTTATTTGTAAATGGAGCACAGGTCACACAAAAGAGAAATGCGTGCAAGGGGTTTGGGTGGATATGTTTTTGCTTCTAAAATGATTTCGACCGTTGGAAGAAGTGGGTCATCGTTTCCGTTCAATATGGGTTGAAAGATGCTGCTTCGAAAAAAGGCCCACTGATCCAGATGCAGAGATTAATTATCGGTTGATGGTTACAAGGAATACTGAAAGATCAAAGATTTTTGGCATCGACGAGAATCGGAAAAATCTTATGCAAGGGTATTAATGATCTCTCGAATTGCTTGGGGCATACACTGATTAGTTTATAGTAAGGTGTATGCAACGTAGTGATTGTGTAAATAAAATGAATTACAGGTAAAATAAATAAATAAAATGAACTAAAATATTTTTTTTAAAATATACATGAATTTGGCATTATTTGCCATAATAGTTCAGTATTTTAAAACATATATTATATATGTATATATATATATATATATAAATATACATATCTATGTATATATATATGTTTAAATATGAACAAATATATATACACATATATAGAAATATGTATATATATATATATATATATATATATATATATATATATATATATATATATATATATATATATATATGTACAGATGAATATGAAGAAGTATGAATGTCAATAATTCTACACGGATACATTTTATATATTTGCATGCTAGTACTAAGTTATACTCACGTATTGGAAACGGTAAATTACATATTGTAAATATGTATACACAATACACTATACTACCTTATGTTATCATATGGGTATGTACTCGAAAATTGTAATATATATATGTATATATATATATATATATATATATATATATATATATATATATATATAAGTGCAGATTAGTCGTTCGAGGCTATATCAATGCGATGTGGTTGCCGTAAGAGGGAAAAGTGAAAAGAAATAAACGTAGGGTGAAAGTGAAACTCAAAACGATTTATTAATAATTTCACGAAAACTGATTAAATACCAAATAGTAAATATTGTCCGGTAAGTAACAGGTCAGCAAAGGGTAATCTTAAATTTTCGAAAAAAAAACTTTCATTATCAGATGACAACAATAAAAGATCGAGTAGGTCGAAGAAAAACGGGGAAAAAACCGGTGTCAGAACATCAAAATACGGCAGAAAACAATTGGAAGTAGGAACGCAGAAAATGTCAAAATTCTATTAAGCAATTATATAACTAAAGTTAAAATATTATAAACATTTGTTTAATAATATACTAATTTTTATAATTTTATTATGTTTAATTTTATATGATTCATTAATTATGTTTTTCTCTTTTTTCTCTTTATTCAATTCAAATTTAAATTTACGTGTGGGCTGTTATTGTCAAAGGGGGATAACTTATTTAACAAATATATTTAGAACCCCTAAAACACTAGAAAGAACCAATGTAGTTTATAAATTTAAATGCCCTTTAAGAGGATGTACCTCCCAAAAGAACAAAAGCTACATTGGTTTTACAAGAACCACTCTATACCGCCGCCTCACTATGCACCTCGCCAACACTAGTTCAATATACAAACACCTACAAACGCACAACTGCCCTACATCTGAGTTGAGACAGATCTTAGTAATGAACACAAAAATAATACATTCCGAAACTAATTCAAAAAAATTAAAAATACTTGAAGCCGTATACATAAAAACACAGCAACCTAAAAGTAATAACATTTAATATGAGACATTTAAAACTATTTTAAAATGCTTAGCTTAGGTAAATGACATCAACCGGTGTCGCCTTATTCAATTTAAAAAATAGGGACATCTTATTAAAATTACTTACTGCCTATCGCCCCCATTTTCCTTCTCCATAATTATTAGACTAGACCAAATTAAATCAGCCACTATTCATAATTAAAATTATTAAAAATAATAATAAGAATAATAAATAAAACTAAAAAATAAAAGAAGAACTGTTTCAATCGTCACATTTCAAAATGTAGATGTCCGTCTTTCACGTGAACGGTTTGCCGGCGTTTTTTTTTAGAAATTCCATTCTTTCACTCGCTTTTTATTCATTTTTGCCATTAAAGACCTGATGATGATTCCGGAGAGAATCGAAAACGTTAGTCAAACACACAGATCCTACATGAATTCATTCCATTTCAACGTAAAAAAGATCATTCGACGAATGGAAAAAATAAAAAAGGAATCACTAAACAGAAGAGTTCTGTCGTTTTATACAACACATCCATTAATGAAAAAATGCTTCCTAAATACACACAATTTAAATATATATATATATATATATATATATATATATATATATATATATATATATATATATATATATATATATATATATATATGAAGATATATTAAAGAAGAAGGATACACATGTGCGGATGACAATTTTATTTCAGCTTCGCTTGTTCAATGCAAGGTGTACTCGGTAAAAACATGTGTATTATTTCGTTTAGCCAAGGCTTTTGAAAGATTAAAATCTTATCATCAGAGGAATTACATGGATAGAAAAGTCGGCAGTGTAAAAGCCAAAATTGAAGATGTGAAAAAATATTAAGTAATGAAGAGTGAGAATGTGAATGTAAAAAGATATGGGGTATGTCCAGTTGGTAAATGACCGTTTATAAGGTGTCCAGTGAAAAGAGGATTTAAAGATGTAAAAGAAGGGGTTTTCGTTATCTATATATTTCTAAACTTCGAGCATGCCAATACGTCTTCGTTCTACAACCAGAACTTGAATTCATAACCGACAACAACACCTCCGGACTTTATATCAAAAAACAAAAAAATAAGTTAGTTTATTTTTATTTTTTGAAAATATGACACGATTCTGCTCAATTGTGATGATGGAATATTATTCCTTAATTAATAAGATTTAAGTAAAAAAAAAATATGAATTAATCTCGCATCGATTAAACGTTTTTATTTTAATAATACTCACCCACCAATGCTTATAATTAAACAACCTATCTCTATCTCTCTCTCCCTCTCTCTCTCTCTCTCTCTCTCTCTCCATATATATATATATATATTTATATATATATATATATATATATATATATATATATATATATATATATATATATATATATAATATATAAACACAAAATCACATGATCACCGATGCAATAATTATTTCCACCTAATAGTATTGTCAAGAATCCAAGTAAGATGATTACATTTTTGAAAATGAGAAAAGAGAAATTCACACTTAACAATCCAAATATATATATATATATATATATATATATATATATATATATATATATATATATAATCCAGGTAAAACCTCCACAGGGTAGTACTCCAGAACATTTAAACCGGGTTTATAAAAAGTGCTCAATATCAAATAGAGCTTTTATATATGATTATTTTTATTTACACAGACATGTACAAAATCTGCGACACTGACATGTCGATGTTTTCGATCAATAGTTATTATAAACTGAGATATGCGCATGTGTTTATATATATATATATATATATATATATATATATATATAAATATATATAATTTATTATTATTATTATTACCATTATTATTGCCATTATGTTAATGTATTAGTTCTGTTGTTATTATTATGTGTTACAGTTTTTACTACAATTACTACTTATAGCCACCATTATATCTGTTATTAGAATAACTACCTCTACTATTATTTTTAGTTTTATAAATCAATATTAGTTTTATTACTATTATTAATACTACTATTATTCTTATTATTATCATTATCATTATTATTACAATTATTAAGATTATTGTGGTTACCATTGTTATCATTATTATAGCAATCACTATCATTTTACTATCACTATCACTATTATGTTTACTATTATTAATATCATAAGTATTATTACAACATATAATTACTCTATTATCAAATAATATATTTTCATTATCATATTTACAACTACTATGATTAATATTAATTGCCACCTTCTTTATTTTTCTTCATCCTCTTATATTCCCTTATTATTTTTATCCAACAATTACTTACTACTATAGATTATTATTACTGATTATTGTAAATCATTATTAATATAATTCACCATTATTATTTGCCATTTCGGCACTGTTATCGAGATTATTAAGTTTATTATTAATATTAATGTTATTTTTTACTATCATTATAATAATTATTATTGTTCTTAGCAGTTACAATGAAAATATTACCACTTTTATTGTTATTGTCAATAATATTATTATTACCATAGTTACCGTCATCTAGCTTTTACTACGAGTGTTATTATTGATTTTAGTAGGAATGGTGGTAATTATATTAGTGATATTGCCATTATTTATATTCTTATTATTTTAATCATTATTATTATTATTATTATTATTATTATTATTATTATTATTATTATTATTATTATTATTATTATTATTATTATTATTATTATTACTACCACTATTTGTATTATTTTTATTATCATTCATTATTATTTTATCATCATTATACATATTGTTATGATTATTGTGGTTACCATTGTGATCATTATTAATGATATAGCTATTATTGTTATTACCATTTTTAATATGATTAGTATTATTTCAACAACTAATGCTACTATTATTAATAAAATTATTCCTATTACAATATTTACAACCATTATGATTAATATTATTGCTACCTTCTTCTATATTATTATTAGCGTTATTATTATTTATCATTTATTATTATTATTACCTTCTAATATTTTCTGATTATTTTATTTTTCAACTGACTATTACTTTTTATTAATTAGTATTATCATCGTTTGCTATTATTGTTGTTATTCTTATTATCATTATTATTATGATAATTATTAGTATTTTTATTATAATTATAATTACTATTATTATTATTATTATTATTATTATTATTATTATTATTATTATTATTATTATTATTATTACTACTACTTACCAATTGGAACATTTAGGATTTTAAAATTATTACCGATATAATAATAATAATAATAATTATTATTATTATTATTATTATTATTATTATTATTATTATTATTATTATTATTATTATTATTATTATTATTATTACTATCATCATCATTATTATTATTATAATTTTATATTATTTTAATTATCATTATTATCAATGTTATTATGTAAACTTAGTGAATTTGTCTGATTTATTAATTAATTAATGATAGTTTGATAAGTTTAAAATAAAATAAAACAGTGTCAATACAGAATTAGTGACACAATGTGTTAAATACCCCTGTCCCCCAACCCACACACATGTCTGCACGCTCACACATATATATGCTTCCACCGATTAAAACTGATTTGAGAATATCTATCTTTCTATTTATCTATCTATCTATCTTTTTATTCTACCCTTTTTATTATCCCTCTCTTTTCACTTTATTTTATTTTATGTTATATTTGCATTTGGTTCTAAACGGTCCCAACTACGTAACTTCCCAAACTTTGAAATTTTTAATTTCTTTTCTTCTTCTTCTTTTTCCCCATTTCACTTTTTCCCCATTTCATTCTTTCCAAATATAATCTACGGTTAAGAGCGGATTTTTACGTTCCCTGATGAGATCTCAGTTTATAATAAATGTTGATCGATAACATCGACATGCCAGTGTCGCAGATTTGGTTCATGTCTGTTTAAATAAAAATAAACATATATATATATATATATGTTTATTACTACCACTATTTGTATTATTTTAATTATCATTCATTATTATTTTATGATCATTATACATATTATTATGATTATATATATATATATATATATATATATATATATATATATATATAAACATGCACTGTCTAAGGCGAAAGCTAGAGGCGCTTGCGTATGTAGAAAAAACTATTTGATATTGTTTAATTAAAAGTAATATAGTATACGACCCTTTAATGAGATTAAAGTTGAGCCCTGTTCGGAAAAGTTTAAAATAGGCTGACACGTAGCTATATATATATATATATACATATATATATATATATATATATTCCAAGTATTATTCATATATGCTCATTCAAACATGTCATGAAGGATTGTAACCCAATTTAAATTTATTATATATATTGATGTTTTAGTTTTCTTCCTTTCTTATTAAGGAAAGTATATTATTATCAGTTTGTCAGGCTACATTTTTCATCTTAATAACATGGTGTAATGCACTTTATTTCTTGTAATATTTGAATATAATTAACGTGTAAATTATGTAACTTAATTTTTTTTTCAAATCATCATACTGAAAAACGTCTTACAATAGAGACGAAACGTTGATGAATATTTAAACACTCTCTCTTGCTTTTCCGTTTTCATTTCCAATATATATATATATATATATATATATATATATATATATATATATATATATATATAAGAAAAAAGAAGTAAAATACAAGACTCGGGAATACAATTAAACAAGTAAATAATAAACAACAACCTTTGAGGTATAACCTAATATTAAATGAGATTGATATCATTATATATTCAGAAATTTTATAGGCCCACAAAGAAACTGTTTTTATATTCATTCTTTTTATTTTCTTGTATAAACTGGTTTTACAAACTTATTTTCCTGATTTAAATAGTGTAAACAGAGATACATAGCTGACTTAAAGGTTCACACAAGTAACAAATAAAACAAACAATACGCTAGAACACTAAAAAACATACACATACACGCACACACACACATATATATATATGTGTGTGTGTGTATATATATATGTATATAATTTAGTATTTCATGTGAATACACATATGATATCACAAAGTAATGAAATATATTGTGCATATATATATATATATATATATATATATATATATATATATATATATATATATATGTATTCAGGAGTTACTCCATACGTTATTAGAGCTTAGTCGTAATTGGATAAAAAATAAATATATTGTAACTAATCTAGACAGATGTGCCACTGTAAATTTTTAACCATATGTAATTTCGCCTTGTGATATTCTTTGTGCAGTTACTTGCAATATATATATATATATATATATATATATATATATATATATATATATATATATATATATATATATATATGTATATATATATATATATATATATATATATATATATTTAGATTTTTCACTTCTAAAATAGATCATTCAGTGAAGACCGGGGTTGTTCCAATAAAAACAAGCTCGATTATACTCGATTACAGAGTACATAGCATTTATATGTGATTTTATGAAGGCTTACCAAAGCATTCCTTTCAGGACACTTCAGGTACTTGCTTGGCAGATCATCAGGGAAATTAAATGTCTGGAATACGGGTTTCAACTGCCGACAATACACAATGTGGCGTTGCAATAGTTGAGGTCACTTAAGAAGAGAAGATGATCTGCCAAGCAAGTACCTGCTTGGTAGTGAAACACGTGTAGGAAAAAACATTTAATTTGAATAAATAATATTTGTAAGAAAAAATATATTTAATGGTGATCATTGGTGTCCTGAAAGGAATGGTTTGGTAAGCCTTCATAAAATCACACACACACACATATATATATATATATATATATATATATATATATATATATATATATATATATATATATGCATATATATATATGTATATATATATATGTAGGTGTGTCTGTGTGTTTTCGTGCTACATATGTTTGTATATATTTATATATATATATATATATATATATATATATATATGTTTGTGTGTGTATGTGTAAGCGTATATTTATCTCACTTATTAATATAATAATTGAAGAACTTTACACGGAATTTTTCATTGACATAAGAGTCATGAGAAATCGAAAAAAAGTCACATTAAGTAATTGCTTTCATATTAACCGCTTACTAACTTTATTAACTGAGACAAAAGTTTACGTTTTTTCTAAAACAATGGAAAGCTATCACTTGTATTAATCTAAAAAAAAATGACATTCGAAAGATCGGCTAACAGTAAACAAATACACTTGATGTTCTAAACGGAGTCTATAGGGTTTTGCTATTTTTTAAACGACATCGAATATCATCGATGTTGTAGGTGGCGCTCTTGGTGGGCGGTGTGTCGGAAGTAGGTTGAAAGATTAATGGGCCGGCAAAGTGGAAATTGAAATAATTATGAAGACGCCTCCGGGTAGTTATGGTACATTTGTATTTCTCTTACTCTTGCATGAAAGCAGGAGTCTTGTGATAAAAATGGTATCAAGTAAGAATCTAGCTTCATCGCAGAAACAGTTCGTTTGTGTAACACACACAAACGGGAATGACAAACGAATATCTATGTAAATGACACCTACAGATTCGATATCCTGTAATACGTATTTGTATAATATCCATTGAAAATTGCAATGTTCTTCTCGTGAATACAATTGTAGAATCAAAATATTTGAAATGGAATTATCAAGATTGATGTAGTTTTAAATACAAAAGAGATTAACTCAGAAATGATGGCAAGCCGTGTAAGGACTAAAATAACACACATTTACACACAGACAAACACCCCCACGCATACACACATATATATATATATATATATATATATATATATATATATATATATACGCATACATGTGTTACCTCGTTTCTACCACTTCTGTTTATCTAGACCTAGACTGAGATGGACACCGGATTGAGCACTCATGAAAAAGAAATACTGATTTCCACATAACATTGAGGAATTAATCACCAGTAAAAAAATATTCAATATATTCGTGAGTATCGTAAAGAAATATATTACTAAATAATTATATAGATATATAGATATATAGATATATATATATATGTAGATATTTGAATATATATAACCCCATCTGATAGTCTTCTACATTTACAATCGTGTTATTTAATTATTGCTTCTTGAGAATTAAATATATTTAATAAATCTATCCTAATTTCGTTACACTCTATTTTATTGCACGTCTCCATACTTTAAAATTCATAATTTGGATTAACTATACATTTACAAAAGCTTAGGTTTTATCTATTATTTTACTTTTGTTCACGTTACTATCTAACAACTTATCATAATGTGCAGCTTACTAATCGTTCAATAAAATTAAAAATATTAAATAGATATAAACTTATTCTATATAATTTAGCTACGAACATCCGCTCATTTTGAATATAAATCTCCTCTTTCATGGGGAAATAGGAGATTTATATTATTATACTATATTACTATACTATATTATTTATACTATTATTGTATTATTCAGATGTTTGACGTATAAATAAAATAATTTAACTATGGTCTTACTCTTGGTTTTGTTTAACTATTATCTACTTTAGTAATTTTATTTTAATTCAGCTTATTTATTTATTTTATTAATTTTATTTATTTTATTTTTAACACGGTTAATACTATTTACAAATACTATTTAAATTGCACCTCGTATCTTTTAATAAGGACCTGTATAAAATGTTTTGACACTTGTTCCTACATTTATTTCGTGTTCTGTTCCTATCTTGTTTATTTTATGTAACCTGAATTGTGTATATAACTTTATTTATCATATATTGGAAACGTTTTTTTCGTTTATACATATATGTTCATGCGCGTCCGATTTTTGATCGTTTATTTACGCTTATTTAGTGCTCCCTTATTTGTTCGATAACTTGTTATTTGTTTACTTTTATTACGATGTTGACCTTTTGATTCATTAAATTCCTAAATTATATATATATATATATATATATATATATATATATATATATATATATATACATATCTTTTACTTAAATTCATTGATAATTGATTTTTTAACATTAATGTTAGTGAATGTGTGCTATTTTCCCATTACAACTATGTGTTTCTTCTAAATTTATTTACTTCTTATATTATATAGTTTACATATGTATTTATTATTATTTGTATTATGCGTTTTTGTATGATGCACTGTGTTGATGGTTTGTTGGCCTTCTATTTTAAATCGGTTTAGAGGAAGAGACTTACTGGAATTAATAAAAAAATATTTGGTCTTAAAAACGAGTGTACATCATTGATATTGTTGATGTTGAAATCATGGAACTGACATGAATAATATGTTTTAAATATAGTTATTTTAAGTCATTCCCTCTATTCATCTATCTCTGTGTATAGATATATATATATATATATATATATATATATATATATATATATATAAATATATATATACATATTCACACACATATATATATCCATATATATATATATATATATATATATATATATATATATATATATATATATATATATATATATATGTATATATATATATATGTGTGTGTGTGTGTGTGTGTGTGTGTGTGTGTGTGTGAGAGAGGGTTCCGGCCTTGTCGTACGAAATATAATATACTGAAGCAATGGAAAAATTGTATGAAACAAAAATAGCTAAGTTAGGGACGAATATAAAATAATAGTTTAATGTAATAAATCAATATTACAACATACATTCTGAAACAAAATAATCAGAAAATTATCAATTTTGCTGTAAGTAATTTAGTTGATCAAAATAGTGTTTAGTTATTTTTTATATATAGTAAAAATTGTTCAAATCAATATTTACACGAACCTAAAAGGCTTTAAAACCTCAATTAAATAGCAATTTTTAAAACAATTTTGTCAGAAAATTAAGGGTAAATCAAGAACTGTTGATTTTTTATGTTAATTTCATATTTATGAACGCAAATAGGTAAAACATCGATGGTTAAACAACACATTGTGTTTTACCAATACCCGAAGTGTATGTTTTTCTTTTAAGAATTAAGGTTAATTTTGTTTAATAATAATAATAATAATAATAATAATAATAATAATAATAATAATAATAATAATGATAATGATCATTATACTTTTTTAGATATTCGTGAACATGCTCGCACCTTTAAAAATAGAAAGTCATGGAAACTTTTGTCACCATAGCAGAGGTATGAGTTATATCTGATCATGTATTTCCTTCAGTTATTCGAGAACAAAAAAAGTAAGTATAATTTATAGGACAATTAGACATCTGAAGCCTAAGAAGACACACATAAGAAATTGAATGCACCCGGTGGAACAAACATATTGCAAAAAGGCAAAGAATGTTAGAGGTGAAAAAAAGGACAAGGACAGAAAATATATAGCCTCCACTTTTTATGTTTGTGTCTATTACCTGTATTATTGTATTCTAGAATAATGAAGTATATATTACGGGGAAGTGCGGAAATAAACGCAAATAGAGATGTGAAAACACAAACGTAAGTAATCGAATGAACCCGGCGCTACACGGGGAAAACTGTGTATATTGTAATAGATGTGCGAGAAAAAATAGTAAATTAATAAACAAAAATGTGTTCAAACAGTAAGCAATAATAGATTACGCTGGTAACGAACACTCAAGTCATTATGTTATTTCGTCGGTTTTGGAATAGCCAATCCAATCGTAGCAAAAGTTGAAGGGAGCGATCCGTATTTAGGTCGTAAAAGTATAGCAAAAAAGAGTTAATATGGGGTCAAAAACAAGGAAATAATGAAGCCGGTATGAAAAAAAAAGGTATCTTATGATGATAATTTCCGGGTATAAGGTGGTAGCGGTAGCGGTAGATTTTTGCGTGTGAGTAAAATTTACTCCGAGTTCTTGTATGTATGACTATTTCAAGAAAATCAGGCGAGTCGGAAATAATGTACAAATTACCGAAAGAAAACGAAACATACGCATATGATCAGAAACCATGCATTAAGAATAGGCTTAAAGCATGGATAAGGTCGGATTCTATGTATGGCTCGTGTTCCCAGAGCTATACATATTTAATTAAAACAGAAACCATTTAGTTAAGTTTATTTTATAGTATTAATAGTGCTTGTTATTTAAAGATTTAAATCCAAACAAACTACAGTATTTATACGAGAGTACACACTAACACGTAAAGATGGGTGTTCGTATAGTTTTTATTCATACGTATATTATTGCTTACATATGTGCCTCATTTTATAAAAATGTAAATTTCTAAATTAAATGTTTTGAATGTAGCTTTATGTTTGCAAAACATTTTAGATTGTAGTATCAGTAACCTTACGTGGGAGGAGTTTACAATCTATACATAAAAAGGTTTCTTTTAAATGATTTTCAAGTAGTCTTAAATATTTGATCAGGTATATATATATATATATATATATATATATATATATATATATATATATATATATATATATATATGCTCCCTTCATATGTATATGTCATTAATATGCATGGTTGTACTTAAGTCAAGGTTGGTTGTGAAGAAGATAAGAGTTCCCGAAATATTATAAAATACGGAGTTTCCACCAGACTATATTGATACACGTATTACATAGCATCGTAACAGTGTGTAGATAAACAGATATGTTTCTGTATATGAATATATATATATATATATATATATATATATATATATATATATATATTGGTAGTGAAACACGTCTAGGAAAAACATTTAATTTGAATAAATAATATTTGTAAGAAAAAATATCTTTAATGGTGATCATTGGTGTCCTGAAAGGAATGCTTTGGTAAGCCTTCATAAAATCATATATATATATATATATATATATATATATATATATATATATATATATATATATATATATATATATATATATATATATACATTGTATGAACCTTTTTAACTTGTTCCACTATTAGTCTTACTTGCTCCAACCTGTGTCTCTCCGTCACAGCTGTGCATTGTATTACGCCCTAAGTATCACATTACTATATATATATATATATATATATATATATATATATATATATATATATATATATATATATATATATATATATACAAACGCAGTGACATATACCTTTCTCATAAATATTTAACCCCTATACAGCTTATATATTGTTTTCACAATTAAAAGCTATGATAATTGAGACTTATTATATTTAGGGAAACTAATAGTACATGTAAACAGTGATATAACATTATGCTTACACATAAACAAGTTGAAAGGTTTTTAAATAAAAATTTAAGAAGGCTTATAATAAAAAAGGTTAAACCGGAACAATCTAATTATTAAAAATGTGATAAATATAGAAACATATAGCAAATATAATAAATATTAGGAAATAAGAATATACAGAATTTAAAAAAAATATGATATATATGTGGGAGAAATGTATGGTTTTGATAAACAAAGGATTTTATTCGTTGGCACGTGATACAAGTTTTCCAAAGCCAACTCAGTGTAGGTTCTTATAACTTCTTGCAATAAAGCGGAGTTTATTTTATAATATTACGTACGTTGTCTATGTCGTTTAATTTTATCATCTCAATTTTTTTCATTAGGACATCGAAAACTAGGCGAGTTAAGTGGTGTAAATACAGGGTGGGCAAAAATAAGGGTCCTATTTTTAAAAATTCATAACTTTTTTATTTATTGATTTAAAAAAATTTTTTTTTTAGAATAAGTAAAGGACCCCTTCCGAAGCAAGCATGAGCCGTATTAGCCCTAAGGAACGTACCCTCATTTAGAAAACATTATTTTTGCTTAAAAAACTCAAAACAGTGTAAAAAACAATACTTTAGTTTTTGTAAGTTTTAAGAAGTGTTTTTCGGCTAAAATTTGTTTTGTTTATTTCAAAAAATCTCGGAAGGGTCAGTCTACACACACATAAAGTTTGGTGAGGTTAACTTTTATTTTGTGGAAGTTATTCAAATTCAAGTTATTCAAATTTAAAGATAGGACCCTTATTTTGGCCCACCCTGTATATCGACTTTTTTCAGTATTTCCCATGTTTTACTGATGTTTGTGTCTTTCATTAATTTCCAGAATTGTTAGTATATTCTAATGTTGTTCTTTTATAAGGCTTTAATATCTGAACGAAGATCCATTTCCGTAATTAAGATATAAAAAGTCATTGACGTTCTGCTTATATATACATTTTCCAATACTGTCTATATTTTCGCGCGGTATATCATGTCGGCACTAAGACACGTGTTATGTAATCGTCATTCATTCAGTCTTTGACAATTGCTATTATTTGTATTTCTATAATTATTCACATCGATATATATCATTTTTTTATTAGTATTTAGTTGTGTTTTATTATAATTCTTTCTATCTTCTAAATTTAGCTATAGCCATATTTTAGTGTGTTTTTGTTTAGTGTTTTGTGTAGTTCGCTTGCTGTTTGTTCATAAGGTATATCTCGGTCCTATGCCAATCTCTCTCTGTTTCGATATGCTTTCCTGCTTTCTCTTTTTTATGGCTAAGATTACTATGTAACCTCCTCTAAAACCGTTCTCCTCTAATGCAAAGTAACACTCGATGCAATCGGCTGTCGACAAGTCCGGTGATTTTGTGATACTGCTTACTTTGAAAAAAAATACAAATATTCAGAAAAAGAACATCTTATCACGACATAGATTTGAATAAAGCGATGAATGAAAGACACTCGAGAATGACAAGTCGAGTTATGCCGATTTTACTCAAATTATAATCATAGTTAACTGAGACAAAATATTCAAATTGCAATTATTAATTAAAATTGAAAATTTAAATCTAAATGCTGATAAATATTTAATTGAATATGTAAAATTTTACAAAAGGCTTATTGTGTTTTTATGAAATCGAACCTGGTTAAAATACGATGTAATTGCGTTCAGATAACGAAGCTAGGAAGTTTGCCACGTTTTTAATATGTTATTCTGTAATTCTGCTACTCGAGATCAACAAACGCAGCGTCGAATAAATGAATGATCATGTGAGGTATCAGATGAAAATGCGTCACACATACAGAACGTGTATAACCAGTTAGTGTATCTTGATAGATATAGAAATATACAGTATGTAACTGAAATACGAATAACAGTGCTACATAAATATGTATCTTACAAAATGTTTTGCGGTGGGCGTGCTTAACGATGCTAGTGTATATGATTGTGGTGAGTGTTAAAACGTAGCTGCCTGCCATTATGAATTACCATTTTTATTTAAAATAAAGTAAGTGATACAAAAGTAAAAATGTGTTTTCTAACAACATAGATAAATGTGTGGTATACATCCCTACTTGAACAAGCTTATGTATGTACCATTTTTTTATCAAATCTATTAAACACGAATTCAGTCAGCAACTGACTTACCTTCATGTATAAGCCATGAAATGTATATGGGCAAGTTTAGATAGAAAACATGGGTAAACTTAAAGTAACAATAAAGAGTTAGCTATACAAAAAAGGTGACACCGATAATCAACTATTTTAGTTTTGACTTAATAAGTTGACCATGTCACCGAATCGTTTTCAATCCTAAGCAAATATATATATAGAACATACTAACCTGTCTTACCGAACTTCTAACAAATGGCCAGATTGTCCATTTAATCCGTTGTATGTTTATTAACTGTTCGACTTATTGCACACATTTGTATAAAAAACACACACACACCTATATATATATATATATATATATATATATATATATATATATATATATATACAGGGTGGGCAAAAATAAGGGTCCTATTTTTAAAAATACTTTAGTTTTTGTAACTTTTAAGAAGTGTTTTTCGGCTAAAATTTGTTTTGTTTATTTCAAAAAATCTCGGAAGGGTCAGTCTACACACACATAAAGTTTGGTGAGTTTAACTTTTATTTTGTGGAAGTTATTCAAATTCAAGTTATTCAAATTTAAAGATAGGACCCTTATTTTGGCCCACCCTGTATATATATATATATATATATATATATATATATATATATATATATATATCTATATATATATATATATATATCTATATATATATATATATATATATATATATATATATATATATATATATATATACTGGCTTTGTTTGGAGGCGCGCCCACGGAAAACACCAGTAAAGTATGGTTGACTTTATATAAAGTGTCTGACTATTATCATGTCACTAGCTTGATTGGGGTAATCCTTTGGATAAAAGTGACGCACCCCCTCACACTTCGGGCTAGAAGTCAATGCAAATGGTACATACTCGTCGCACTCGACTATGATCGACCACATAAAGTAAGTCTATCTAATGTAAGCTAACTGGAAAATAGTAACGGATCCTTTCACACATAAATACGATCATGTCTACACACACACACATATATATATGTATATATATATAGAGAGAGAGAGAGTGAGAGATACAGAGATAGAGAGAGAAAGAGAGACAGATAGAGATATATACATGTGTTTATGTATATATAAAATTGTCACACATGTATGTTAATAGATGTATATATAAATGTATTTAAAGAGTATTTAATACACTATGAAATACTTATCTAGAGTAAGCCTCATTTATTTAAAACAACAGTAAAATTAATTTTAACAACTGAGTCTCTCTCTCTCTCTCTCTCTATATATATATATATATATATATATAGAGAGAGAGAGAGAGAGAGAGAGAAAGAGAGAGGGGACAGGCAGAGAGAGACAGAGACAGCGAGAGAGAGAGAGTGGCAGAGAGAGAGAATGATAGATAGAGAGAGACAGAGATATAGACAAAGAGAAAGAGAGAGAGAGAGAGAGCGGGGAGAGCCAACTAGACAGACAGTGAAAGATGGTGAGTGAGAGAGATAGAAATATATTGTTTTAACTATTGATTTTTTTTATATACGATTAATAATGTAATTCTTATCAAAGATTAACTACCATACCCAGCGATACGTTTTCTGCGATCATCTGATTTCAAAGACAAATACGATGTGTGAAAAGCAACAGAAACAAATCAACTAAGCAGTTCTGATCTAGGAAATATGCAATAACCGTATCAGTTTAATGTGGCGAACACGAACCAACAGAAAACAAACAAAATACATTTTTTATTCGAATGTTATACACATTCGTCAGATAAAACACATATGTTGCTTGAATGAGTTTTTCTTTTTTTGTTGTTTTGTTTTACATAGCAATAACATTTTCGGAAATATTTTTTATGTCACATAATTAATCCTTCGGGATGCATAACATTATATGTAATAGAGTAAGAATTACATCTATTCTAAGCGATATTTTCTAGTTGGAATTATTAAACATAGACCGATTCGTATGCTTTTATTCTCATAGAGGGCACATGTGTTGTACATTGTTTCAAAGTTTATGTTGAATTAAAACCGGGAATGTCAAAAGACATTTAAGATATTAAACATTTATTATTATCAGAGATATTGTATTTGTCTACAGACCCAACATTATTACTTCTTTTAATAATAGAGATTCGGTATCTGTCTGTTTTAATTAGAAACACTACTATTACTTAATAGTAATTGTATTGTTTACTAATAGGTAGTTAGTATCCATAGGTCTAAAATCGAAACTATACTATTACTTATAATTAATAATGTGAATTTAGTATTTTTCTAAATCAAAATGCAGTACTATTATACTCTTCAAATGCTCAATTCAGGTAAAGATATAGTGCAGTTTCTGTTATTTTTGTCATGAAACCATCGTCTTAGACATTACCACCTCTTTTGGGAACAAAGCATTATACAATCGTTCGTCATGATACCATTCGCTATGTATCACATCGTAATATTTGCGGTAGTGTAGTATCTACTCTGTGGTAATGACATCATCTTCCCAGGCATGTCCTTCTCTTTTTTCCGCGGTAGTGTCGTATATGTCCAATCGTTATATTGGCAGGCATTATCTCCTTCTTTCGGGTGTTGTTTAGTATCTGGGTGTTTTTCATGAGATCATCCTCTAGGTATACATGCATGAGCGGTAGTGCAGCATATGTTCATTCGTCATGACACCACTTTCCGAGGCTAGCAAGAATATGCGACTGGAGATAGCGTATATTTACGCGGAGTTCTACTAATAGATAAACCATGTAACCCATTGTGTATGTTCGTTTTAATTTGTCGCACAACGACAGAATTCGTGAATGACCTTGCCGAATATTAATTGAAATTGTTATTAGACAGCAATTTGAGAGGAAAATATTAGTATAAATACGACGTAATTAGTGAGAATTATGATTATTATTATCATCATTATTATTATGATTTTGATTATCATTATTATAATAATTATTATTATTATTTAATTAATTATTATTTAATTAATTTATTTATTTCCTATTTTTCATTCAGTAGGTATTGTATTTTTGGGGTAGTGGTTGTTTTGTTTTTTTGTTATTCTCAGGAGTTTTCACACAAGTGATTATTGATGATGGTTGTGGCACAATTACTAGCATTGTATCCTAGAGGCTGAATGAAAAGGTGTTTCTCCAGATTTCCACTACACATTATTCCAAATAATTTTGAGTTATCACAACAGTCTATTTTCATTGATTTCGGCAGACAACAACCACTGGTATTCTCTAATGTTTAAGTGGCAGAAAGTCTCACCAAGAGTTTACTACTTTTCGTACCGTGTCAGTGAAAATTGTTTGGCGCTCTTCTTCCCCGGTTTTTCTAACTCCTCGAACTTCCAATACAATTTTGTGTTGCAAACGGCGAGACTATTTTCCCACACGTATGTTTGTGTTGTTTTTGTTTATTTTCGGAGCTATATATCATAACCATAAACCATTAGCATCAGCAGCAGCAAAATGATGGTGATGATGATGGTGATGATGATGATGATGATGATGATGATGATGATGATGATGATGATGATCATCATCATCATCATCATCATCATCATCATCATTATCAGCATCATCATCATCAGCATCAGCGTCACCATCATCATCATCATCAGCAGCAGCAGCAGCAGCAGCAGCAGCAAGAGCATCATCATCATCATCATCAGCAGCAGCAGCAGCAGCAAGAGCATCATCATCATCAGCATCATCATTATCAGCATCATCATCATCATCATCATCATCACCATCATCATCATCATCATCATCATCAGCAGCAGCAGCAGCAGCAGCAAGAGCATCATCATCATCATCATCAGCAGCAGCAGCAGCAGCAGCAGCATCATCAGCATCAGCATCACCGTCATTATCATCACCATCATCATCATCAGCAGCAGCAGCAGCAACAGCAGCATCATCATCATCATAACCACCTCACGAGTCATTACGGGTGATTGATCGTTGCCAATAGCTAGTGATGCATTCTTAGAGATAACATATCTCCCAAATGTCCAGTATACTTAGAGTCTTCCGATAACAATTAAAATGTTTCTTTTGCGTTATAATAATATCCATTTACTATTTATTTCTTATTGGTAACGAATGTTGGTCCTTTATGGTATTTTATTGGAGTTATATTCTGTGCATGATTTGTATTCTATTTCAAATTATCTGTGGTTGGCTAGTGCTCGTAGTTTATGTGGGTGAGTTTCCTTATGCGAGTTCGACGGTATTCACATATCCGTGCTTAATATGGGCTCGAGTTTCCCTTTTAATTCTAAATTTGCTACTGTGTTTCTACATTTTATCGTAATTGTCCCCAGTGCTCATAACATTATTGGTATTATATTGAGTTTCTGCATATTCACTACTTCTTTAAAGTTATCTAGCAAGTTCCATATCTTTCTTAATACATACTTTTTCTTATTTACCATCATAATCATATCTATCATCATTATTGTTATTAATATTACTGATATGATTACTAATATTATAACTACTAACACTACTCTCATCCATACAATGGCAGAAACAAGGGAAGACCCATATTGGTCAATTGAATCTAAGAAATATTCTCTCATGAATGTTCTATTCTCTACCAATTGATAACAATGGCTTCAATTGCCAACTGCGCATCCGTAGTAATTGAGTCTAAATGAATATTTTAGAAAAATACAATTTGAGAAGAATATATTGCACATATTCGCGATATTCGGACATGGAGTTATTATTTCTGTATTATGGACTTAATTATATTACTTTCATCTTATTTTCATTCTTTTTAAGCAAAATAAAAGAATGAAGTTCATGTCAGCTTCTCTTTCGATTTCGACGTGCTTTGCATTCAGAATGAGATTAAAATATAATACGATCAGAGAACAGAGAATTGTGGTGCGTCTGTTGTATGGTGGTGCGTTCGTTATTTTCCAGGATTGAAGAAAATTTTTACACGAACTCATGCAAACACTTAAACACTTACGCGCACACACACACACACGCACCCCCCTACACACACACACACACATATATATATATATATATATATATATATATATATATATATATATATATATATATATATATATATATATATATATATATATACATATATATATACATGAGAGCATTGAAGATCTAAAACTGAATATTTCCTTTTCAACATTTTTATTAAATGTATCGTGGGATTTTTAAAAAATGACAATTTTTTTTTTTCACATTAATATACAATGATATAATATATATATATATATATATATATATAAATGTATATATATATAAATATATATATATACATATATATACATATATATATATATATATATATATATGTATGTTAAGATGTGATTACACATATATTTATTTATTTCGATCCTTTCTACGCTATTTATTTAAACTCCCCTTTGCCTAAATGTTAATATTAACTCCATGTTTACATTTATCATGGTCAAATTGCTGTATATATATTCTTTCCATCATTGGCAGGCTTCCTGTTATTTGGTTATTTTTTAAATAACTCTCATAGTACTGTTGAGATCTATAGTTTAGTTGAATGATTCCCTATGAATTGTTGATATATATATATATATATATATATATATATATATATATATATATATATATATATATAGACTCGGAAGTCTGTCAACTATTAAAACTGCATAAACAAAAACAAAAAAAAAACATTTTAGTCCCAAGTCGTGCAGTGGAATCTCACTTTTGTAAGTCAATTCACCTTTTTCAGCAACTTTATTAGTTTGTTTCTAAGAATTTACGCTAGTAAAGGATCATCAGTTGTTTACCATGAAAAACTGTTTATACACACACATACATATATATATATATATATATATATATATATATATATATATATATATATATATATATATATATATACTTCATTGGTCTCGAATAAATATTGATCAAATTTAAAGCACATCTGCAGTATTTGCAATTTATAAATAGGAGTCTTTTTGTCTGTATTATATCTCATAAGTAAGTAAATTAATCTGGTCGACCATACCCGAGGGCGATCCGAAAGCTCACTTTTGATCAGCTACAACACAAATGTGTAGGTGAAGGCGGCATTTCTTTTCCAGGATTTCTCCACTTACGCTGCATCCTCATGTTTAACAGGTGAATGTTTACGAAGGGGGAAAAGTGCATCACTCAAAATGGGACAGGATCCTTAAAAATACTGCTAAAATAAAAATTGTGGGAATATCTTGTATTTTATGTGTGATCTATTTTTTTTAAATGACAAACATTAGAAGTCTCATCAATTTTGACGATGAGCTTCCAGTTTATTTTTAACGCTCGATATGAAACTAAATTAAACTATATACGAAACGTATACGTCCATAGATAATAATCAATAACAAATATATATATATATATATATATATATATATATATATATATATATATATATATATATATATATATATATATATAATAAGGGTAATAATCCAGGTAAAAAATATCCGCAGGGTGGTAATCCAGAGAATTTTAACCGGGTTTAGAAAAAGTGTTCAATATCAAAATAGATCTTTATATATGATAATTGTATTTACACAAACATGTACAAAATCTGCGACACTGGCATGTCGATGTCATCGATCAACAGTTACTATAAACTGAGATCTCATCAAACAGAGTTAGAATCCGATCTTAACCTCAGATCGGATTCTAACTCTCCCTGATGAGATCTCAGTTTATAGTAACTGTTGATCGATAACATCGACATGCCAGTGTCGCAGATTGTGTACATGTTTGTGTAAATAAAATTATCATATATATATATATATATATATATATATATATATATATATATATATATATATATATATATATATACATTGTGGTGGGTGCGAAACGACAGTTAAAGATCATCCACAATCCAAATTTGCCATAATATTTGTTTTTCAAATTTTACAAAAAAAGTTGTTAGTATAGTAAAGTTTCTATATGAAATAAGATGGGGCATACATGAACAGTGGTGAATAGGATGATTGTAGATGTCGTCTTGGTTCTATTCTCTAAACATGTTTCAGTTACCAAATACCACATTTACTCTTTCGGTAAAAAATTCTTAACATTTTACGCAATTGTTTGACGCTTTTAATTAAAAAAAAAAATGATGTACAGGTATCGGTATGAAGTGAAGGTTCTAAAAAAGGACATAATGTGTTGAAAAAAAGCATGCTTAGTGTGGTGATCAGTAGTACCCTCTAAAATCTATTTCCGTATCAGCTGCTCACTGTTTTTCGTTTGGTTTAAAGAGCCGAAAACAAGAGAGTTCTTCAACAGAAAATAAACTCTTTACTGATTTCTCATCTGATGTGCTTAGTTGTGCATGTATCATATTGACGTCTCCTCTTGAAGGGCCAGAAAATAAAGGCTAACTGAAAATGTTAACACTTTTCTTTCCATTTTTATCATCCGCCCGTTTTTCAGTGTTTGACGTAATAGATAATGTTGCCCCTGAAATGTGTCTTAGCATTTTATTGTATTCGTAATCTGCTTACATATGTTTATACACACACACACACACACACACACATATATATATATATATATATATATATATATATATATATATATATATATATATATATATATATAGTACTCCACATACTGTATCATAGCTCTTTAATATTGCGATACAATAATATATCACATCTCTTTAGTATTGCGAGACAAGCCATGATTAAACTTCGACCGTCTAAATTAAAGCTGCCATTTTTAACAACTTAACTATGTTCTGACTGGGTTTGCGAAATCTCAATCATAAACATTGCCAATTGCTTGAGAGCTCCATCTATTTTGACAAAGAGTAATGTGTTATCAAATAGATACAGCTTGCAGAGTCAATAACCAGAGAAATAAACCGATTAAAAGAGGCATATATATATATATATATATATATATATATATATATGTAAAGTTTTTATCTCAGCTAAAAAGGAATACTTGTCCGAATTAAAGAAATAACTACAGCTTTTTTGAAAACACAGAAGTATATACATTACCATAATGTTCATATTACATATTGTATACATCAGCTCTCACCCAAAAATGTATTCATGTGAAAAATTGAATAGATCCGTAACATTATGATAACCTGTGTATTTTCAATTTTGTGAAGGATCTAGTATTGGTCTAAATGAACAATTTTGTTTACGCGATATCTCTCCACTGAATGTAAAACAAAATAATTGTATTATTACTAGTGTTGTTGCTGTTGTAACCTTGAAGGAACGATAATAACGACAACTCTTTGGTGTATTTACAAGAGTGTATTTGCATAAATACAGAACAGAAACTGTGCGTCCGATATTATTGCTATCACATTCTCCAATGACTGCCACGACACTCCGAGGTTACACTATATATAATCTCTAGAAGAATCCATCCACTCCCGAAAAAGGTAGATCAACATCACACTATAACGTTCCTACTTTTAGGTTTGCTTCGTCTTTATTTTTATTAAGTCGGTTATTGTACGTTTTCTTATACGTTGTGACGATATTTGTTAGAACGCCTGTTGCCATTCGGTTGTCTAGACCCAATCTATTCATCTTTTCCTCTTTTTAAAAACATATCATTAAGAGGCCTGGTACTTCTGTTGACTAGGAATTAAGTGTAGTATCTGTTCCGATGGATACTGCACCCCATAGACCGGTGTCGTCTTGTCCTTCGGAGCTTGATTCCGCCGGTCTGTGGGTTTGTCCTGTGCAGTTCTAAGAATTCCACCCTCCCAGGCGTTGCCTCCCCTCTTTTGGGAGGAGTAAGTTTATTGCTTACTGCCTGAGGCGCCTCTACCGGGGTCACATCGCACTTGTGGGAGTAAGATAAAACTGGCCTTGTGCCTAACGTTCTGGAGAGGAGGTAAATAATCATCAAGTGACGCTCGCAAATCGTACATGTTTGAATAAACACTTTGTAATAATTCCAAAAATTCAGTCGATTTTGTTGAGATGATACATTTGTAGAGCTTGCATATTATTTTATTGCGCTCGCTCGCTCAGGGTAGGATGTGTTAATATATCTGTCAATAATTATTTCTTTTCTTTAACGTAGACGTTAGCCAACACCCCACTCTCTGTATTCTACATTCAGTGTTTTATCTATTACCTTGTTCGTCAATTGTATCTAATGATGCGAATTAAAATTTTTTTTCGAAACTGGTTGATTATATACTTTAAATTTAACAGATTCTGTCGTTTTTACTAATTTTAGTCCACCATAAAAACACTTCCGAATAGCTTTCTTTTAATTTTTCTTTAGTCTTACTGCGTCAGCATTTAAGATACGTATTTTTTTTTTACTGAGAAAATAGGGATATCCATCATTTTAACTTTTCCATCCAATCCGTGTCGAAAAGTTGTTTGAGTTGTTTATCACAAATATTTTCCTTTTAATGTAACTGTAGTTATTTGTTTGTACCGAAATTATATTTCTTATCCAGTAACGTTTTACGTTAGTTTTCAGTTCTCATCAAAGTCGGTTTTCCAATTTTCTTCCAAGTTTAAAGATGTATGATCGACCAATCTGACCTTGAGTAAAGTATACTTGTAATATTACTTTTCAATGTTCTGACTTGTACAATTTTCTTAATATTTCACATTTAGCGATTCTAATTTAGATTTTTTTCGTTTATGTTTAACTCTTCAGTGTACATTTGTGTGTCTCACACTTAAAACACGTTTCATATAATATGGACGATTTTTGTACAAATGCAGCTGCCTGCAACTAAAACACGGTTGAGGAGGCATATTATTTTTTGTTTGTTTATAAAATTTATCAGGTGAAGTAATTTTTTGTTACGGATTGTTCTTACATGTGACACTCCACTTTGTTCAATGTCTTCTGAATGTTGGCGGACACTAAAAAACGTAAGACGTCATCTGTAATATGCTAGAGTGTTTATTCAGGCTCATTCCCGAGTTGATTATTCTTCTGATTTCCTAATCCGACTTTGCTACTTATCCTTGCGCCAATATAAGCCACCTAAAATTGTCGCAGTTGTTGTTAATTACGCTAGCAAAACTCGTGTAGTCCTCGTTGTTTTTCCTTTGAGATCTATGCATTTCCACCTTTTGTGTAAGAGAGGCGTTTTAGGGTCAAACAATTTAGTAAACTATTTTTATCCTCGCAATTAAATATGTGAAGACCATATATACAATCGTTACTGTATTGTTAATTATTTAAACACGCTGATGAACCCAACACATTTTATAAGTAATTTACTAGTTCACTTAGAATTTACTCCGCTTCAAAAAACGTGGAGGTCATATCGATACACTTAACTCTATTGTTAATGTGTAACCTCTTATTTCTAGTATAATTAAAATAAATAAATAAAAAAGCAAACCTCAAACACGATTAGTAAATTTAAACTCTACTATACTGCAATTATTTGTGAGATTAGTGTCGTAGTTATCAAGGGGTGTTTTAGTTTTTAAGAACCACCAAAGCAGACGTTTAAGCTAGCTACATCACGCGCTACATCAAAATAATACGTAGAATCTATTTTTATATATTGGTTTGGTAGTTTGGTAGTTTTGTTTTACGGCATATCAACCCTTTTTGGGTTATTTAATGCCGAATCTGGTCATTATAGTAAAAGTTTTTATGCTTCAAGTTCTTTATATCTTCAAATGTTTAATCATCGTTTTTGGTTGGTAGTTTTATTTTACGGCATATCAACCCTTTTTGGGTTATTTAATGCCGAATCTGGTCATTATAGTAAAAGTTTTTATGCTTCAAGTTCTTTATATCTTCAAATGTTTAATCATCGTTTTTGGTTTGGTAGTTTTGTTTTACGGCATATCAACCCTTTTTGGGTTATTTAATGCCGAACCTGGTCATTAATGTAAAAGTTTTTATGCTTCAAGTTCTTTATATCTTCAAATCTTTAATCATCGTTTTTGGTTTGGTAGTTTTGTTTTACGGCATATCAACCCCTTCCGGGCCATTCAATGCCGAATCCGGTCATTATAGTAAAAGATTTATGCTTCAAGTTCTAAAAATAAAATAAAAAAGGGAAGGGAGAAAGGGAGAGGGGCTGTTGTTTTTTGGTTTTGGTTTTGTAGAACATAATTAAGTTTTACAAAAAAAAAAAAAAAAAAAAAAAACGTCAATGTAGGTGAATTTCGTCTCAGGGAGCCACAGGGCAGCCTGATCTGGTATCACCAGATTTATATATTGGTAATCATTCGAGAGTAATACTGTCTTCCGGCATGTGTATATTATATCCACCATAGTAACCTTTAATAATACATGAACACTACAGAAGTATGGTGTGCAAATAGTTAGATATTCTAATTGTGTGTGTATATTTGGTTTAATGGGTACATATTAGTGTTATACAGTCTATTTATTATTTTCCACATGTTCTTACCTCTCCGTAATCGAACATGTGCCGCTGTGTGGTCAATAGTTGCGCCGCGTTACTTTTCTCTTTCATTTAAATGTGCCAAATCTAATTTATTTCTTTTTCTTTTCTTCATCGCTGTCTAAATGCGTTGAGTTGTTTCTCAATTCGTTTCTTCATTGTTTGTTTCTTTTCTCTTTGTCGCCGCCTCGTCGATTCGTTACCTTAATTATTGTCCTCTATTTCTTTGTCGGTTTCTCTTCGCTGCCGTGTGTATTCATTGTTTAGTTTCAAAGACCTGTGCTCGAATAATTTACTAGATTTTATAGAAAGCAAAAAAAAACAATGACACATGAGAAAAACAATCTCTAAATAACGAAACTAGTCACATTTTAAATTGTCTAGCATACTTAGAAACCTTACCAGATTCTTAGCCATTAAGCAATTATACATTCGGATCTTGAATGCGTTTAGAACGTAATCAAATTCTTAACGGTGCAGCGATCAAACATTTGAGGCTTGCATGCTCTTAGAACGTAATCACGCTCTCATGTAACATCTCAATATTATAGACGCTCTTTTTAAGTTGTAAATTGCTAGTTTTAAGAATAATAACAAACATTCAACAGTTAAAAAATATTTTTTGAAAAAACCATAAATAACACAGCTTGAAGATAATTTTACGAATAAAATCAAAGTTACTTGCGAAAATGAAAGAAAAATGCAACAAGACACCCCGGAACTAACATACAGCAATTTGACGTAAACACTAAATGGGCCAGTCCGAAAAACAAGTCTATCAACACAAAAACACTCCGTATTATTAAATAATGTATGCCTATATATATATATATATATATATATATATATATATATATATATATATTACTATTTCATGTATCCACATAACATTTTATAGGAGATATAATTTTTTATGTATCAATTTTCAGTATTTTCCTCAACAGTGCTCGATACGTAAGTAGAGCTATGTAGTAAGTTATGAAATATATATTATGACAATTAAGCTACACATACGTTCTGGCGTTTCATCACCGGGAGAAAATCTTAAGGCTAAACTTCAGGGAGTTAGTTTTGCCGGGTGTTTTTATATACACAGCTATCGAGTTAAGCAATCAGATTAGTTGTTGTTCTCTTAGCCAATCGTTGGGCTTATCACGAACAAGGGTACGGTTAGTTTTATTTCCTATTTCATGTGTTATTGTTCTGTTTTTTTTTTGAGTGACCTATATCATGTTTCTTCGTTAACATAATGGGTGAACTTATTTTAGCACGTGGTTCCTTGTATTTCTATTTTAGGTGTTTGTTTTAAATGTGTTAGAGTTTAGTTGAGTTTAGTTTAATTTTGTTTACCCTTCCCCACCTAGAGAAACAATTTTAGTGTAAAAAACAAAAAGAAACACAAGCCTTCCCAATGTTATTTTTACTCTCCCTCACGCAAACAATTATTTTTAGTTAACAAAAAATATTCTGCTTTTACATACATAGACAATCAAGAATAACTTTCCTGTTTCATTTCTTTTTTATCTAATATATTTATCTAAAATGTTAAATAAAATTTAACATATCAAAATATTTTATTTGATGCAATGATATTAATAGGATTACATTTTTCTTTTATCTTGTCAATATCTCATTGCTTCTATTGTTTGTGTGATTTTTCAATTTTTATGATTTTCTTTGGATCAATCAAGGAATGTTAATGTTCTGCGTAAAATTCGCATTCTTTGTGAAGGCATACTTGTCGATCCGTTGATTTTGCCCGTTGTCAGTTCGAGACGTATTCACCGCCAATCAATCAAAGTCGCTGAATTGGCCGGACGGAAGTTGTGAGCGCTAGTCAATCAGACGGGTCTGAGCAGTGATGACTCACTGTCACAGCACTAGCAACACTCGCCGATTGATCAAAACGTTCTCCTTATACAACATTTTTCACACAGCAATTTAACAGCGTCGTATTGAGAAAAGGCTACGTGATTCACTGTTTTTCTATGTTCGTCTTTTGTTGTGTTTGTGTTATTTCTTAAATTTGTCCTTAGGATTACTGTTTTTGTTTTTATATGTATTACGAACAGCACTAACTTTTTTATTATGATTTCTGCGCAATTTTATAAAATTGTGGATTCAAAATTGTAATTGTCTCATATTTTTATTTTTTAACGGATTTACGGAATTTGATCTGTTATCGAAATATGCCATACTTCCTATGTTTTTTTTATAAAACTCACACAATTTAATATGTATAAGCGTCTAGCATTTCTTTAATTTACTCTTAAATCCTCTATTTTATGATAAATACTAATGTGTGTCATTAAAATGAATAAATACGAAACGTTTTCTTTTCATTAATCACTCCTATCAAAACGTGTTATTTTAAATAATACCACATATAACTGTGGAGTTTGACTAATGTGCACCATAATGCTATACCTAATAAGTTTACCATCCATCTTCCACCTCAGCAAGCCGAAAATGATATGCCAATGGTAGTTAACGCTAACAATAATATACAATCAATTAACCAACCTAATCTATATCATGAAAATACAGTAAATAAAATTAGACCCCTGAATAGGAATATAAATGGCTCAGGAACAATAGTAAACCCTAAGATACACACTTATATTTGTGCCACAGCAAATGTAATTAAAACCCGCATATCTATGCACACTTTCTCCTTCAATAGCGATATCGGCAACAACAAAACATCACTGACTACTTTAGTTTAAAATTTAAGATCAAAAAATATTCCACACAGTATAAAATGGTCCATCCTAAAAAATAAAACTCTTATAAACCAGGATTTAGATTTTGCGGTCAATGTAACTCAGAGGCCGTCATAGTTGCGACTGCACCTAAACGTTTAAATTTAATCACTTCTAGAAATGAATTAATTTACAAAATGTCGCCATAGGAGGAAATTCAAGTATGCACAATGGAGCCAAACACCAAACCCACCGTAGTTGATTGAGTGAGTGTCGGGACCGGGGTTGTCCAGTTTTGGAGATGTGTTTGTTAAATCCTCCGTGCCTAAAAGGTTTAGAATTTGAAAATGCCTTAATATCTCTGTAAATTTTTAAAATTGCAAAAGTCTAAATTTTTAATTGTTTAAATTCTAAATATTTTAACAACTTCTCAATTTGAGAAAAATAAATTTTAAATTGAACTATTAAATTATTAAATTCTAAATATTAAAAAAAACTTCGTAATTATTAATTTTATAAATACTCTAAATAATTTGACAGGGCTAGATATCTGAAATTGGTTTATGTGCTTAAGGCTTATCAAATAGCAATTTTGGATGGGAAGGTGATTTGAGGCTTTGACCTAAATTTACACATCCTGTCTCTGTGACCTAGACTAATGATTTGACCCAGACAGGTAACATCCACATCTGGTCGATTTCACACATCTGTATATATTATGACGTTTTTCCTTGTTAACGTAGCGTTCAACATCTGTTCTGATAACGTCGTTTGAATAAGTAGATATTCAACAATTTAGTGTGGATTTTTTATTGGGCAAATGAGGTTCTGTCTACTTGGCTTGCGGGGTAGTGATTACCTTCGAATATAATCTAAATTCATTGGAATAATTTGTATCCGACCCGGAAGAAAAAATGGCCGAATACATCAGGTCAGTTTTATTTTATTCTTATTGATTTACCGGAGCTTTCATTTAACCAGGGAGGTATGGTTTACGCTATTTCGATCAGCTCATAAGAACCCTGAATTTTGAACATGATTATATTCAACATTAAGTGAGTTTTCTGAACTTTTCATATGTTTTGGTTTCTTTATCGTTGTTTGACTACCATTAACCACCTGGATTACTTTTCAATCAGCATCTTGGATATCTTTCCTGGACATGTGTTAAATTGTATGACTTGGATGAACTGTATAGCTTTAACAAAAAAGTATGTTTTGGGCCGATATATTAGATTTTTTATATACTTTCATGTATTTTTATATATATTTTTATATATTTTCAAAGTGTAATTTCATCATCTGCAGTGACGTCACTGCGGTAATGGTCCTCTGATGAGAAGAATTTTCTTTGAAAACTCATGAGTTAAGGACTTTAAGGTACTTTGCCTGAACATTGAATTCTAATAAAATTTGATTCACACCTTATTTTATTATTTCATTTCATATGATGCTATTAATGCTCTATCCAGTATATTGAGCGTCAGTTTTATATGGGTGTTCACAAATAAGAGATATTAGTTGCCTCTTATATCTTTTTTTGGATTAACATTATATATATATATATATATATATATATATATATATATATATATATATATATATATATGCACATTTGCTACGCAAAGTAAGCGAGTAAAACACGCGCCTTTTTTAGTATACGGCTGAAGCTTTTTTTAAGTTGAGACAGAGAGTAAAATAACATATTAGCTAACACTAACACCTGATACAAATTCGCATAAAATTATCTACTCTAAATAAAATTGATACAGTTGGTAGTTTAAGGTCATCCGAAAAGATAATAATAATTATATAAATAAAAATGAAATTACTGGCGTAATTTTCTGATTCCATATGAATATTTAACTAATATATGTAAATAAGTAGCGAGTGCAAACACTGATGTATCATGATTTATATCGTCATTTTTGTGTTGTAACAATATTTTACATGGAACAAGTAGGTTACGCAAAGCATACGTTAGAGAATGTATGTTTTCTTTGCTGAGAAACAAATAATAGCGAACTAGAAGTCACATTCCTGATATGACGGAAAATATTGGGACGTGGCGCAGAAAAGAGAAAACACTTTGACTTTCGTTTAGTCCTTATTCTAGAATGGCGTCTTGACATTATTTATAATGGGCCACTCTCTAACAAAAATAGCAATTAAAGTCTAACCTAAAATAATAATAGTTATTTAATTACACGTTTCTTGCTACTACAAAAAGAGACACATATGTCCTGAACTCAGTAATATTATGGTCAACACCAGAAGTTACACAATGCTTATATTACGTGAATCCGTCTGCTCTGTTACATACAAATTCGGACCAAATATATTTGAGGCACTCCGAATAAGCAATATAAGATACACATATTTTGTCTAAACACTGATTTAATTTATCTCCGGTTAAATCATGAACAACACAATTGGGTGTGTACAAAATAGCGGATTTATTAACACGAAACTGTACTACTAGCCAAAAACAGGTTTAGCGTTTTGGTTTACATTCCTGTTTTGTGATACGCCCATTTTTCGTTTTAAAAAGTTTTATTTAGAAAACGTTTTGTCTAAGAAATTCTGGCGAATTATCAAAAATAAAAAAAGAATACATAGTTATATATATATATATATATATATATATATATTATTAACATGACTAGGGTGAATGCGTATCATGTGCCAGCTACGATTACGAAACATAGAGATGTACAAGTTTCATAAGTTTATTAATAAAATTAATTAAGTAGCCCAGACATGACTTGAACATGACCAAACAATGTCATATGTAGTTTACGGTAAATATAGTAAAGCTTTTTAAAAAAAATATTTATTAAAACATATTTTATTTTAGTTACACATTTGAACAGATTCGTAAACGAAAAGTAGTGCAAGGATTGTAAAGTTTAAACGTCTCTGAATCTTCTCAAAGAGAGACCCTAAATAGTAAAATCACGAGGCGAAACTCTACAGGATTTAACAAACAGGAAATGTAAGTGATTACTAAACAGACAGCGTTGTGTCAAAATAATTCTTTTTTTCTAAAAGTGTAATTCATGCGTATTCCAACACTAACGGAATGGACGGAGCATCACGCAGTGTTTGTGAAGGCAAAGTTCGTATTTCCTTTATTTGTCGACCTTTTGGTATCAAAAGAATATAAAATCCGTTGGGAAATGGTATATATTTAATGCAGGCCTTGACTTTATCAACGTTCTTTTACTTGAAAAGGTTAACGTTGATTCTGATATTTTCCCGTAACCAATTTTGAACACTTTAAGCGCAATCCATGCTGGCGTCAGACAAGAGGTATTGCACTGTGCAAACGATTTCTTAAAAAGGCGAACTATCTTTACCGTTTTGAGTGACAGATTCCTTATCGTGGAGCCAACGACGCCATTTCCAATCGAATATGAGATATGCTGATAGAGATTTAAAAAAAATCTCTCTGAGTTGGATTTTTTTAGTTATATCCATCGGATGTAACAACGAGGGGTATTTTGAACTTTTCAGCTTTTAAATGTCTTCTATTGAATCAACATCTTCAAATAATGTTATTTAATTTATGATTTAATGACGAAAACACCCGTGATTATAAGGTTGAATATTTTACGTTATTGTTTGGTCATTGACTTTTTAATTGAACAAAATTGTAATAAAACTATAACTAATTTGTTTAAGATGATACTATTTCAATTGCAGCCATTTTGAAGCTGTAAAGTTAATGATAACTGAGAGTCATAATATAAAAATGAACAGCATTTCTGCAGGCAGGTGTACATGTAAAAAAGACAATTATCTTTGTAAGTTCGTTGTAACACAATAACGAATATAGTTATGACATGTGCCTTATAGACAAAGAATGGAGTAGGGTATTGTGTAACATGTTACATGATGCATTCTTTTCTTAGCACTACACCCTTTTAGGTCATCGTTGTACACTGATAAAAGAGAGAAGGATCACTTGAATGCATACTAGCCACTTATCTCGAGTGTTTAAAATCTCTCATTAACGGGGGTTGTTAGGACAGCCTGGTGTGTGGATACTTCCCCTTACAATTAAATCCTTACAGAATTTTCCAATAACATAGTATTCGAAGCCCAAATTAGATCCGCTCAGTATGGTTACCCTAAACTGGCGTATGCAAAGAACGGTGCACCTTCTCCAAGCGATGTTGCCTCTAGTAGCAACACTTAGCTGGATACTCCACCAGACTATATTAATTCTAGTCGTGGAACGCGGGTAGACCTATACACCCGAAATAAGATATATTATAACACGGTTAACGTGTCAATTAAGGATAAGAACGATAATGTTTTAAACAGTTTTTACTAACTCAACCTTTAGGAAGTAAAGAATACCTTTGATGGAACATTCGAATATCAATGTATCTCATATAAAGATCATGTGTTAGCCCCATGCAGAGGCCCCCTTGATTTCTGAGACCTTAGACTGAAGTATAATTTAAAAAAGATACAATACACGATTAATAACGAGTAATGAATTCAAACAAATTTACTGTACATCAAACACCGTCTAATTGATTGGTTATGCTTATTCTGACTTGCTATTTTCCCCAAACCTCAGTGCGCGGTTTTGGCGGTGTAACTATATTCAAAATAATATTTTTATGGAAGACAGGCAGACAATGCATGAAGCCAATTGATGTAAGGAGCTAAATACACGAACGATGATTAACGCAAATCCAGCAGATGCCTATTCGTCTTCATCATAGAAAGTCGAAGGCTATAATAAGATAATTTGAACAATTCTGGTTATTATGGTGTTCCTGACGTAAATACACTCACCCAAGAAGACTAACCCTCATTATTGTTTAAGGCCTCGAATGCCGGAGGTCTTTCTGTTCTAGTAGAATTTTTCCTCAAGCTGCCGACTCCTGGTAATTCCATCCATTCTCCCTTTTTCTTTAACTTAACCGACATGCAAAAATGTAAGTATAATATGAATAAATATCTCGTCGTGCAACTACTCACTTAGGATTACTCCTTTACATTCTGGCCTCTAATCCACAGTAGCCCCTTACGTGTTAGTAGATATGCGTCTTGTCTGGGATGAATTCAAGTTAACAAAAACATCTATGGCCAATATATTTTCACACAAATATACTTGTTATTCCATGTTAAAAGTGTCATTCACTATAATTAAATATTAATTGCAGGCAAAATTCAAACTGAAAAATATTACTGGATCACTTTGTCAATAAAGCAATGCTCTTTAAATGTAGTATTCTATAGACATATTCTATATAATAAGTTATCTTCTGTTTAAGAAAACAGAATATTATAATACTCGATTTGTATTAACTTTGTTCTGGCCATGGATTACTTTTTCATTGATATTTTAAATGCTTGCAAGAATCATTCACTCTCACAAACACATGTGTTAATTACCATTATATCTGTTGTGTGTCAATGATAATTGCGAAATGCATAAGTTAAAAGAGTTGTACTCTATATTATTTTGACTATTAATCTTGGATGTTATTCTGACAAGATGTCGGCCAATGAAAAGTGCGACTTCTTTCAGCTACGTCTTGTCGAACTCGGCAATCTTTATGTCGAACTCGCGAATCTCTATAGAATTTTGAACGACAACTTTTATTCAATTTACAGGAGTTGCTTTAAGTATCCATTTCTAGCGAGAAAACTTTAGTAATTTGTAATCACGCGTACTTAAATTGAACATTCCACATCCAGAAAATTGTCACTTAAAAATAGCTATTACTTAGGTTATTTATCCGTTGCGCCACGGGTCTTGAAGAAAGTCGGAAGTTAAATATTTTTATAGAATAACATCCATGATGACAACAACAATCTGAATAATCTAAATATAAGACATCAGCAATCCTCATCTCAAAGATTCCAACACATAATATTTATTCCGTATCCTCTAACATACGAATGTATATTGCACAACTCTAAGTTGGTGGACAAAATTAAGTTATACAGTGAATAAAATTATATGTGCGAAAGTTAAACATTATCATTCATTTCTGCCCGTCGCTTCTATTTGAAATAGTTGGAAGAAAATGACATTTTTGGAATAATTATTACTTAGTGTCTACTAATCATGGTGCAGATCTTAGGAACATCGGAAATATTTCAATGTACATAGGTCAGATTATGTTTACATTTTGAACTAGTTTCTCCCGTTTGCTATTGTGCTTTAGACGTCTTCGATAACATTGATATATTACGAATCTTTCAAAATGTATTTATAATTTATCTGGTCCCAGTTTAAGCAAATCGCAAGTATATTTAAAATTCAAATGACTTCTGTTTTCAAATTCACAACCTTTTAAAATACTAATAGACAATTGAAATGTTAATAATATTTATTCATTTGGATTTTTTAAGATGTGCTGTTTTATTTTCGGGACTATTTATAGGGCTCAATATATAGTAAAACGAAGACAAAACCACCGTAAGATAGGTGCTGATTACATATATGTCATTAGTTTTACTAGCAGAACCGAAACTGATGAGTGACCTCAAACACACATGCCCAGTTTTTGCTATATATATATACTTGCCTATCTGGTACCTAAGGTACTTTAGATTTTTTTTTTCAATCCAACTTTTATTCCTATATAATGTTATTGCTACCTACCACTTCGCAGAATGGTTCGTGGGTGTAGTGTTTCGATATTATTATTATTATTATTATTATTATTATTATTATCATCATCATCATCATGATCATCATCATCAGCATCATCATCATCATCATTATTATCATCATTATTATTATTGTTATACTTAATGTTATTTGATATGCAAATTAGCATATCATACGGTAGTCTTAAGGGTAATATATTATTATTATTATTATTATTATTATTATTATTATTATTATTATTATTAATGTATATATTAGTGAAATTTAAGCTGAATTATTTCTACACTTGATTATTGACGGGAATTCTCGTTTGATAAGTACCATTGGAGAGCCATGAATAATATAACTGTCCTTTTTTAAATCCCCGAAACAAATACATGGTAAAGAGCTGATGATCCCAGTTTTAATATTTCACGCTTAAGTCAAGGTCACCTGTTTTTGATTCACTGTTAGATACTTGAATCCCTTTTATTTGTTTATTCATGAATTTTCCAATTTTCCAGTGAATTCTAAGTCTTCGATATCTTGGATTTAGTTAGTTTCTCTGGCAATTTAAACTGCATTTTCCTTTTTTTCTGTTTCTTTTGTTCAAATTGACTCAAAGCGTCTTTCGACTATATATATATATATATATATATATATATATATATATATATATATATATATATATATATATATATATATACATTAGTGACCATTTAAATACTGATGCGTTTGGCAAGGTGTCTAATATGTTCTTGTGTACTAATACATTTACACTTAGCTAATAACAATGAACGCAGAGGAGCGGGATAATGCACGAGAAAAGAAGGCGAGTTATTATGTCCGAAGCAATCAACACCGTTTGCAGACTCTCGACCATTCCTCCGGACAATGCGTACGACTGGTTCACTAGTGATCGCCGTAGAACGTACTAAATATCAATAGCTATTGATCTTTGTCCGGGCGCGAGAGTTCACGAGACCCGTCGTCCGTCAACAACGGATCTAATCAGCTTTTCAATAGACTCGACTGCTAAACTCGGCCGCTCTCATTTTGACACTAATCACCGTTGTGGCGAGTTTCCCCGTCAAATCATCGCCGGTCTCCATCTGCTACGGGGCTTGATTGGTGATGCTAACAGTTTTAAAGTAGGCAGTCTGTTGTAGCGATATCATTAGCAAGTTATTCTTAGGAAAGAATTAATTCATGTAAAATAAGAAAAACAGGGGCATTGACATCAAAGAAACTAACACACATATGACCCTGTGCAACACGTTTATGATTTAAGTGAAAACAATTATCGAACTCACAGAACCGTGATACGGATGTTGTATTACCGTAGCAGAGCACGTTTATATTACAGTATAGTTATCTTAAGTATTAAGTTGGGCTTTAAGCAAGGATCAAAGCGTAGTAACTGTTATATTATTACACTACATATGTTCTTTCCTCGATCGGCGAGTTAGAAATGCTTATAGAATGAGAACATTTGTATTTTTCTGTCAACCGAGAGTGACCCCTTTTCAATAGGTGGATGTTCTGAACATGAAAACCGACCTTGTGTACAATTCTTCAATCAGTGAGAGGCATGCTCCTATTGGTGAACATTTGCCCTATTTGTTACGTGATGATATACTTGTTAACTACGTCCATGTTGTCTTATTGCTATTCGGCCTTTTACGACCACAGCAGCATCCAAAGACACGGGGACCCCCAGTTAAATAGATGTTTTCTATATTATGTACCTTGTTCTGTGGCAAGTAAAAAACTACGTTTTACACATGTAGTTAAATGTTTGTATAACAGGGATGTTCAACTAGTTCCAGGCACAAAAGCAGCAGGTTAAAAAATGATAAGTGACCATACTATTTTAAATAAAAGTATGCACTGAAATGAAATATACAGTCGATATTAGAGGTGCCTATACATGATTTGTATCTCTCCGAAAATGATTATGGATTAATAAAACATTAGAGAAAAAGGAATGCCTAAGAGATCTCTATGTATACCGTTTTGCCTGAGAACTTTGATTTAAAAGATAAACATAACTTTTATGATGACCTGTTTTAGTCGGAGAGTTCTATTCTATTAAATTGAACACAAATGTACAAGACTCAGGTCAGGTAGAAAAGACACATAACAACGAAATACAAGAGGAGTTGGATTAGATATACTTTGATTGACAGAATGAGAGAATTAATGCTGCCCAAATACATGTATGTATGTATATATATATATATATATATATATATATATATATATATATATATATATATATATATATATATATATATATATACAAGGGTTGAGTAAATAATTGACACATCTTGTGAATCTTGTTTTAGTTTTAAACCACCTATAAAATAGCAATAATGGTGGAAACAGAGAATCGGCTATGACTAGACCAATCCATTCGCGATCTCTGGGAACCCATTACTTCCGTACCTTATATAAATGCATACTTGTTAACTACCCCCATGTTGTCTTATTTCTTTTCGGCCCTTTACGACAACAGCAGTATCCAAAATCATGAGGACCCCACATTAAATAGATTTGGTCTAAAGTATGCACCTTGTTGTGTGACAAGTAAACAACTACGTTTTACGCATGTAGTAAAATGTGTGTCATTCAAATTTGCACATAACTGGTTGTACCTGTTTTAATATCTCCTTTAATACATGAACAATATACAAGTTTATTTATGGTCTTAATGGTTTGAGAGCAATCCTCAGTCGATGATTAGAATAAAAATCAGAATCGTTTTTTCTGTGGTAATCTTTGTGATAGTTTTTAATGATATCTATTTCGTCTTCAAATTGTTTCGGTCAAATTGTTCGTTTCAGTTTTAATTTATTGTTATTGTTGTTCTTAATATATTGGTTAATTTTATTTTGTATTTCTAATAGTATACGTTAGCCAGATAAATTTAAATGATATATATTTCATATTTTCAAAGATGACAGATACATATTACATGTACTATTGTAACAGATGTGGCTGAGATTGTGTTCGTATCGAGAGGAGCTACCTCTAAAGTTATACCAAACATCAAAAAAGCAGAATAAATTCAGAAAAGAAGCCAATTTCGTCTTAAATACGTAGAATCCTCGTAAGAATTAAATATTTTAAGTTAAAAAAAAAAATTGGCCTGACCCCCTAAAAAGTTCGGTCCGACCTCCCCCCCCCGCATTTTTTTTACTCTCCCCCAACCCCGAAAACTATTTTAAGTTCAAAATGTAAAAAAAAAAATTTGGCTGGACCCCCTAAAAAATATTCCCCCCCCCCCCAATTTTTATTTCCAGGACTCCCTATCTCTCCAGCCCCATCTCTAATTGTTTTTCCCCCCCCCCAACCCTGAGAAATATTTAAAGTTCAAAAAAATAAATAAATAACCCCACCCCCTAAACAATTTGGCCCAACCCCCCCAAAAATGTTTACTCTCCACCTCAACCCACCCTACAAATTGTTACTCTCCCCCAACCTTGAAAAATATTTTTAAATGTTCTTTTTTAGCTTTTTATTCAAGGAGATGTTCTTGATTTTTAACAAACGCCAATTGTATCTTTACAAAAAGCCCTCTCTCGCCCAGACGAATTGATTTACTTTTTCTTTTCTTTTCTTTACTATCATTCATATCATATTCATATAAAATGTTTTATCTGTATCAAAATGATACTATTAATTTACTCATATGAATTTTTTGTTTTTATATGAATAAATTCAGAAGCTTACGTCTCGTGTTTACAAGAATCCTTTAAATAAAATGTTGGTCATTTAAAATTATGGTTTCACATACTTGAAGTAGCGAACTTCACGAAGCGATAAATAGCTAGTAAAATATCCTTATAATTTGAATAACTTCAATAAAATGTGTTTAAATTGTTTCCTTCTTAAAAACGTAAGTACAGTTATTGAAGTCCAAGGGCCGTCAAAAAAAGAGAGTTTAAAAATTAAACGAATCACAACTAATGAATGGCTACTTCATCAATTGTCTTTAAAGGTTGTTATAATCTATTATTTATGTCCTATTATTTATTACTAAACAAATCTGAGATTTTCACAAACTGTAAATCTCAATCAATGTTGAATCCACGTTGTATTTGTTTGTTTTTATTGATCTCTCTGGTCATTAGTCATTGAACCATATCTTTATTCGGTCCTTTTTATCTATTTAGTATTTCGTTTGACCCGGTGCCCCTTTTTTATATTTGCTTCGCGTTTATTTCTGTCTTTGACAAAACAAAGCTTGTCCAACAGATTTTATGACCAAACGATCAAACGGGGTCAACAGTAAAAACGATCCAATCGCTCCAGATCGTTTAATCATTGTCTTTTGAAGATTCATCATATGTCTAGTTGAGATGTTAACTAATGGTGTAGACGTCTTTACTAAAGGTTAAAACAAGAAAAGAAACCCGACAGCTAAATGGATACACATAAAAGATTCAGAGATCGTATGAACTGAAAATGACGAAAATACTAAAAACAGAAGCCAACAACCTCATACGTTTCGTCTTATGGGTATATATGTCGCATCTGCACATAAGAGAAGGAAATAGTAAGAAAATAATGCTTAAATGATCCAAAGAAAAATAGTTTCCATGAAAACCTCTGCAGCAGAACACTCTATTAGTATGTGATAAAACAGTTTTGAAACTGAAACGTAAATATCTATTAAAAGCTATTTATACTTAAGTATAACTCTTATTTTGGGACGAGTGGTTATAGCACTTGTCTTTGGACGTGACGACCCGGGTTCGATCCCCCTCACGACATGCGAATTTTCAGGTCTGAAAACTCCCTTTGTCCACCCAGCAGTAAATGGGTACCTGACTAAAACTCAGGGAAGGTTCAATGCAGCGGAAGGAGAGGGATGGGCTCCGCTTTCTATATGCTGTGCCCTAGACACGGTGATTCTTAACAAATCACCGCCGCTACGACCATGGGCATTGTGCGATATCGGCAACGACACTCGTGCGCGTCCAGGCTATGCGACCTTTAACTTTACCTTTTTATAACTCTGATTTAAGGGACCAATAATCTTCTTTATATATATATATATACATATATATATATATATATAGTATTATAGTAAATCAATGTTTTTTTTCCCAAAAATGTTTTGATATATTCTAATAAAACAATATACATGATAAATGTGTTCGATAGCGAGGGGCAGGGAAAGAGCGTTCCAGAAGGGGGATAGGACGCTATTAAAGGTGGTAGGAGTAGCCGAAAACTCAGAAATTATGTCATTCACATACCTGGCTGTTTTTACCTTCTGTGGCTAACACTCGACCGAGGCGGTTTTGTAAAGGCCCGATCCGAGCAATAGGCAGCGGTTGGGAAAGCAGCAGTGGCGCTAATTGCCCCGGTAATTCCTTTCGTCTCTCTCTCCTAGGTAAAAATCCACTACATTTCTGCCTATGTGTTCAATCCCATATTATATAACCCATCCATGGCGTTCCTTGCATTTGTTCATGGCGGTGGTGGTGATTACGACAACGGCGTCCTCGGGGTGTGTCAACATTCGCGGGTACGCAGTTATGATGGTGGAAGCACACGCAAACAAACTTCATCTATGAACACTCAGATCTAAATTGATTGTGAACTGTAATTCCCATTGTTAATGATAAACATGTTATTTTGATGAACACCTGTATTTTTGCTTATATGTTTAGACTTTACTACACCTTGTAGTACTAGTCAATGTTTTGTAGTTGCTTGTTTCCTACATACCAATTTCTCACTCGACCTTACCTTCTATTGATGTGTATCATATATGTCTTGCACGAGAGCTTTTACGTTTCGGACATATGTTAACTACATTGTCATATGTGTTTCGTACAATTGATTGAACAGTAGCGTCTGCATTTTAGCACATATTTTCTGTCCTAAAAGCTGGATAACGTTCATAGGGTGCGTATGAAATTGAAACATATATACCTTGCGAGTAAAAGTCAACATAATAAAAAGCATGCCTCTAATAAGTTTTTGTTTCAATATAGTAAAACATTATGTAGATAATTCAGGTTATCTAATATGATGTAGTCTACAATGTGTTTTATAATGCCTGTCTAGAAGATAACAAGCTTAAATAATTCTGTCTGTTTCAATGGAGCATGTAAAATGTTTCACAAATTAAGTTATATCTAGATGATGGTGTATTGGGCTATCGTTCGGTAATATTTTAAATATGTTGTATATTTGATTTTAATGCCCATGGTATTTTTCATTTGTTCTAGTCCTCCTCATATTCAGATTGTTTACGTTCAGATACAGAAGAACGCTCGATTAACACCGGGAATATAGCGATCATATGTCTATTCAATTAAAATTTCACCTCATATTGTATAACACTGTGGAAATGTAAACTAAACCCAAGCGAATTATCATGTGCCCTGTTATAAATGTGTGGTGCGATCATGAGAATCTATCAAAAGCGTGACAGAGAATAACAAGCAATTCCATTAGACTCGGAGACCATTACTTGTGATGAGTGTAAACATGTGAAAGGGAGTACGTTTAGTGCAGTTGCCGAGTTGCAATGTATGCTGACGATAGATTTGCGGCGGTATACCGACTTTGCAAAGAGAAGAGATGTGACTATAGAAATAGGTTGACCTTTAAAATTGTTATATCATCTTGGATAAGAGGTTCCATGATGTGTTTGTGAGCAACTTGACATTTGGCAACATCAATGCCCTGCAAGATTCAAGAACTCTTCGGCAGTGTTTGTTTTATGTCCATAGATAAACGTGTGCATAAATTCATATAGGTGGCTTGGTGGTCTACTACAAATGACACCGATATCTATCTATCTATATATATATATATATATATATATATATATATATATATATATATATATATATATTCCATCACTATAGGCAGAGGCGATTAGTTTTGTTACTATGGTTCTGTTGGGAATTAAGCTGCAGTTTGCGTTATGTTAGATTAATGGTTTGATTTGCTCTATTTCAGAGTTTTAATTGCATGTCTGTCGTTCGGTGGAGAAGTATCATTGTAACTTCTAAAACTAGACCATCGTTATTTGATAATATAGAAATTATAGTGTGTTGTTTTATAGATAAATATATTATTTGTGATTCTCCCTGTTTCTATTGAGACATATATTTTGAAATCATTCTATTTTACTAGAAAGTTATCAACTACGAAGGCCAAAAAAACCTCAAGGTTAATGTTTTCTTTTCAGATTAAAAGACCGACATTTGAGTTACTATTAATACACTATGAGGATAAAATATCTACATAAAAAACAAAAGAACATCTGACCCTGAAAATAGCAATTCTTCTCCTTTGGTCAGAAAAAACGTTCCTAGAATTTAAGAAAAAATATATTGAAGCGAGAGTTTATGTCACTACTGAAGGTAAAACTAAATACCGTTTTACTACTTTACATCAGAATAGATGGCATTTTTCTCCCATAATAAGTGGCCAGTAAATTTCTAGCGGGCCAATGGTAAAAGGCACTTAAAAGTTAGTGTTTATGAAATGGAATGCTTGCAAGCCGAAAATGAGGACACTATTTGAGACGTCATTTTAATAAATCGTATGAACAAAGTTCGATTATTCATGGGGTGGTTATTATTTATTGACATTTAATTTTAAGTTTTATGTGTTATAATCTGTAGCGAGGCAATATCCTGGAAATATGTTTGACCGGAAGTCCTTGCCCTAAATATGTTCATATGAATTTCCCATGACTCTATACACCTGGAAAAATAAAGGAAAGTGTTTTTCCGTTGTATTAGATAGGCTAAGTGTTTGACAAAATGCGAGATATATTAATAGCGACTGTATATATATATATATATATATATATTTTTTTTTTTTAAACCTGATTTTAATTGGAAAGATAATTGTAATAGTACAACACGGAAATACATATCATTTACAAAAATATGCTTTTAAAGATGTATTAGCGACCAAACTGTAACACAGAAAACACTTAATGACACTCTGTTTTTGCAGAGACCGTACAAAATAAAAGGTATAATTTAAAATTGGGAAGATATAACAAGAGGTAATTGGGAGATTTGCGTGCGTGCATTAAGCAAATAACAAGAGACGGTAATGTGTGTTACTGTTAAGTGCTCGGACAAACAACAAGTCTAAATAACATTAACAAATATATATAAAGGGACACTACTCTTGGCTAACAACCAACTGTGGCATCCAATGGATGCGTGCCAATAGCGGTAAAAACTTGGTAACAAAATGGGAATCAAGGATAATACATGAGACGACGATACGTACTTTAGAGCAACGAAAATGCCAAGGGAAAAAATGCCATGGTGGAAATGGAAAGTTTGAATGAAAGTAAGAAAAACAGTCGTGTGTAAAGGCAGGATAGAAAAATCCGGAAGAACTTACGTTATTACGGTTAGCATTCTGGTTCAATCGATAACGAGTCTATTTCATTCCAAAGCCCAGACCGGTAACACAATAGTGGCTCATAGAAGAGTCTAAATGGAAGCCAACAACTTTCTTACGATCACGGGAAGTATCAAGGTAAAAAATAATTATCACAAAACTGATAAACAAGATAATATATGTATAATCAGTAAATGTAATTATAGTTTACGTTGAACAAACACGACAAGAAACTAGTTCATTTACGTATCATTTACGTAGTAACCAAAAGATTTTCTTCTACAAGCAATACATTACTATGATAATACGGAAGGACACTTTATACTAATACGTACGTTATCGCATTTTCACACGATAAAATATTGATGGGGATGTATCTGATGCCGATAACGTACTACAATTCTGAGGTTGCCTTTTATTAAATGAAGGCTTCCAATATCAAATAATGTTGCCACATTGAGGTAATCAGTACAAATGTCAATACATAAATTTCATGAAGTGACATCGTTTAATGATGAACATTTTTTTTAGCTAGCATTTTATATTTAATTAGTTCACCCAAAAAAAGGAAAGTTGCCACTGTAGACTTAAAAATGTACTGACAATTAAGGTTAATTTTTGGGAGCATCCTGAATTAAGAGCCATGTAGCGAGATGCTTGATCACATTAGTCTTACATTTCTGCATGTCGGTACACTCGGTGAAACAGGAAGCAGCAGTGAGTTCCATAGGCTAGCAAATATATATAGGAAAATATTATAGTAGAATGGCTCCTCGGCATCAAGGGACGTCAACAGTGAATAGATGGAATTTAGCTAATTGTCGGGTTGGTCAAGTGCATTCACGTTGAAGGCCACCAGATCAGCAAGGTTATCGGATCATATTCCATTGAAGTACTTATAAGACACGTACAATAAGGCAACATTGTGTCGATTGAACAAGGGCTGGGGTTTGGTGGATAGTGAGGGAGTTATTAAATGAAATACTCTTTTTGTGTTTTTTTTCTGAGAATAAGAAACTAGTGGGTTGTGCACCAGCCCAAATGTGGCAACAATACCCCATGCATGGGCTGAAGATGGTTGTGTAGATATAAAGAATAGTCTCACGTGTTAACAGTTTACTAGCACAGTAGATTGAGACTACAATATTTGCAGCAGCCTTGCCAATGTGTTCTATGTATTTGTTCTAATTCATGCTACCTGTGAATGTTAAGCCGATGAGTTTGAACATTGGACATTCGGGTAATGTGTTTTTTACCATGAAGATCGGTAATTGAAGAAGTATTTTTTTGAAGTTGTTCGAGGAAAAAAGCTTTGTCGTAGCAGTATTAAATGTTATTATGCATTTATGACGCCATTCTACTATAGACTAGAAGTCACTTTCTAATGAGTCAGTCATTGCCTCGGAGGACGTTTCTGAAAATCAGGAAAACTAAAGTTTTAAAGATCGAAATGTGGAGTACATATGCATTTATGTCATGTATTTTCGTAAACAACTCTCGAAGAGAACCTGGATCTTTTTTCATGAAAAATGATCTAATAATATTAAACATTCGTCTAGTAATACTATATAATTTATTTGTTATGAGAAGACCTTAATGGCAGACCTTGTATAAAGATTTGGATATCTCAAGCTCTACTACCCTAGCTTCACCTGGTTTGTCCAGTGTATGGTATATGCGTTCAGAAATGACCGTTTTGATATCCACAGTAGTCTGAGGGCCAGAAAAACGTTTAGCATTAACGAGTTTCCGGACTATCGCTTTATTAATTAAGAATTCAAAGAGTTTAGTAAAGATCGGGAGTAAGCTAATAGGGCGGTTGTTCTGAGGGTCAGTTCTATCTCCAGAATCTTTGAACACTGGTACAGCGCAGGCGATTATTCAGCAATCAGGGAAGAAAGATGCAGGAGTTAATTGGTTGTATTACTGGTATAAGATCATGCTTATATGCTTTGGAGGTGTCAGTTTTTTTAAATGTCTAAGACATAAAATGAGGTGGTGTACTGGTCATTAAGTGTGGCATCAGTCCGCAATGAAAAAATTGTGGAGTTAAAAGTTAAGTCAAAAGCGGAACGCTGGGCAATTAGTGCCGCCTCATCAGTTTCCGTGCAAACGACATCATGGTGGTTTGATTGCCGGGGAATTATTGATTGTTCATTGTACACCACACTACTGTAAATTTAACCGAGATCACGAGTACCTAGTTTCTCCGACAATGCGTTTTCTGGTAATCTCTGTATACCTTTTCTTTGCTTCACCTATAAGGGCGTCACACTTATTTCTTCACCGTATAAATTCCTGTCTCTTCATATTTAATTTATAGTGACCGAATATTCGGAATTATTGCTGCCTCTGAGCAATAGAATGAGCATAGTTCGAAGTGAATCCATGTTGGGGGGTTGGTCTAGCTGTAGTATTTTCGCATGAGGGCATATGATTCAATGCCTACTTTGACCCGTTCGGTTACCTAATTTGAGCACTGAGCTGCAGGGAGAGAAAAAAGTTTCACTCCATCGTGTGTCAGCCTGCTTATAGTATCTCGTCGTTTTAGGCAACAGCTCATCAGCATTCGGATGAAAGTTGAGGGTGACATGAATCATTACCAAAAGGTAATCAGTGCGGTGAAGATCAAGTCTAGAAGTGAGTCTTGCTGGTCCACACGATCAGTGAGGTGGTCAGGATGGTGACGGTATGTGTGAGGGAGTGCGCTATGGAGCAAATATACGTGCTATCAGCTGCGTCTGTATATCGGGAGAATGCAATCTAGTCACAGTGGTGTGCATGTTAATCCTCAAATACAAGTATACCTGCACTCGAGCTTAAGGTGGGGGTTGCGTATGCTTTCAGAGACAAAATCAAGCAGGATACAGTGCTGGGTCGGAGAATAACGATATAAGAAATATAAGTTACACACGCGATATAGTCAGGTGAATCTAAGCACGTGTTAGCTTGATATTCTGATTCTAACCTATGTTCTCTAGTCAATGGGATATATATGACTAACACCACATTCAATATTACGTATGCGTGTAAAATCTCCAGGCAGGGGGTATCGAAAAGGTAATCTGGCAGGAGTATACACACTGGGCACGGACACGCACCTTTAACAAAAAACACAACATAATATTATTTATAGCCCAAAATGAAATACACGTTGCTGGAAGTAAAATAAGTCGGTCAAGAAAAATAAATATAGTAGATTATTAGAACTAACCAAATCGTTCATTGAACCCACCGGCAACCTTTCTGAATAAACAATCAAGAGGAGTGGCTATATTGACAGCGAAGTCACATAGTAGACGTTTGCAGGTGGATGTGTGGGTGTAATAATTGTTATTGAATATCAACCTGTAATTGATATCATCAGTTGATTGGCGACTTGAGCCTAGGAAAAACACTTCGTCAAGTTCTGTCCGTGCATCTTATTTCCTTACTAACCCGCTCTTCTTTACTACCAGCGACAATAAATATATATCATTTATTTTTTATATATTACTCTGTTGTCATTCCTTCAAGCACAACGGGAATTCAACATGCATACATTTTAAATGACAATTGAATAACTAAAACATTAATGTTGCTAAACTTTTATTTATTTATTTTTATTCTATAAGAGTGAAATAGTAATCGATGTTCGAATAAGTAAATATACAAAGAGATTAACCCATTTATATTTTGGCTGTAAACTGAACAACTATTATCGACACCACTTTTTTACACAAAATGGTATACACAGAACAATTACACACCAGTGATAATAAGCACACGATTTATAATTACGATATGGAAAAAACATGTGTTTAAAAGTTACTCAGCCGAAGTTAGCAGTAACTAAAGGCCACCTTACTGGGTAAATATTTGATATCAATATGATATATATAGATACTCTAATATTCTATTACAATTCTCTATAATTTCTCAAATGTTTAGTTAGTAAAGAAGTAAACAACATGTTGTATCTTCTCGTGAATCGACCAATTAACTAGATTACAGTCTATCTTTTTGGGGGTCTCTTGGTCTTAGCGGATTAGTCAGGGCGAGGAAACATTATTTCACGTGATTTGCAGGTGTTGTACACATTCCTTTCTATTCGGATGTTACTTTACGTGAAGTTAGACTTTTTTGACTAAGACTCTGCAAAACCATTGATTGATGGTGATTAAAATTTGGCATTCCGGCTTTGTATTATGCGTTCTATCCTCAAGCTTCAATTGTCTTCCACATCCAGTGAGTCGTAACTCCCATATTGAAAATCTACTACGTGTCGAATTATTTCTCTGTTCGGTAAGTAAATGTGAACTGAGAGTTTATTGCTCAATGGCAATATACCACAAAGTGTTTTTACATCAAATAAGAGTGTGTATAGATAATGACTATAGATATAGATGTATCTATAAAACATGTTTTTAAATGAGGGTTTAACGTAAATACATACGAATATAAATTAGTGTGATTAGCAGTTAAAACATGTTACCTGCTAGTTAGACCGATAGCCATTGTTTATATATCGAACGCATTTATTCATAGTGTAGTCTTCATAAACTCTCACTGCGATGTCCACGTGATGTTCGTAATATTCATGCGCGTATTGGAAATTTTGAACTAAACCCTTAATTTAACTTGCAATCACTAAAACGTAAATGTTATACTTTTTAACAGTATTTCTTTTTATTTCTAATAATCACTCGAATGGTTTGGACAGTTATTAATTCGTATGTTAATTTTGCTGAAGTTATATTACATAACAAAAAATGTTAGTTTTAATGGAACAGTTTCAGTGAAACTTGGGGGTAAATGTTACCTCCCTTAATTTGCATTTATGAATGGTGTAAGTGATCTACATTAATTAAGCTTCTTATAAACTAATAAAAGTTATTGTTTCGGGAATGTAAAGATAAGTATTGATAATGTGGATTATTTAGATCATTCTAACCACTGTTCTACTCATTAATGTTAACTACAGAACACTTCGGCCTATGTGACCTCCGACCTTCTTCAGATGTATCTTGTAAAACTCGAGAATTTTTCGGGCAAACTCGAGAATCTCTAGAGATAAATCGCTAAGTAATAATCAGTTCGAAGTGGAAGTCTTATTGAGGTTTAATGTCCAATCCTCAGCGCGGCCGGGTCTAAATATACGATTACGAATAAGTTAAGACTTCCACTCGGTCATGGCGTACGGAACGAGAGTAAGCTACTCATGTGGATTAAATATACGGCATAATAACGTTTAGCTTGGTCAATAACAGATGGGTTATCATTTTAGAATACCAAGCGATGTATGTAGGAGTACCTCAAAACCTTCCTGCAAGAACCTCAAAAAACTAACGTCGGTATCTCTTTAACACCGATATACATCCGATTAGGGGCCGCCTGTGAATGTGATACTCCCATAAAACTAAGTTTTCGGAGACATCCGGTTCATCCCGCCCAGGGGAAATGCCGTACCAGGTACAGATAAAGGTACAGTTAGATTCAATGAAGCGTACCGTTCGAAATTCCCTACAGATTCCCGAGTTCGACGGAAGGATTTCCGAGTAAAACAAGATACACCTGAAAAAGCTCGGGTGTTACATCGGCCGAAACGTTGTACGAATAACATCCAGTATGATAGCAATTGTCCGAATATCAAAATTATATATTAGAGTTATTTCCTTTATAACCTTTGCAAATTACGTAAATATTTCTTATTTCAATTCGTCGATGTCATTGAACGTATAGATTAATAAAAATTCCTTATATAAACATTAAAGTTTAGAGTCCGAGTGAGACTGATAATCCACTGATTGTGATAAAATTGTGTTTTCCGCCGTTTTCTAATATGACTAACCCTATTTATAGTACAAACAACCTAGCCCCCTAAAAAAAAATCGGCCATAACATGGTAAATAATATTCACAATCCTTTTTGCAATCTAACTATATTTTGTACAAATAACTTTCATTCGATGCCTGATCTGTGCACTACACTTCAGCAATGAATCTCGGTACTCTTGAAGAGAACGACCTGTAATTAATTGATTTTGCGTCGTCAACGTTCGGTTAATAAATCACCACTTACAAAGCCCAAAAGCTATTTTCATATACGAATTTATAGAATTTTCAATTGAATGCTATATTTACTTGTTATACTCTCGTAAATGATCGACGAAAATAAGCAGAGTTGATGATTTACGCGTAATTAACTTTATGAACATGATTGTCATAGTCTGTGAAAAAACAATTCTGTGGTAATATGTTCAAACCGGGAAGGGTGTTTTTTTTTAAGAAACACGTTTCCTCGAAAATGCGCTTTTTGCGGAACACAAGAGAAGAAAATATAGTAGTAGTAGTAGCAAATGGAGTTTCTCTCGTGAATGTGCTACTAGGAGTTAACTCAGTCTAGCAGCTAACATGGAAATAATGAAAGAGTAAAAAAGCCGTTACAACATCTCTTTGAAATAAAGGTTCTCCGAAAAGAAGCGACGATCCCCCACTAGGTTTCGAAGCCGATATCAAGTCAGTGACGGGTGTTATGAGTGACATCCCCATATGTTGCATCAGAAGTTAGGTAATTCAAGAGCAGAAGAATGAACCAACTATTTTTCCAACGACATTAACAACATATTCGATGTAAGTATTCTACTGCAGGTGCGGGGTGAGCGTCAGTTCGCGGAGATGATAAAATAATGTAACCTCGTTACGGAGAACGATTATCTTTCGCTACTAAGGAATTTATTCTAGAATGATCACCGCTGAACACGAATACTCTAAGTAATAGATAATATTGATGAGAGAATCAACTCAAAAAGAACACATTCTAAAAACACAAGTTATTTTCTGCTTATCTCATTATAGTTTAATGTATTGTTCTCTTCATTATAATACACCAGTAGCCACTCAGAAGAAGTGCGATTTGGCGTAAGCATAATCGATTTGTCGTACAGACGTATATATTGTTCCTTAAAACATAATGATGACACGACCATTTATTTTGTATTAATTGATAAGAGTAAAATTGATCCCTGTGTGCACGGCACTATTGTAATGCTAATAAAGTGTTATAAGCTATATACTCTTCCGTCTTTTCATCACATTAATTAACCTTTGCCTTTATTTGTAGATGGCATAGTTTCTTTATACGTTGTTTATCATTGATTTTATATTTGCTCATTTCTACTGAATTATACATCTTTTTCTTGCCTTATAGCTTGTTTAACCTAATTCCGTTATTCCCGTGACGAGGTTTAAACATCATGTTAAGTAAATATATGTAGTTGTCCTCATAATAATGCACTGAATCAATATGTAACATCGAATTATTTGCAAGAGAAAGTCTAGTAAAAAAAAAAACGTTTCTGCAATTATGACTTTTTTCGATTTACGATGAGTGTTAGCGCTGAACTTATTTCAGCGTGAATATTAAATATAAAAAAAATTTAATAAATAATTCAGATGGACATTCTCGTGAATGATTTGCAAGCATGAATCTAAATGTAATTGTAGCCCTTACTTTTAATGGCAACATTTTTCGCATATCTTTAAAATAGATGTGCTATTAATTATTCCTTTTTTTTCTTATTATACGATGCATATGTGTTAAGATACATGAAGGCTCATTATTTTCGATCCTCAACGAAATAATAGAATCAAATATCCATAAATGTTCTCTAGGTTGAAATCCGTGTAATTATTAGACGGCGATCCTTATTTTTCTCACTACATCATTGCTTAGATATTAGGTTAAAAACATGCATAGTGTTCATAATTGAAAGTAATTAGTTTCTAAAAGCCATTGCAGAAAACCGTACATTTTTAGATATAATATAGAAAATAATGATTACTTGTGAGTAAGTAAACTCGTTGAAAAGAGTAAAAGTTCTGATTGCTTTCACATGTTGTAAAATAGCCTAATAAGTTAATAATATCCAGGCTAAGACAATTTAAATGTTTCTAAACATTTTTTTTAATTAAGCTATGCGTGTTTCTTTTCTTTGTCCTTTCACATATTTCAAAAGATTCGTCCACATTTTGAGCGTGTTCTCCTCTACATGTAATCAGCTGGGATTTAGTGTGCTATTCGTTTAATCTCTATCGAATTTTTTTTCTTTATTGTAAAACGCATACTTGTTATTCGTGTGTCTAAAGCATAGGATGAGATATTATGAATTGATCAATCATTATGATTTCTTTGGTGCACCTAAAGTCAGGGTGCATAGGTATACCTGATTATTGTCTATGCCAAATAGTAGGAAATCGCCGCAGTTATTCTTAAATAAAAACAAGCTGAAATGAACAATTTGTATAAATGTTGTAAACTAGAAATGGGTCCGAAATATAGACTTCGGACGATTCGCCAAAACTATCTACTATGATAAGATATTAAAAACTATCTAACGGGCCCGCAAAGTCCGAGTTCATCCTCGACCAAATTATCTCCTGTTTTGGCAACGGACAACATTTAATAGGAGATGCCTTTGTCGCCCAGGCACAGCTTGTGCATGTATTAGCGATGTTTTCAATGTGCTGGTCTATTTTAGGCCAGTATACATAGTTTCGCATTAAGGTGTCATACTATTTGTTCCTGGGTAACAAACATAATCATTCAGGATGTCCCTCTCCAGCGTGTTTGCGAATGACAACTCTCTCGCTGTATAGGAATACATCGTCACATAGACACACCCTGTTTAAAATCTGTTTGTCATTTTCGGTATTTTAGTTTTTCTTGTGTAAGTGGACTCCTCATGAATGGGTTCATATTTTATTCTATGTAAAGTCACCAGGAGTTATCGTATTGTGTTGCACAGACTAGTTTTTATTTCCCTATCAGTTTGTTAGGAAGCCATCACGGAATATATCAATATATCAATCTTGAAATTGTAGTTAAGTATGGGTTTTCCCCATCTCTGCAGTCTATTTGCTATGTATACGGGCAAACCTTTTTTGGAACTAAAAATGGTGAGTAACTGTTTGTGATCAATTTCCAACGTGAAAATCTTTCCGCCTATGAAAAAGATGCATGTTGTTACTTCAAAGAATACCCCCAAAGTATCCTTTCCGATTTTAGAGCAATGATTCTCAGCTGAAAGTAGCATCGTCGATGCATGTGCGATTGGCTTATGAGTTCTGTCTGACATTTTATGAAGGATGCATTCTCCTATTCCGTACGAGTGTGCGTCGCAAGCAACTAGGATTCATGGGTTCGGGTTATAGGGTTTGAGGAACACATCTGAACATGAATAGTGTTATTCAATGCCTCCTAGCATCAGGGTGTCTATTCCCAAACCTTATATGTTCTTAAAAGTTCGTTCAGCGGATCACGGATGTTTTACATGCTTGGAATAAATGCTTGATAATATTTTGCCAGTAACATCTAACTTTGTAGAAATTGAACATTTTTTAGAAGCTGGCATGTCCTTAATTTCAGAAAACCGCGCCGAATTAGCCTTCTTCCGGTTTATCTATGATATGTCCAAGATATTTGATTTCTTCTAAGAAGAAATAATTTTCATCTTGTATGTTGAAGCTATGGTGCTAGATCTGTGAAAACACTTTGGGAACGTGTTCCAGGTGTTGTCTATATTTGTACTATTTATTAAAACATCATCTAGACATGCGCTCGTGTAATCAAGTTCGCCAGCACAGTATCGATAACTTGCTGGAAAACTGCTTGCGTGACCTTGAACTTGGAAGCAAACTTTTCATAGTGGTATGCATGTTCATACACACTAATTTCGAACGTTTATTTTCAACAGGTATTCTGAGGAACGCATTATTAAGATCGATTTTTGAAAATACCTTTACTCCATTTATTTGTTTGAAAAAAAAACAGGATCTGAACTGGAAAGTAAATAATGGTAGTCCTTGACTGCTGCATTTAGTCCTGTCGAAAAATAGGTGCACTCGCGGATTTTTTTAAGATGTTTTCTTACATATATGACCATTGGTTATACTTAACTTTAGATGAAATACTAGTCCTTACTAATATGCCCGAGTTCTCGTTTATTATTTCTAACGAGTTAAAAGCAGATTTTGTTTAAACTGAAGGCTTTCCAGTTCAAACTTTGCTGCCATTTTATTTCATCGATCTAGACCGCCAGAAAAAAACTTCGGGAAATGTATTTGTCAAATATGTACGTGGTTGTCAGATTTTTTATTTAATGGCAGAACTTTTTGATTGGTAAATCTAATAAACCAAACTGTTGTATTCAGTCCGTGCGAAATAAATGGTTAGTGTATGTTTTTTATAAGTACATTTTCTATTACATTTCTATAAGTACATTTTCTATTTTTGGATAGTTCCCTATTTAGTAACGTTGGTAATAATTTTACTAGCGAATTTAAATGTGTCACCAGTACCAGTTCTTGCTATTTTGTTAGATTTTAGCATACGTTGTTTGTTTAACATGTTCTATGTATGCAGGTTGATTATCAACAGGTTTGCAGCAGAGTCTAGTTGTAACTTTACATTGTTTATCCGGCATTTCTACCTGTACGTACTTTTGTATATTTATGCCGTTCTGTTCGTTAGTTTTTTGTAGATTTCACCCGACTTTTATTTCATTTTTATGTGCTGTAATGTAAACTACTGTCTCCTATTTTTTGACAAGTTAAACACGTTGTAAAACGGTATGAGCCATATATAACCTAATTCAAGTATCCAGAACGGAAACACAGGTAATGCGATACTTTTTTTGTGTTTTTATTGAGGTGACTTTTTGAAGGAGCGTGAAAATTGTAAATCTTTATGGTTTTACATGTTTTTGACATGTATTTTAAATGTGATTTCTGACGTATCTGGCGTTGCATGTGAACAATGCCCGATTATTCATTATATTTAATATCTTCTTTGAAACTTAAAAACTATAGGCACTATTCGGGTAATTTCTCTGATATTAAATTTGGTTCACTTTCTAACTTTTGTATGAGAATGCGTTTTATTTTTCGCGTATTTTACTTATATAAATCATTGCACAACAATTAGTCATTTAAATTATGCGCGCTGAGTACGCTTGTTCGAAATTGTCACAGTGTTTATAAACTATTGACCCGTCGAGTACTCTTCGCTGTCTTTTGTGGGTAAGTTCATCAACTTCCACCTTTTTTAAGACAGAGAAGTGTTAAAGCTAAATAATTATGGTAACAGTTTAACAGCTTCAGAAAAAGTGAGGTCCCTGTTTTTGTCTTCAAGATAAAATATAGTCCACAAATTTGCTATGTTCGGTTGTCTATAATATTCGGACCACTAGGCAAAATGTAAAGGGAAAGTGTTATCTTGGTTTGTGAAATAAATGAGATTGTCAATTGTACTGCAATATAGGTATGCCCGATAATTGTCTAGGCCAAAAAGCCGGTGATCGAAATAACTTTTTAAAAACTTTCTGTAATAAATAACTGGCAGGAAGTTAATAAAATCATCGGTATATGAACGTATAAACAAAGCGCTTCTGTTTAAATAAATGTTTACTGTAACTGTAAAAAGCCACATCGAGATTTGAGTTTTTCCTTGTATCATAGTTAGAAAAATATGTTTTCCAGTAATGGAGTGTACGTACAGAACTATATTATATGTCATTGGAAAGAGAATTGAATGAAGAAATACGAAAGACAAGTAAATAATATATTAAGTAATGAAATAAATAGAATTTACAAAACTAAAACATATTTTGTTACAATGTGTGTCAGATACGCTCATCAAACAGTATAGTTTTGTTCTATGAACACATTTTTAAAGAATAGTGAATTCTAATTCGATACAGGGAGTATTTCAAGCTACATACATGTCTTCAACAGTCTATAGCGAACCTGTCTCCAATATTGTATAGCAAATAGATGTCAACATTAGAAGATGCAAATTTTGAAATGGTATACAACAATAACTGTACCCGGTGCTGTAAACAACGGTTACATTAGTTTTATATATATGTAGTTTTCTCTTCCGTCAAATAGAGGTGGTATTTATGCCGCAAATTAATCATGCGTCTACAATCAAACTAGTGTGCTATATAGGTTACAATAGGAAAGACGTAAAAACTCTGCAATATGAAGAGAATAACACATTTAATAAGTCTGTAATCTGGCTTAAGGCAGTGAATACAGGATTTGATTCAATTACTCATAAATGCGAACATCTGAGCCATTTACGGAGAAATCTTCGATAATACGTTTCAGTCGGCAGATAATAAATTTGAAAAAGACACAAACAATTCTGGGTGAAATCAAATCAAGTAAAAATCTAAGACACTTAATAAATTCATCGTAGTGTATCATATTCGATGGAAAATAATGCTGCTAAAGATGCAAATGGATTGACTATAGAATGAGAAAAGACAATAAAGCGACCATGTCTCCAGACACATCCCAATCTTACTCATCAATTTGAAAGTTAATGAAAGATTTTATCTGGTAATCCGATTGTGAAAAGATATGAAAGAAATTTGGAAAATGTGTGTATGTGAATATTTTAGCTATAAGAACTATAGCTAAATGAACTGTTCGATAAATGGAGCACACTCGCGATGAATGGCATTGTGGCATTCTTCTTACATATTCATGTGTGTAACATGTGTTTAAATATATCCAGTATAGTGGTTGAAGTTTTCTTTTGACAATTAGTACACGGCCCAAAGGAGTAAATATATTATTCCCGTTTAATTGTGTATAGTTTTAATGTTAAACTGTTTATATAATTATATATATATATATATATATATATATATATATATATATATAATTATTTCTACAATCAGACAACATCGCCGCCCACATCTTATGAGAAAATAAACCGGAAGTCCTAGACTCGAGTTACACCCTCCTTTAGGCTCATCAGTAGTACCCATCCGAACTTAGGATTCGAAACCCGAGTCACTTGCATTCTAAGTGAGTACTCTGTCACTGGGCTATCTCGCACATACAAGAATGTCTATTAATTTACACAGATTAAGCAAACCGTGGCGATGGCCGATAGTGGAATGTACCTCTTTTCTAATCAAGCGGAGTAGTTATCCAACTACTTAGAACCCAGGCCGATGTCTCACAAGTAGGATTTTATACTCACTAGGATGATGTCATCCAACCAGCTTATATATATATATATATATATATATAGGTGTATACATATATATGGGTGTATATATATATATATATATATATATATATATATAAATATATATATACATATATATATGTATATATATATATATATATACATATATATATGTGGGTATATATATATATGTGTGTATATATATATATGGGTGTATATATATATATATATATATGTATATATATATGTATAAATATATATATATATATATGTTGCTGTATATATATATATAAATATATATATATATATATGTTGCTGTATACATATATGTGTGTGTATATATATGTGTGTATATATATATATATATATATATATATATATATATATATATATATGTATGTCGATGACAGACAGTAATTTATAGCATAATGCAATATTCTAGGCCCTGTATATTGAGTTATGTGTACAGCTTGCTAACACAGGCTTAATTTAGACGTGAATTTACTCGCCATTTTCACGGCATTGCGTGTTGGTCGCTCTGCCTACAGAGTCAAGAACGGTATTCGTATTGGGGTTCGAATCTTGCGACTAGCAAGGATTGCCTCCCCCCTCATATTGATGATAGCAGGTTTTTCATGACATATATGTGTATATGTGTCTATTCGAAAGTAATATTTTGTTGTTCTATTTGCGATAATGAAAGCTTGTAAAAGCTGGGCGTATACATTTATTTATTCACAAATACAATAGTTATAAACGTGCACTTCTATCTTTGTAACTCAAACTCTTCAGCGTGGCTGACTATGGCAAGATATGAATCCACGGCCACATTGTCTGTAGTTTGTAAATGCAACAGTTAGCTACGAAGCCCTCCTGAAATATGCAGGATGTGTTATAGCTTAAATGTTAAGAAATTGTTCGTTGTTATTTTGATTTTTGTTATTCACTTCCTAAGCGATAGATACATGTATTGATACATGCATTGCCTGCATAACGTTGCCTCATCAAATGACATATATTTTTTTATAGATAAATTAATTATCTACGTGCACGTACACGCGGTTTGATGAACTTACAGCTCTTCATCGTTGCTGGCTATAAATAAATGTGTTGGGATACTAGATTGTCAGTAATTCTAGTATTCCTTACAAACTTATTATGCATAGTGTTAAATACAATTAGTTATATTAGCTTCAGTAGTCTATACGATTGAGAACTGTATGTGTATTTAAACAAACTTGTAATACACACTGTACACTTCTATAAAAACGCTAGTGTTTCATGTGTTATGTGTGGTGTTATGGGTTCTCTATAGATTATGATGTTGTAGTATATACATAAAGTCTATATGGGTATTATCATATAAAACTTACTGGATATACAATGGAAGTGTTTCAAAATATCTTAGTACACCGATAAAAAGACTAGGAGGGCATATCCAAATTAAAACATCAAATGTATCTTAGTTTTAAAATTAATATTGTACGTTAAAATTCATCGACCCAAAAAATTTAAGTTCGCTGTAGAGAATTTACATTACTGTAATGTGCCTAAAATCTACCTTTAAGTGGCCCATCGAGACATACCCCAGTTAAAACGTTAAATAAGTATATCCGATTTGGCTTAATGAGTGTTTTTCTTACGAGTTTAAATAAGCAATGTTTGTATTGTTTATTTCAGAGAGTATCAGACTAAACAAATCGGGTGTGTGATTTATATCCTACCCCCGATTGTTTTTGTTAAATTAAATTACATATGTATAACATCAAAATTAATATAATTTGTATAATTTAATATAATAAAATGTAAGTGAAAAATTGTTGTATATTTAGTACATTACGTTTGTCTGTCTGTCTATATGTCTGTCTGTCCTTACCTATATTTCCATCCTGCTCTCTTCATTGCGATATATATATACATATAATTTAAAAACACTTTTCTGCATGTGTGCATGACTGTCCCTAAATACGATAGCATTCTTGAGACTGTACATAATATATAAGTGTATTTACTTGTACAATCTCAATGTGCACTAAATTGGAAGTAGTTTTGCGTATCTATCTGCTGTTTAAATGGGGTAATGACACTGTTCTTACATGATACACAATAAGAGAAACCTATGTATAAGCGTTGCATTAATATTATTCAAATATGTTTAAATAGATCAATAGGTAACATATATTGTTTACAACAGTTTCTATAAATTAAACTCATTTTAATATGAGGTTGATCATCACGCTATCTTAGACTTGAACCCGGCCAACGTCGTGTAACTCTACTAGTATATAAGCTAGTATAATATTAGGGAATACTCATACACTGTAGCATTAGAGGTTAATTGTAATGCCTTTTATTATTTTTTGCGGGGCGGGGATTATAGTACGGTACCTAAAGCACCATACCATATTGTAATGTTTACAAAACAAATGACGTGCCTAGAATACATATATCATATTTCATAATAAACAGTTCAGTCGTTTAGAATTTTACAAACCACATACATATAATTGACATTTGTGACTAAACAGATCTTTTAAAAAAAAGTATTGAATCATATAACTCAGAATTTGATGTAAACGGTTCTTTTATCGGATACATTTTGTCTATTTAACTAATTTTAAAAGTCGTTTGGGTTCAGGTAAGAGTAAAATAGGGGTGGGGGGCGAAGCGGTTACTGGTAAAGTTTACAGATAAAATTATATTAGTATGCAATTAACCGGGTTTCCAAGAATATATATTCCAAAATTAATAACTATCGATTCATATTAAATTATAAAAATAATTTTCAAAACGAAAAACTTCATATATATATATATATATATATATATATATATATATATATATATATATATATATATATATATATATAGAGAGAGAGAGAGAGAGAGAGAGAGAGAGAGAGAAATAATCATCTATGAACATACTGTTTCGCTGTATATATATATATATATATATATATATATATAAGGAAGTGGTAGGTTGCTTGAAGCATTGCTAGTACATAAGTAAATATGATAGCGAGAATTCTGAAGCAGGAGCAATGCAATGTTGAGAACCGGAAGGTAGAATAAAAATGAGAAACAATAAATGACGAGAGACCGTTAATCTCAGATCAAGTCATTTACATTTCAACAATTTTAATATAAAGACAGTACATTGTAAAATTGGTGGACTTACGGTTAAATATTAAAAGGTCCGGAATGATACAAACTTTAATTATTTTAAAAGTAACAACCTCTCTTTTTCAAAATGAAAACACAAGATGTACTGGTTATGTCAGTTTAGGAGAGACAAGTGGACGTTAATATTAAAATAAAACATGAGATCCACAGAAAGACATGTCTTGCAGAAAATGCAATCATTACTATGTAATAGATTATTAAGATTAATTAATTTTGTTAATCTTAAATATTAACATTTAGATTTAATTTATTTGTTGTTTATTTATTTATATATTTTATTATTTACTTTTTCGTTTTACATTTAAAAAAATAAATATTAAATATTCATGTTAAGGGTCGTAATTGTAAATATAGGTTCGGATCGACAGTCAGGTAATGAAAAAAGGGGATAATTAGGGTAGTTAAAACATTATCTCTAAGATGGTTAAAGGAGGATAATTACGTAAAGTAAAATAATGCCAGAGAGAATTAGTCTATGTTAAGCTTTCATCCATTCCATTATACTCAAAGATCTAGAGTGTGGGAAGAGGAGGTTGTTAGAAGAGAAAGGAAGGAAAAGGGGTTTACATATAACTAAAACAACATTTAATTACAACGTTATTAAAATATTATCGAATAGTTAACGAAACTAATTAAGTGTCAGCATAATATATTGAAATTAAGTATAACTGCTGTAAGTGTGGGTTGCTGAGTCTATGAATAGGAGGTTATAGGAGTGTTGGGGCAGAGTATCGACAAGAAAGAGGCAAGAAAGGTGTATAAGAAATATACGTAAGAGGAAATAGGTGTCGCTTAAGGGGAGGGATAGAAGGAAAGGGATCCTGAATGAAAGGGTATGAGGAGAACATGAGAAGTGAAGGTGTGGATGGACGAGATCTAGATGGGTTAGGTGGATAAATGTTTGATATCATTAGGATCGGGTAGAGGCAAAGGAGCGTGGAGCATGAAGCATGTTCCAAGCTGAGTACAGTTGGAATAACTAAGAAAAAGGGGTGGGATTAAAGAATGAAGTGGGTACAAAGCTCGGCTCTGTTATTTAAAGAGAGTCTATGTTAAGAGACGAGAATGACCTCCGATATCCTTAGATAAACGATGTTTCTAACTAAGGCAAGGATACGGACATGGATAATGCGTTGTGTGTTACCACATGATCAGATGTGTTTATAGAAAGAAGAAATGCGGGTGTATAATTGTTCCTTGACACGCTGGTGCAGACTCCTGACAGTGCTACTGATGTAGAAATTCTGGCACTGAACACATTGTAGTAAACTGTATGAGTGCGAAGGCAGAGCAAAGAGTTGGGAATGGGGGAAATAGCCTAAATAGCAGGGTTCATAGATGCGGTTACTACTTGTTTTAGTTAGATGTGGTCGACGGGTAGTGCTTGTGTGGGTGTGTTGCATGTCAGGATTCTCGGTACGTATGCTTTGCGGATCGTGGATGTAATGTTATCGCTATAGGAAGGGAGTTGGAGGAAACAGGTCTTTGTAAGGGGTTTTTTACTGAGGCTGGTTATGATGGAAAATGAGAATCCATTGCATAAGTGTGTCTGATGGAAAGACTTAGTGTGGTAGTTTTATCAGTTGTACATAAAATAAATTAAATCTAAATAGTAATATTTAAGATAAACAAAATTAATTAATCTTCATAATCTATTACATATCTTAACGATTGCATTTTCTGAAATACTTGTCTTTCTGCTAATCTCATGTTTTCTTTTTTAAATAGCAGCGTCTAGTTGTCTATCCTCAACTTACACAGGTAGTCGAACTTTTGTTTTCATTTTGAAAAAGAGGGGTTGTTACACTCAAAATGATTAAAGTCTCTACCATTCCGGACCTTTAAGTATTTGAGAGTAAACCTACCAATTTTACAATCTACTGTCTTTATATTTAATATTGGAAAAATAAATTTGAAATATAAATTAATTTATCTGAGATTTACTATCTTTTGTCATTTATTGTGGTTCTTTCTTATTCCACCTTCCGGTTCTCAACATTGCATTGCTCCTGCTTCAGAATGCTTACATGCATATATATATATATATATATATATATATATATATATATATACATATATATATATATACATATATATATATATATATATATATATATATATATTTAAAGTAGTATGTCTACCGAAATTTGAAAAAAAATGTTGTTCAACAATTGTTTATAATTTTTTTATTTTATCATTTTATAAATCAAATTTTACGCCTTTCAAGCCTGCCTGCCCTCTTCAGACATATGTTCTATACACTTCATCCTTACAGGAATCATCAGTGTAGAGAAGATTACTAATACCGGTCGCTGGACTAGAACCCTGGGACACAAATGATGGGCGAACATACATACATATATATATTTATATATATATATATATATATATATATATATATATATATATATATATATATATATATATATATATATATACCTTTCTCTTAATTTTGCATACTCGGTATAAAAATTCCAGAACACGGTTATATAAAAGTGTTGAATAAGAAATATAACTTTTTTATAAATAGAAATATTTGTACTTATACAAACATCATAAGGCTTCACAAAGGCACATCTTTTTAAAGCTCAGAGTTATAAATATTAAGACCTCTAGCTTTTCGTTAGGGCTGCATGAAACACAACATGAGTGAATTACTCTCAGAAACAAAACACGTGATCAGTTAATTGAAATCATTACAAACCGTTGAGTTTTTAATACGATATGGGTAATTAATCTCCTGTTAGTATTGCTTCATGTTTTATTTAAACATTCACGCTTGAGAACTTAATTACCAAGTCCGGGGTGACATAACCATTTAGACACAGAACCATTCCAATATCTGCTCGGGTACGAAGCGAACAGGGAAAGAAAGCACATCCAAAGCCCAGTATTACCATACAGACACACACATACGTATACACACATATGAACGTTTAGAAGCAAGCCCGAAACAGCCATAATATAACTGTATTTGTTTATTTAAAATTGTACTATTTTAGTTGGGTGAAAACACATGTAATAATTCATTGCAAAAGTCGAGAATTTGACAGAAGCTTTGTTAAAAAGACCATGCCATTTCTGTTAAATGTGTGTGAAACGTGATAGCATACATAACACACAAAGTGATTAAGCGTATAATATTATAAGCAATAGTAACCCGTTTTCGGATTATGTATAATGTTTACGCCATAAAGGATTATTTGTGGATGGCATAGAGGGTATTTTTCACCTCTCGCGAAGGACCACATTATTTAGTGACGTCATCTTTCTGTGATATTATACAATATGCAGAAAAAAAACAAGCACAATGACAAACGATTCAAATAAATTAAGTAGCAGTGATTTTTAGAATATCACAGACAGTTTGGAAATGCCCTCCTCTTTAACCTGAACAGGAATGCTCGAAGAAGCTGGCAGTAATCGAACTCCTTTAGCAAAAGCTGAGAGTATAAAGAACGAAAATGATCAAGGCTACAGTAGTCGATGCACTTAAAGAATAACCGCGCGTATTAATATTTCAAATTTAGTTCAGCATATTTCTAAAGAAAGGACAGCCGCTTTGCATGATGGGAACAAAAAGACAGATGCGATAAAGGAAACTATTATTTTATATTGAAAGGAGCCAGATGATTAGTGAACGAGCAATCATACATGTGTACGCTGTTTATGTTTACAAACTTACTCATGGATGTGTGGCTGTTTTTATCTAGGCTCGTATATAGAGATATAATGGCATAACTGTCGATATTAAAAGATAATTGCTTTTTTGTTTAGCGCCATTGTTTTGGTATGTTTACGAAGTTAATATCAGCGGAGTGCAGCTGGTTTCATTTCGTTTTCGTCCGGCTTACATTTTTGAACGACATAATAAATGTTATTCATTAGAAAACTCTTTGATGTTCCTAAAACGACGGCAAGAGACTTCCGGGAAACTACATAAAAAATGGTATATTCTAAAGGGACCTCGAGTTTGCCGTTAAGACGGCTCGGGTAATATCTGTTTAAACATGAAGAGAAGGAAATTGAAACAGAATCCATACGTGTTTTAATTACTAAATATGATGCCCATGAAAAATGCGTAGGTTATTTTAAGATAAAAAAGAATTAAAATGATAGAGATGAAATTAAGATGATTAAAAAGAAAGACTGAAACTGAGAAATAAAATACGAGAGCAAAAGAGAGAAGGTAAGATCGAATAGGTTTTATACGAAATAGTTACCACTTATTAAGACTACCAGCAAAGGAATCATGGGATAGATTGTTAGTTGAGTTAATAAAGAATATTATAGGAAGACAGAATATGATTTTATGAATTAATAAGATTACTTATAATGACTATTTCTGATAATAAGTGGGTCTTATTAGATTTGAAGACGATTATGTTGTAATCTGCGAGGTAGCATTCCCGTCGGAACGTGTTTCACAGACCGGAAAAAAACTAGGAAAATACATTTTTCATGGAAATATCGGCTGATACAAACCACATAATTGATGAAATAGAATTTATCTAATTTCCTGGTAGAAGACGAGTTAATCTTACTTTTCTAGATTAGGACACAGTCAAAAATCGTCTTGGCGTCGGTAGTTTTGGATGTTTTTATAGACGGCCGATAAATACCGAATCGCTTCTCGAATTAGAATACGAGAAAATGGGTAGACGACGAGTAAACATTTAAGTGATTGAATTTTACACTTGTTCAGTGATATTTTTCTTTAAAAAAAAAATAACGTTTGAAAAATGTGTTTTTCTTGTTCTATATCCAGCTTTGTTTTTGATATTTTAGAACGCGGGTAAACGACTTCCTATTCGCCTTTATAAGGTCGTCTACGTAAGCATCTCTAAACTACTGACGCATAGTCGGGTTCAGCTTGGGTCCAAATCTGGACAAGTACCCTATGGTGAAATCACACCTTCGTTCGCACCATCTATAGTAATAACGATAAAGGTAAGTAAAACGAACAGCATATCATCTATAAGTAACGAGATGTAAAGAACAGTTGAGAGCATTTGTGCCTAAATTGCCACGGTGATTTAGCCCTTTGCTAAGTAGGTATTCTATATCTAAGAATGACTGTAAGACTAGCATCTGTTGGGCTCAGGATGTAAATAAGGTCAATCCGTTGAAAATAAAGGAATAGAAAAGAATACAAATAAAAATCTAGAGAAATAAAAAAGGATATTAAACGAAAGGGAAACAGAGACAGAGATAAATAGTAAGAGTAGAGAAGAGAAAAAATGACTGATAGTTAGAAGTTAATATATAGAGAAAAAACAGGTAAATATACTAATAATTATTATCAAAAAAGAAATATTTAAGATAACTTGAACATGGCTGACATTTTTAAAATTAATGATATATATATATATATATATATATATATATATATATATATATGAAGCAATCCAACAAAAGATATAAGCGTCAACTAATATCTTATAATTAGTGAAACATCCGGATAAAAAAACTGAAGCTTAATATACTGGATAGAGCATTAATATTATAATATAAAATGAAGTAATAAAATAAGGTGTCAATCAAATTTTATTAGAATTCAAAGTTCATGCAAAGCATCCTTAAGTCCTTAGCTCATGAGTTTTCAAAGATAATTCTTCTCTTCAGAGGACCATTACCGCAGTTATACTACTACAGGCAATAAAATTACGCTTTGAAAATATATAAAATTATATACACAAATATATAAAAAATACATAACATCAAACATATCAATCCAAAAACATACTTTTGTTGAATCCATACAGTCCATCCAAGTCATACAAGTTGAGAAGCATAATCAGAAAGGACATTACTCCAAGATACAAACAGCAGTCCAAATATGTGAAATTGAAGGGGCCGGCAAAGTTATCCAGTCGCGAAATGTGTCCATATTCAATGTTAATTTCGCGACTGGATAACTTTGCCGGCCCCTTCAATTTCACATATTTGGACTGCTGTTTGTATCTTGGAGTAATGTCCTTCCTGATTATGCTTCTCAACTTGTATGACTTGGATGGACTGTATGGATTCAACAAAAGTATGTTTTTGGATTGATATGTTTGATGTTATGTATTTTTTATATATTTGTGTATATAATTTTATATATTTTCAAAGCGTAATTTTATTGCCTGTAGTAGTATAACTGCGGTAATGGTCCTCTGAAGAGAAGAATTATCTTTGAAAACTCATGAGCTAAGGACTTAAGGATGCTTTGCATGAACTTTGAATTCTAATAAAATTTGATTGACACCTTATTTTATTACTTCATTTTATATTATAATATTATAATATATATATATACAGGGTGAACCAAAAGTAGGTGAACATATTTGGAATAGGTTTATGTATTAGTTATATTAATGCAATTATTTATTTTTATTTTTTAATTTTTTACTGTCCACCTACTTTTGGCTCACCCTATATATATATATATATATATATATATATATATATATATATATATATATATATATATATATATATATATATATATATAAAGTAGCAGATGTACGCATCTACCATATACTAACCATTGGCCAAGGCAGGTGAAGAAAGGACGATGGCGCTTGATATATTCAAAGCCTTTGACATAGTCTTGCATGAGTGGCTTCTCATAAAAAATAATTCATATAGGATTAGTGGTCGAACATTTAATATAATTAGACCATTCCACACCCCCAAAAGATCCAGGTTGTCTTCGATGGCCGTTCATCACAACAACATGACATACATGCAGGTGTACCCTACGGATTAATCCTTGGACCTTTATTTTTCCTGATTTTTAGAAACTAACTAACTATATATATATATATATATATATATATATATATATATATATATATATATTGTGTCTGAGATATGTATATTTACTCACGACACCACACTCTACTCTCGTCATATATGCAAAACGGACGCGCACATATCCAATACAATCCCTGAATCCTTAGAAAGTGACCTCCAGTCTGTAATGGAATGGGGTCATAAATGCATGGTAATATTTAATGCTGCAAAGAGAAAGCTACAAGAAACCTCTTCACCCACCGATTGTCATGGTAAATCACACATTACCTGAGAGTCCAGCGTTCTAACTCCTCGGCCTAACATTCACAGGTAGCATGAATTGGAGCAAATACATTGAAGACATTGGCAAGGCTGTCGCAAAGTAAGTGGGCTTCCTCTACTGTGGTAGAGAAATTCGCACATCTATATCATCCTATATATCTAAAAAGCCACCATCCACCCTTGCATGGGGTAATGTTGTCACATCATGCCTGGTGCACCATCAACCAATATTTCCCTCTTAGACAATGTCCAAAAAGAGTATACAATCTAATATATATCTCACTATCTATCGAGCTCTAGGGCATGTCCCATCGCCGCAATGTTGCATCATTGTGCCTGTTTTGCAAGTACTTCAATGGATTTTTTTTCCGATACACTTGCTGTTCTGGTTCCCACTCGACTAACCCGACAATCAGCTAAGTCCCATCCATTCACTGTGGAAATGGGCACATGCCGGCGAGCCTTCTACTCCAATAGCTTATTTCCTCATGCTGTCGGCCTCTGCAACTTTCTCCCTTCTCCCCGTTAATCCCATTGAATGCCATGCAGTAATTCTAAACTAATGTGAACAAGCATCTCGGTGCACGGACTTCAATTTAGTATGACCCTCTAAACTCTCACCCTAATTCCCAGTAGCCCTTTACGTTTACAGTGGTGGTCTGCTTTATTTGAGGTGATCTATCATTAAACAAAATTATCAGCCAAAAACTCGTAAACGCTTAAGGAGTAGTAATATGGATCAATCCCATAAACTGCGTTTTATCAGTTACGGAACGGTATAACATTTTGTAAACGAGCAAGTTATAATCAGCAAAGAAGCAGTCGGAGGGTAACGTGTTCTACGAGCGGGAAGCGAGTAAAGCGAGAAAAATAGAGAAAGAGAGAAAAGCATATTTATATACATATTTATATATATCTATATATATATATATATATATATATATATATATATATATATATATATATATATGTATGTATATATATATATGCATATACACATATGCAACATAAAACGGGTATACTTTGATTTTCACCTTTTTTCTTAAATTTAGCTGTTTCCCTATTCAAACAATTTGACAAGTACTTAGTGGGTGAAATATTATCGAGTATTTTATATATTCATTCATTATGTGATATATGGTAAATAAAAGCAACACTAAATCATTATATGACAATGGTGAATTGATATTGCAGACTAATGGAAGATTCAACTATGTTTCATGAAAAGAAAACAGTGTTTCACGGAGATGACAAAAAAAAACACTTGAAAAACAGTTTCAGCAAATTTGTTTCGGTTTTAGTGATCATCATTAGAAAACCGGTTTCGAGCCATAAACTTGAACCCCCCCCCCGTATGTAAATTATCCTCGTTATGTACTTAGCTACCTTCCGTTATATGCATTAAAATAAATCTACGCTATAGTATTTTCATTTATTTATAAATAGACTCATAATTCATTATTTTAAGAGTATTATATATTAATATACTATGAAAATCAAAGTGTGTTTCCCCTAAGAAGTTACTCGGATATTTATTGTAATTAAACCAACTATATGCTATATAAGAAAGTGGGAGTGAGTTATGCTTGAACACACGTTTATTCTAACTATATTACCAAGTCATCAATGCCAAGTAACTCATTAAGTGGCGCATTTCTTACGTATTGTGTATCTATCACTTTCACCCTTTATAATCCAATTTTATTTACTCCCCATTCAATTTGTACGGCATCTATTATTCTCGTCCATGTCAGTTTTTGTCGCTCCACCTCCTTAGCTTTTGTCGCCTTTATCTCTCTGTCTCCCTATGTATCGCTCTTATTCTTTCTCTTCTCGAATATATATATATATATATATATATATATATATATATATACATATATATAATGGATTAAATGAATGAATAAAATGAGAAATTAATCAAACGTTCTTACATATCAAAGTCCAAGCAAAAAGTACTGTAAAGTCCTTAATCTATGAATTTTCAAAAAAATATTCTCCTCAGAAGACTATTACAGAAACGACATCTGTGCGAGTAAAACATTTCGCTTTGAAAATATATAAAAATATATAAAACATAATATATAACGGCAAAAAACAGATTTTTATGTTAACATACCTCATCAAGGTACGAGCTGATCTGCTGTTAACTCTATACAATGTATCTAAGTCAAAAAGTAGTCCAGGTAGTGAACATTAACTCAAAATAAAAATATTAAAAGAATTGAAAAAAAAAGGTGCTATGCATTCAATGGGTGGCAGTTAACAGTTTTATTTACTTACACTGATTTCACGCTGGTCTGTTCTTAACTGTCATCCATTGAATGCATAGGACACACATTTTTCAATTTTTTCAATTTTTGATTTTTACTTAATGTTCACTACCTGGAATATTGCTTAACAAACTTTTAAAAAATTATATAAACACTTTTTAACTTGGATACAAAGTAAAGATTTAACATCAAATCAGCCGATACCTTGGCTGCATATGTTAACATAACAATGTGTTTTTTTTACCGTTATACTTTATGTTTTATATATTCGTATATATTTTCAAAGCGAATCTTTTTACTCGCAGTGATATCATTGTTGTAATAACCCTCTGAGAAGATTTTCTTTGAACATCCATGGATTAAAGACTTTACAATACTATTTGCTTGAACTTTGATATGTAATAAAGTTTGATTAATTTCTCAGTTTATTTTTTTATTTAACTAATTGTTATTAATGCTCTATCCAATATATTGAGCTTTGTCTTTATCCTGATACTTCACTAATTATAGGTATTATATATCATGTATATTTTTGAAGTATAATTTAAACATATATATATATATATATATATATATATATATATATATATATATATATATATATATATATTAAAATGAGTGAGGGGTGTATGCAGAGTAGGAGATTGATGAGAAGCTATAAAACACAAAATAATACATAAAAGAGGTGGATTCACTTTTTCTTTTTCTTTACAAACTTACATGACAGCAAAGGTGGTGTCGGCTGATGTGTTCTCTAGCTGATGTGTGTGTGTGTGTATGTGTGTGAGAGTTGTATACAGTCGAACCCTATTTTCAAAGGTGTTCTTCGGAGTGTGGAATTATACTCTTACACAAACTTCAAGTGTATGGTATGAGTGGATAGGTTGTTGACATTATTAGTTAATTTCTTTCTGATCGAAGCTAGCTAGTACTTTAAGGCGTTGTCTCATTTCCCTTTTTCCTCTTGAGGTTGCTGTCCCTAGGAGCTGAATTTTAGGCACAACGCGGTTCTAGATAATATTATTCAGAAAAGTAACATGTATGCTTATAATACAACTCTTTATTCTAGTGTTGCTTCACGCCCATCTCCCTGAGATAGTCAAAATATGCAGTTTATCCACAAGTTGACTAAGGTTTAGTTGTGGGAATGTGTACCAGAATACTTGTTTCGTTTTATCCTATTAAAACGGTTATTGTGTCTTAAAATCGTAGGAGTGGTCTTTTTCTTCCTGAGATTCTCATCGATGACGTTGCTCTTGAGGAGAAATCGACTCTGAAATTTCTTTCTCTCTCATCAAATTAGACTCATTGCTCTACTTGCTTCTATTTGAGTCGGTTCTATCTATCGCTGCAAACAGTCTATCACACCTGAGCGCATTGTCTATATCTGTGTTGGTGAATCTCTATCTCATTTCAGGGCTCTTTATAATGTGCAGAAACGCTTCTTTATTTGATTAGCTACACCCTTTCTTTGTCTCTGCACTCTCTATCTCACAGCCATGAGGTTGCTAGTCTCTGTCGTTTGTATAACTATTATTATTGCATGTGTTCTTCAGAATTATGTGATCTATTTCCTGTGTTTTTCATTCCAGCTCGTTTTACTCGTTGATCTAGTGGTCTACGTGTATACATCATTGTAATAAAATGTCATATTTAAGTAGCTTAATTCCAAGAACAGCAGGCTTGTGGAAGTCTCTTCTTGCTGACTGTTTTCATTCTACTTATAACCTTGTTCTTTTCAAGACTAGGTCTACTAGGAATATATTGTCTTTTCATTAATCATCGTTCAATCTTGTTAGCTCCTTACATCAAGTGGTGTCCTACCTTGCCTGGAGCGATTTCTATAAAAAAGTAAATATATATATATATATATATATATATATATATATATATATATATTTTGAAAATGTTTATTATAGAAAAGGAAAATATCAAAACATTCATAAATACTATGTAATCCTTTTAGGGGTGAAACCAGAACAGACAGAAAGGAGAAACACATATAGCTATTAGAAAGAGGATAATTGTTTATTTTGTAATTTCATAACTATGCCTAAGAAGAAGTTGTGGTTACGGTCAAGTTTTTTTTTTGCTTTTAGTTGCTTGTATACAGCATATCATCCACAATGGTTTATCAATCTTAGTTAAACTAGGTAAAAATATGATTAATGATATAATTCATAACTGGTGTATAATTTTAGATATGTAGGTGAGCTATTACTATCAAAGGAAAAGTTAAAGACACAGTTGTGCCGATCGTTCTCTTAATCGAACGGATTCGCTAGTTTGAAGTCCCGTACCTGTTATGAATTTGACAGCTTACATTTTTAAACTACCGATTTTTCTCAATTTTATGTATGTTTGCGATTATATTCCTAACAATGATTAGGATGAGAAATTGCAGTCTGACCAAATACTTTTTAGTTATCAAATGTTCTATGGCATAGTTTCGTAAATATGTCATAAAATATACAGAAACTAGGCCCAGATAAGGCTTTGACCAATCATTACGTCGCGAGACGGAGATATTCAGTTTCACGACTGGTATATATTTAGGTTTTCTTATATCTAGCCGGCTTTTTTTTTCATAAATCACATCATTTAACCAATCTAAATGGTTGAGCCAACAGGTCAATTTTTTCTAGGATTTATCTTTTTATTTAGTATATGAGACAAGTTTATAGCAAAACATCTGTATGTCTTTGTGTGCGTATGTTTGAGATAAATCGCGTGTGGACGGGTGCATTCATCTGGTATGATGATATATTGAAATATCGACTCGAAAGCACATTAGCCCTCACTTATGACGGTACTTGATGTATGTAAATGTTCGAAATCAGAAGAGCATCATATCATCTTGTACAGATAAACATTGATTATCTCATTTTCATATATTTAAATAAATGTTTGTGTCACACATTTTCAAATGTTGGAGTTAAAAAGCAAATTAGTTTGCCATGAATCATTCATTAGTGTTTTTTTCCCATTCTCAGTGTTTTTTTTTATTCAACCTTTCAAACAAAATGAATGTATCTTGTGAGTCCCCGCTATTAGGTGGTGTCTCGTTGGATACAATGGCTGATCATGTGCGGGCGAGTGTTATTTAAAAAGCCAAACGCAAATAAAAATACAAAAATAACAGGGAAAAGTACGAGAATAATTAGTTTATTGCCTGAAATACTTGGTTTTGACCATTCATCAAATCTAATAGATATTAGCATATTTATAAGCGTTACATAGACGGTCTGTATGAATCGAATAAGCGTGACAGGTAGTACCTGTTGCTTTCCATCCCGTCTATGTCTCACATTAACTACACTATTAAACAATTATTGGACGAAACTTCTCATTTATAGTTTCCTTTTCTTCCATTACTTCACAACTAATGAAGGCGAAGATGCAACTTAAGGGTAAGGATTAATGAAACAGAATGATTGTCAGCTGGAAGATGGGGAACGCTATACGAGTAGTAATATGGGCCAATATAACACACTTAAGGAGCAGTATAGGATAAGTGTGTGTGCACATTGCTTTTGAAAACGAGCAAGTTGTAGTCAACTAAAAGAGCAGTCTGAAGGGAAAGTGTTATACCGGCAAGAACCGAGAAAAGAGAGAAAAGAGAGAAAGATAAAGAGAGTGCGAGATATATATATATAGTTCTTACTATAGTGTATTACATAATCCTCACCAAAACCTACTAAAATACTAATCATGGTATGTACCTGATTAACCTCATTCCCCTGAAGATGGACCCTGGTGGGTGTGAAAGTACTTGGGAGACAAATCTAAATTATGGAAAATTCATCAGCCAATTCTCTTCTGAAACTAATATCCTGATTCAGACTATTGAAAGGATCTACCAAAGGGTATCTAGACATGAGTTGTCTCTTATATTCAACAATACTTCCCTGCAAGAGATGATGCTGGCTACATACACACGCACACGTACACACACACACACACACACACACACACACACATATATATATATATATATATATATATATATAGTAAGCAATGAAAATATATATGGCAATCAAGCTACACAGAGGCTCCCGTGTTTCATCCCCGGGGGGGGGGTCGTCAGGCTAAATGCAAGAGAAATACGTCTCATAAAGTTAAGGGCGACAAATAATGCAATTTTCGTCATCTTAATCACTTAGCAAGTGAGACAATCGAAATAATAGTAAGCACAAAAAAACAACGAACGCTGCAATCCACAACACAATTAATTACATGAAAATACATCAAATAATTAGGTGATAACAATCGTACATATTTCTAGTCAGAGCGTCTTGGTCAAATTGTAAATACATTGGACTATAGACATCAATGTCGAATGTTCGATCCCTGTTTAAGTTTGACATGCTGATGACGGCTGTGAGCCAGACATACGTGTCCAGTGATTAGTTTTATGTACGTATAAAAGTAATAAAAATAGATATATCTAGTTATATAGATGTCTTATCTCTCGGGCTCGCATTAACTATCTTACTCATTCTATCTTATAACTCGACGTGTTGTCCCCGTTTTATTACAATGTGTTTTACAATAAGAAAACAACGCAAGTCATGCATATTTTATGATGTGTTTCCATAGTTACACTAAAGAGAAACAGAATAAAAATAATATACACATATTTGATATGTCGTACTCCAATGGTTGTACTCTCAGATGATTCTATTCGTCACAATACCTACTAACATTGGGAGGGGGGCAACTTAGACGGCTGAGTCAGTGTTAGAAGAGTGTTGATGTTATTTCCACTAACAGTCTCGTTCTCTTTTTCAGTTTAATTTTTTATAAAGCAGACATAAGTCTCGACAGAGTTATTTTGCCTCTCGGAATCGGGGGGTGTATTGGGATACTTTAAATAACCAGGGTTCATTACTTTTGTTTTCAGAATATACGAATAATTATTGGAACCTTAAAATATGTTGGTTGTTATTGTAAAGTGTGTGTTAGTTCGATAGGTTTGCAGTTTTATTTTCAATATGGCTTCATGGAAGAACCAACACTTACTTGACAACTTCAGAATCATTGGAATTATTAGACGAATCAGGCCAAGCAATTTCGTCAGTGTCTACAATGTATCTAGTTCTAATGCAAAACAGATATTTTCATTTATTAATATATCATTTTATTTTCAGATTTCACGGTCCATATATGTTAAACTGATTTTAAAGCTAATCGTGTTCTGTATTGATAAGTGTTGATTAAGTATTTAAACATTGCATATTCGAATTTTATTATCTATTTAGGAAGAGTTTCATAGTACGTTATTACATTATTGAGAGCAGAATTATATTGAACACAATAGAGTATATAATTAATGCAGATCATTTTTGGAAATGTTGTGTAATCTTCGTATCGATACTTAATCAGTTCATATCTTACTAATTATGTTGTTTTGTTCAGTGGCATAATACTACTTTTTACAATAGATACCACTTTACTTTTGCTATACTAATAGTAGTATATATAAAGTTTTACTAATCGCACTTTGAAATAAAAGGTAACCAACAGTTGAATATAATCTATGATAGAAAATATGAAAATATAATGCACGATGCACAAAATGCAAATAAAATGTACGATGCACAACGAGTAAATATAAGGTACGATTTAAACATAAACACATGATGTACTATGGACAATAGTTAAATATAGTGAACTATGATCAACAGGTAAATATAATATACGAATTACAACAGGTTAATATAATGTGCAATGCACAACAAAATATAATGAACGATGAACAAAAGGTAAATATAATGTATGATGTATAACGGGCAAATATAATGCACAATGTTCAACATGGAAATATATTGTACGATGTACAACAAGTAAACATAACGCACGATGCACATCAGATAAATATAATGAACGATTCACAATAGGTAAATACAATGTAGGATGCATAACAGGTAACTATAATGAACGATGCACAACGGGGTTATATCATTTACAAAGAACAACATGTAAATAAAATGTACGATGCACAAGAAAATATAATATTATATACACAACTAATAAATATAATGTACGATTAACAACAGGTCAATATAATTTACGATTAATAACAGGTAAATATAATGTACGATACACACAGGTAAATATAATGTACGATAAACAACATGGAAATATCATGTACGAAATACAATAAAGTATAATGTACAATGCACAATAAAATATAGGCTATGATCCACAACAGGTAAATACACTGAACCCTGCACAGCAGGTAAATATGTTGTAAAATGTACAACAAATATGATGTACGATGAACAACAGCCAAATATAATGGACGATCCACAACAGGTAAATACACTGAACCCTGCACAGCAGGTAAATATGTTGTAAAATGCACAACAAATATGGTGTACGATGAACAACAGCCAAATATAATGGACGATCCACAACAGGTAAATACACTGACCCCTGCACAGCAGGTAAATATGTTGTAAAATGCACAACAAATATGATGTACGATGAACAACAGACAAATCTAATGGACGATACACAACAGGTAAATACAATGTACAATGCACAAAAAAATATAATGTACGACATAAAAGGTGGCAGGTAAATATAATGTACGATGACCTACATAGTGGCGTTACAAAAAATATTTATTGTTTTATTTAATAATATAAGCTAACTTAGATTGCTTTTATTCTTAGTTTGATCATAGCGGAAATATATAAAATGTTTCGATACCACCGTTGTTGTTTGGCAAATACACGCATACATTGATTGTTGCGAATAAATAATGTAAAAGCTTCTGTTCGGTTATTAATCCATCATGTATTTTAGGCTCGAGGAATAAAACATTATTTTACCATGAGTATAATTGTCAGAAAAAGTGGCAATGTACTCGATCAAAATATCTCAGAATAAATTGCAGTATTACAGGTCTCTGATATGAGGCATTACTTTCGCGAATTTATTGTGATATTCGGAGTACATGACATTCACTATTTAGAAGATCAGCGAGGTTTATAGGCTAATTTGACAGTAAAAGCTTCAGAGAACAAGTTATTTTTGTATTGATGTGTAAAGTGGAATATTTTGCAACATAGTTGCCGTCGAACCTCATCTGCTATCACAGATCTGATGATAAGTTGAACACATAAATAAGTATACACAATAGTGTTAAATAAATCAGTATATCTATATATATATATATATGTATATATATATAAGTAGTAATAGTATTTCATGTATGCACATATATTATAAGGAGATATAATATATTATGTATAGAGTTTCAGTAGTTACTTCAACAGTGCTCAATATGTGAGTAGAGCAAGGCAGTAAATTATGTAAATATGTTTATGGTAATGAAGCTACACATAGGCGTCCGCGTTTCATTTCCGTATATATATAAATATATATATATACATGGAGGAATGTATATATATATATTTATATATATATATATATATATATATATATATATATATAAATATAAATGTACTGATATATATATATATATATATATATATATATATATATATATATATATATATATATATATATATATATATATGGGAAAATCAAAAAGGAAAACGAACAAATGGATGTTTTTTTTATGTGTACATCAACGTTTCGTCTTTATTTATAAGATTTCTAAAGGATGATCACATAAAGAAAAATGTCATGCAAGTACAAACACATATAGGGTTGACATCTAGGAAACAGGTAGAAAATAGTAGTCACTACTGGAGAAAACAGTAGGGTGGACGTCCGTGCTTGGTGAGGAATAAAAAAATGAATGTTTATGAACATGAGTGGGAAAGCAGTGGAAAGATGGGGTGAGCAAGGATAATGTGGCTGGTAGTAAGAGAAAGAGGTGGGGGGGATGAGCAGGAATAATGTGGATGTCAATGAGTGAGTGTGTGGAGGGGTGGATGAAGGGGAGGAAAGAGGTATCTGAACAGGTGACTGCGGTTAGGTCTGAAGAGTCTTATTTCAATGGTTGATTTCAACCATTGAAATCAGACTCTTTGAACTCGGACGAACATTTGTGTTGATTTTTCTTTGTGAGAAGTTGAATTTAGAATTCCCATACTATCATTGGATTGGAATGGTAACTTGTGAGCGGTTACTTGAATAATTTAGTTCTTTTGTTTTCTTGTGTGGGGGGGGGATTTATTCATCATTGTGCCGGCCGACGTGAAAGTGTATTATCGCACATTGTTCCGGTTGTATGGCTTTATTGAATGTATTTGGGACCGATTATTTGCTTGTTGGCTTGGTGGAAGAAATAATGCACGAGCTACTTTTCTAAGACTTTTCTAGGACTTTCTTTTTTATCGTTGTTCTTCCTTGCTTTTTAATTTTGACTTTTATTTTTATTTTTTTCCTCTTCTCTTCTTAAGTGACCTCAACTATTGCAACGCCACATTGTGTATTGTCGGCAGTTGAAACCAGTATTCCAGACATTTAATTTCCCTGGTGATCTGCCAAGCAAGTAACTGCTTGGTAGTGAAACACGTGTAGGAAAAAACATTTAATTTGAATAAATAGTATTTTAAAAAAAAAATATCTTTAATGGTGATCATTGGTGTCCTGAAAGGAATGCTTTGGTAAGCCTTCATAAAATCACATATAAATGCTCTGTACTCTGTAATCGAATATCATCGAGCTTGTTTTTTATTGGAACAACCCCGGTCTTCACTGAATGATCTATTTTATAAGTGAAAAATCTAAATATATATATATATATATATATATATATAATCAAGCAGAACTCATGCATGTTACTGTGAATGCCTGTTTTTTATTTTAGAGGAATACATACTGGGGAGTGTACCGTAATAATAACTGGCTGTACATGTAAAATTTGCATGTCAACATAATGGAAATAGTTCTGCGTTTTCGAGCTGCCCCTTAATGCGCTAATTCCACATTTCTAACAGATTACACAATAAAATTATTCGATGGATAAGCGTTAGGTTCAGAGTATTTACATCAAAATGACTCAGTGCGTTAGATGGCAGGTGACGGTGGTTTAGTGGATATCGACACGGACTGAAGACCTGGGTGTTCCAAGTTCGAATCCAGTCGGTTCCACAATACTACTTTCACTTAGGGATGTTGGCAACCTTCTCGTGGTCCTTCCCGTAAGTACCCGATGTCTTTCCAGAAAGATTTCTCACTAGAAAACATCGGGAAAACTAATGCCAACACCAGAATCACCTGATTCACACTAAAGAAGAAGTGTGTTAAATTTTTAACTGACAACCTAAATGGTACTGTTAACGTAAACTATCCTTAATATGCTGTTGCGTATCATACTATATCACGCTTAAACCCGTATAACCCCTGGTAACAGTAGTATATGAAAAAAAGGAAATTGTTTTACTTACTCGGTTTTTATATACCTATGTATATACATACATATATATATGTAGAAGGATGAAAAGGAATTAGAAAGCAAAACTCAAATCTTTTTTAATTCAGTTGCTCATAGCAAGGTATATTCCGCAAAAAAGCCAATTTATTCAAGTTAAATTTTTCTTTGAGCCAGGCTTTTCAAAGATCAAAATCTTATCATCAGAGGAAGTCGCTGTGATAGATAAGTTGGCAAAGGCCAACATTCAAAATTTGAGAAAGTAAAATAAAACTTGTAGGGAAAAAAACACAAGGCAAAACTCTGCCCGAGTGCGAGCAAATGTCCGATTGCAAAAAAGTCCGGTATCAAAAAGTCCAGCGGAGAAAGTGAAATAGACAATATAACAACACTATCAAAAACTTGCATAACTTCTTCAAAAACTTTGGTGTGACCATTAAAGTGGAACCTGAGAAATGAATATCCAACTTTCTGGACCTTACATTAGATCTTAGCTCGGGAACCTTCAGCCCATACCATGAACCTAACTGAACCCTCTTCTACGTACATAGCCTATCTAACCACCCTAAATCCATAATAAACTCAATAGTCCCTTCAGTATGTAACAGAATCTCTAAACTATCTGCGAATAAATCTATCTTCGATCAAAATTTTAGCTTCTACAATAATGCTTTGCTAAACTCAGGCCACCATCACAAAATTAAATATAACTGCAATCCCCCTACTCAAGTTAACAAACCCTCAGGCAGTATTACGCACAACATGACGATACACAGAAGTAAAAGGTTTAACGCATCTGCACTCAAGAAAATCAAAACACACGCAAATAAGCCCATAGGAATTAACAATATCGATAATCGGGCAGACCCACAGACGCACAGACAAAAAAAAACTCAGAAGAAAGAACAACATTTGGTTCTAGCCGCCTTTCAGCGGTAATGTCAAAACCAATATACTTAAGGATTTTTTCCAAATTTTAGACAGATCTTTTAAGCACCCCCACAGATATAGCACTATTCTTAACAAACATTCTATTAAAATATCTTATTCTACAATGCCCAATATTGAACAAACTATCATAACCTCTAACAATAGGAAAATCAAACATATCCAACAACAACCACCCACCCTCACCACTTGTACCTGCCGTAAACCCAGAGATTGTCACTTAAACAACGATTGTGTACAGAAGGACGTAATATACGCTTGCACTGTGAAACAATTCCCCCATTCCTCCAATATTGTGAGCAATAACAGTTCCGACACTCTACCCGCATTCCACATCTCTTCACAACCCCAATCCGTTTCTCCTCAAGACCTCCACATATACAGTCATACTTCTAACCAAGCACCCCCAATAACAGATAGTGTCCTTGGACTATCTGACATTTCCCCCATATCCGCTCCGCCCTATAACTTCAACCAATCTCTCTCGCATAACCTGAATCTCCAAACCCAAATCTCACCTAATACCCTAGAAATGTTAATGCAACTACCCTTCAAGATACACACATACATTGGGCCGTCCTTTTCCCCCATTAAGACCCGGATATCTAACCATATCTACTCCTTTAAAAATAGCAAGGATAATAGCACTGGCACTTCACTCTCCAATTCAATTAGAAACCCCAATCTTAAAAATACCCCCTATTCACTTCACTGGTCAATACTTAAAAAGTCCAAATCATATACCCCGGGTGCACCCCACTGCCAACTTTGTACATTGGACACTTTTATGATAGCTACTGCAAATAAATCTAAAAATATCATTAATTCTAAGAATTAACTTATCTCCAGTTGCAGACATAAACGTAAATTTAAATATAGCAACGATACTAATCCCCAGACACCCCTCCCCCATTTGATTAACTACCCTCCCTACATATCGGATTTACCCTCCCTACTTGTCGGAGTTTTTCTTCGATAGTTCTTATTCCTTTTGTTCTATAACTCTGCATATATCTCCCTCATTCCTTTAGCTTTTCTCTTAACTTAAAAAAATTACCCATAAATTCCGTTAGCTTTACAATCCCCTTAGCTTTAGTGCCTTTCTCCCACTACCCCCTAAATCATTGTACTTAACCTCCTTAATCGTATAACCTCTATATGATTTATATTACTTATATCTTTAACTTTCGTTTAATACACTCGTCCGCTTCCCATCAACACATCCAACCTTCTAATCTTCCCTTTCAACCGGATAACTAACCCACCATATTTGCATTAAACTCTAGCCCTCTTATTTACTTGATGACTCGCCCTATCTACTTTTAATCCTCTTTGCACACTTCGATATCGAACTGCTCACCGTGTTCTCTGTGCATTCTAATTACGGTTTCTTTCCCCCTGTTTAACAAATAATTCTTCTCACTCTTTTAATAGCCTCGATTATTCCCCCCTCGTTCAACTCGCCCCTCGCTCACTTCTCTCGGACCCTGCTCTCTCCCGACCCACGCCCTCATTCTACATCTTTTAACCCCCATAATATTTACTCTTAATTGCCATCTATATTCTCACACTAGTTTAAATTATTGTCACTATATTAACCAAGGTATGTCTCACATTATCTCTGCCATCATTAACCTATTTAATAATTTTCTTAATTAACTTCCATATATCTTATTCTGAATTTTTGAGTCAAAGTTTAATTTTCCTACACCCATAAAGCACTAGAGTCCCGTAGCAACATATTTTATTTCTACCCAAATCTTTAAACACTTTGGGGATTTCCATCCCGAATATTAACTCGAGGTCAAATTACCTTTTCCTTATTCTAATACTCACTCCCGGATTCCAATGTTATCGACTATTCCCTCATTTATATATTTCTTTATCGGTCAATCCATAATTCTCCTTGCGAGCCTAAGACTAATTCTATTATTATTTTCTTATTTTATTTATTTTATTATCCTTGTTTCTATTTTTACTTTTAATTTTTATTTTTACTATGTATATATTTTTTTATTTCTACCCTTCAAATATATTTTGCCTCATTGTTTATAAGTAAGGTCATCTGATTAAACACCTAACCCCATACCCCGGTTCATATCCTCCCCGACACATTCTGGTATTTTAATTCTCTCTCCCCGCACTCAATGACTTGCCCCCACACTCTTCTATCCCATTCCTAGTTGAACCCATATTCGCGCTAGCGTCCACTTTCAACTTTAAGCGACCTACCCCCCACACTCACACCCTTAGTTTTAAATCGCACTTATTCATCGCACCCGCACCCTACGCACCCCCTTCACCTTCCTTTCCTGCCTACTGGTCGCATATGACTCGTTGCCATTCTTCAGACTAGTCTTGTTTTTCAACGGGCTTGCCTTTAAATTTAATTGACTGTATTTTTGCCATTTTCAAGGAAGTCTTTTAAATGGCGAATACTTTCAACCTCACGTTTTACTGAGCCTTGTTGCATCCACGAACGTACCTTTTATTGGACCTTTTACCCTCTGGATTCTACCTATCTTCGCCGCACCTGAAGATGTGGTTTTTTGGAATTTAACTTTGAATCCCCACTTGTCACGTCTTGTGCCTTTTAACGACCTACCTATCTACATTTCACTTTCTCCGCTGGACTTTTTGATACCGGACTTTTTTGCAATCGGACATTTGCTCGCGCTCGGGCAGAGTTTTGCCATGTGTTTCTTTCCCTACAATTTTTATTTTACTTTCTCAAATTTTGAATGTTGGCCTTTGCAAACTTATCTATCCCAGCGACTTCCTCTGATGATAAGAGTTTGATCTTTGAAAAGCATGGCTTAAGGAAAAATTAAACTTGAATTAATTACCCTTTTGCGGAATATATCTTGCTCTGAGCAACTGGATTGAAAAAAGATTTGACTTTTGCTTTTCAAATTCCTGTTCATCCTTCTACATATCTATCTGCTCTATCCTGGATATTGAGATGTATACTTTTCACAATAAGTTTTACCTTTCCTAAAAGTTCGCTTTTAGTTCACCACTTTATATACATATATATGTATGTTATTTTAAACTCAGATCGAAGCGCCTAACTGCTCAGTGCTCCCTTACAACATTGGTTATTATGTGATGTAACGTGAAAGAATTGCGACTGACATGGGGGGAAATGGATAACACAAAGGATCAAACGAATGGTGCGACTGTGTTTGAATAATGTGCGGCAATATCCATGCGAGGCAATGCGAATTTGGCGAAAGAGAGAAATAAGTCAACGTTCATAAAGATAGCGCTAAACGAGGATCGTCGGAATCCTGATACAATAGTTGCGGTGTCATGGAATCATGGTTTATATTCATAAGCACTAGTTGCACAGATTGCAAACTAGCAGCTAGCAACTGTAATGCAAACACGAAGTGGAGCGAGCCAGGAAAACCTACTTCTATCAAACTGGGATAGTTTTCAGGATGTATTTAAAGGGCAGATCGCGTAATACTAACGTACGTTTTCTAAACTGCTATCATATTTAATTCAAAAAGCTATATCGTGTTGCTGTCCGTTGATATCATGCGCTGGACTGACAAGGTGTATGTAAGAAGGTGACACCTGTGACATCAGAACTCAGCTTCGAGTTCTCTTCTAGATAGAAAACGGCCATCCGCCACGGGAAACTCATAAAACGCTTCGAAACTGTTAATATTGTTTTTTCGTCTCTATTGCTAACACAACTAAATAAAAAAATAAGAACCCAGTTTAACAGTGCTCAATTTTTTAAATGGGTAACAGTATTGTTGTATGATTCAAAAAAACATCCTCTGACATTAACGTTGTTCTTACCAAATTACTGTTTTTTTTGTTTACATTTTTCGTTTTGTTTATGTTTTTTGTCAATTAGTCACACTCGGAAGAAAAAAATATCGACATCAAAGAATTCAGTGATTGTTTTATTCTTAGTTGTGTCTTTCGATTGTTTAATTAATATATTGTCAAGTGAAGAGGAACACATTAATTATGAATTTTTGTTCGGGGAAGTATATGTTTATGGAAGACTTATATACGTTTGATATCATGAAATTATAGAACGATACAAAATATACCTTAAGTGGAATTAAATATATAAAGAGTTGTACTAAATACGCAGATTGCGTACACATATACTACAATCTGTGTGTGAATATATATCTCTATTCATCTAATGTGTACGTGTGTGTATATGTTCATGTTTTTTGTGTGTACAGTTTTCACTTTTATGCTTCTGAAGCAATAATAATGAATTTTGGATCACAGCTACTAGGCGTAAGGCGTTGTAATCTGAGCAATATTTTATTTACTTTAGTTGTATCTTAAACATGTAAATGATTAGGTAGAATTATTTACATACCTCCGAGTTTTGTCAAAATGTTTAAATAAGTATTGAAATGAATTAATAATCCTGAATGTAAGTTTAATTTTAGTATTTTTAAGAATATTTAAAGAACATAACACATTTAAATATATAAGATTTACATTGAAGTTGGTCCACACTTAGTATATACCAAACTAACAAGATAATCTGAATTTCAATTTTATAACACATCATGACTAAACCTTAAAATTGTGTCATTTTAAAATCAAATTAATGCAATAAATGTTGATTCTTTTTGAAGTACGAATTTTAGACGTAAGATTTTGTGGCATTTTACTCAGTCAAGACAAGAATGAGTGCTATCAGCTGACATATACCAAATTAATACTTTTTTTTCATATTTGCAATTCCAACATTAACCATAGTATATTAAAAATCAATTTTACCTAATGAAATAGAAATACAACATAGTTTAAGCATGCCGATTTCATTCTTTATTTTCGGATAGAACATCGGAATGAAATATTTTCTGATTTTACTATAAAATTATGTTAATCAGAGTTACTATTGTTATTTCCTAATACAATTATGACACATTATGTGTGTATGTATGGAAAGAAGAGTATTGATTTACTCCTCTCCAGGAGTTATAGCACAAAGCTAGTGTTATCTTACTCCCACAAGTAAGATGTGACCCAAGGTCGGGTCGGGAAAGTGGGGTTTGAAAACCCAGCGCCCGAGGTGAGAACTCTGCCCATTAAAAATTGCCTAACCAGCCCTGTCGGCACTCCCCGGTAGGGGCGCCCCAGGCAGTACGCAATAAACTTACTCCTCCCCAAAGAGGGGAGCCAAGCCTGGGAGGGTGGACCTCCTAGAACTGCACAGGACATACCCATCGACTGGCGTAAATTTAGCCCCGAAGGACAAGACAATACGTGCAGTATCTATCGGATCAGATACTACACTTTAGTCTTAGCTAAAAGGCCAAGATATATAAGAGATGAGTAGGCAAGGGGACAAATTCCGTTTCGGAAATAGAGTAACGAAAGTTAGTTATCCTGGTAAAGAAATTGCGTAATGAACAGGAAGTCAATATAAAATGGTACAGAAGGAGAAAGACGAAACTGATGTATTGAAATCTGCTATGGCAAAGAAACCATATGTATTTTGAAGTACTTTGCTGTTCCTCCTACAAAGAGCAAATTGTGTAATACGCTTACTGCACTGTGATCAATATTGTACATAATGATATGAAACATAATTAAAACAAAAAAAATGCTTATACGACAAAGAAATGTGTTTAACATTTAATACAATAGTATGACGTTTAAAACATGGGATTTATATAAGACATCAGTTAGAGTAAACTTTTAGTCGTAGCCTCATACCGAGCAGATATGGATTCAAGTATCATATTCAACACAGCTATTGATACTTACAAAATAATCATTCGTAAATAGTGTTTGATTAAGGGTCACAGTTACATAAACATTTTTTAAATATCCAATAGATTATTTTCTAGTAGACCATAACATTTTAGATCAATGAGAAATGTATTCCCAGGCAATCCGTCATAATGTTTTATTTTTCGCAAATCTATAGGAAGACCAGGGTAAAATCTCCAGTTGAGAAATACTTAAGACTTTGATTAGATACAAGATCAAGGTAGAATTTGGATATGGGGATGACTGAACGTCACCATTGTGGTCATCTCTCTGTGGTATTAATGAAGCCCACTAATAAGAGCATGCGGTATTTCTGCCACAATTTGTAAATGGGTAAAAAAGAAAGAAATATGAACAGACCCTTCTTTAAGCCATTTTACTATTATAACGCGTACAGAATACCTTTGTACTGTCACAAGAAAGTTATCTACGAGTGGGAAAACCTATTTAGAAGATATAATTTCCATGACTGTAACTGCAAATAAAAGTGCAAGTATGCCATTGAAAAATAACATAAATCCAGACCGGTCAGGCAAATCATAATGTTTTGGCCCTATGCGCGATACGTTCAAAGTTAAAGAACGTAACTGCATACGGTGATTTTTTTAATTATTTATGACAGATATGTTGGTGACTTAGAATTAGAAAATCTCTGATGAAAATAAGAAAAAGAGCATCCATATTTCGTATTGACTCTCCTGCTATCTCACGCAATGACAACACCGAGTTTGTATATTTACTTGTTTTCCGGTATAACTACATGATGTCGGTGACCTGTGCTTTGTATCTGCACGACTGAGTTTAAATAAACGTACAACCTCATAACCGTTCTTTCCGACGGGGCAAAGTCCGAATAACAATTATGAAGTCAATGATTGGACTGAACAGTATTTTCACCATCATAAACCGATACTTTATGAACAGAAAAAGTCCAGATATCATCAACATTTACAAAGGAAACTACACTTATATGACTGTAATTTGTAAATTCATAAACATATTTGTCTCATATTTTGACACGTGCCATTTCCAGATAACTACTTCATAAAAACGATATGGATTTTCATTTATTTCATATTTATATGTCAGGTCCTGGACGTATTTGGTAATCTGTTAGCAGACATAATAAAGCTGACAGAATAATTAATTACATGTCTTTATTATTAACTATCCACCAACCCCAGTAAATATAATTTTTTTATCAATAACAATTGATTTCATACTGTTGTCATACGTAATCTCTGTATTACTGCCAACACCAAATTAACTCATCAATGTAAAATAAAGAAACCAACAACTATGAAGTTAAATCTAATTTTTAGAACAAGTACGCGAGATAACTATTCTTTCAAACAATAAACACATCTCTTTTCTGAATCTGTAATTCATGCACCTCTTTTAGTCGCAACGATATTAAACACAATGGAATATTTTGCCTATTAACAATTACAGAATTTATTTACTTCATATGTGATTATCACTTATAAGGATTAAGACTCATTTTCTGTGTTTATAAGATTAAGTGATTACGTTTTCCTTCATTCATTATCATGAATTATTATTTAAATTCATATGAATTGTATTCCTTTTTTGCTTATGGAATAAATATAATTATTTTTATTATTCGGATAACTATTTCCATCTTGTGTATCTCTAAAAATCTCTGGCGAGGAAAGTCCGGCGTTTTCAGGTCCATTTTCTGTAACCCCTGAATTAATATACCATTCTACACTGATGTATTAAAACTTTTTAAAAACGTTATTCTTAATTAGTATCGCTTGTAGTTAGGATTGCCCCCCGCCCAGAAAACGTTTATTTAAAATTGACTTTGATAACGCAAAATTATCAGTTGCCCAACATATTTATACTTAGTATTTGAGATATTATTCCATATAATTATATTTTAGTAAAAAATAATAATAATCGTAGTTGTGAATTTTCTATAACTTTATTTTTTATCAGGAATGCATATATCTGTTAACATGTGCACGTATCTCTCGATCAAGTAACCAAAGCAAAATGCACAAAGAAAAATTAGATGCGCAATCAATAAATATTCAAAAAATAATGTTATCATGTCAAAGTCTTAATTAAATACGTTGTTTTTTTTAAATGCTAGTCATGTTAAAAAGGTAAAAGATTAGTAACTATTTTTGAAATTTCATTTTTGTATGTGTTTATGATGAGATCTTATTTTAATGTTTCAGCGTTATATTTCATAATATATTTTCATCGATAGCATATCAGGCGTAGTATGTTAATTAAAACGTGAAATATATTCGAGGATTAAAAACACAGTTTTTTATTATTTACAAAACTTTAGTAGCTCATGTATGTGGAGTAAAGAAGACTCTAAAACTTCAATTAGAAGTTAACTTCGAGTAAGGTGTTCAGTGTTGGATAATGGCCCTATGGGAATGGACGTATTTGTTGGGAATCGTTGGTTTAAATTAACAAATTAACGCGGGTGCAGTCGAATGCATATTAAGGCTTGTTCTCAAAGTCAGAGCTAACAAACATGACAAGGTTACCGTGTGACGAGACCCTAGATCAAGGATCAGTCTGCACCTGCGAGAGGCTCTGTGACGTCGCGAGCCTTGCGTGGGAAACAGCGGATCCATGACGTCACTCGTTCTCCTGAGAAGCCAGTTTTCGTCAGTCTGATTCGGAAAGCTAACCGAGCAGGACGTGCGATTCACAATGTAAAAATAAGGAAAATATTTCCCTTAAGGGAATACAAGCGAGAGAAATCCATCCCCCTTTCTATGAATGGTTAAGAACACATTGTTAACTACGATGAAGTAGTGATTTGCTCTCTCCCTCCTTCTCGACGTAGCGAATGACTCCCAGTGGAAATAACAACGCTTGAATAAAATGAATTTTAAAAAAAGAAGAGTTTGTCTTCGGAGTGCGTCATGAGGCTTTTGTTGCAGATACCGACGGCGTGGTTCACGCAGGAAGGAAAGAAAGAACAAAGAATTCATCCACTAGACGACACGACCAACCCTCTACAACAGATGAGGGAGAAAATTAAGGTATGCAACATTCACAAACAGAAAAAGTAAACATGTAGTTTCCAGGCTAGATAATTTCATCGGAAAGGCGATAAGCAGTAGCTTAAGAAGTGTTTTTTCAAGATTATCGTATGCTTAATCTGCTGTAGTTAAAATCAATTCAGTATTTATTATGTAATAGGAAGAAACAACTTTTTAAATAACTAAATATGCTAGTATAATCGGCTTATTTCCATATGACAACATGTTTTATTGGCAGAGGGTAGTTGCGGTTAACAGAAACCGAAACTAGGTCCACCGAAAAGATCTAAAGTCTATTAGTGAGTTATATGAAAATCACATATGTAAAACAATTAAAATATTCATAAAAATATTTATTTTAAAACATAATTCTTGACTTTTCGCAAAACCATTAAAAACAAAAAATTAAATGAATAAATTATTTTTATATAAAGACTTTAAGTTGTTCTTTTTGTTTCCATTCTCATTTTTATCAAACATTATGCCATATTGGAAATTAGACGCTGTATTTATTTTTTTTAAATGGTAATAAGTGTTTTCTATTATTTAATAAGTAATATTAAATTTATTTTTACACCAATATGCTCAGCATGGCATAATCGTTATAAAATGTACACTCTTTCAGCTCTAAACTTGGCCTTTTGGCTAAGATCAAGGTGTAGTATCTGTTCCGATGGATACTGCACCCCATGGACTGGTTATTGTCTTGGCCTTCGGGGCTTGATTTACGCCGGTCTATGGGTCTGTCCTGTGCAGTTTTAGGAGGTCCACCCTCCCAGGCTTCGCCTCCCCTCTTTGGGGAGGAGTAAGTTTATTGCTTACTGTCTGGGCTGTCCAGGCAATTTTTAAAGCCCACTTTCCCGACCCGACCTTGGGTCATATCTTACTTGTGGGAGTAAGATAAAAACTGGCCTTGTGCCTAACTCCTGGAGAGGAGTAAATCAATACTCTATATCGACTTTTCGACATAATGATCTGGAACGAAAACTTTACGTGTGCATAAAAAATACTAGTGATAATGAGTATTGTTCATGAACCGCAAATGGAAGCGAGCGTGTTTGGGATATACAGGAGTTAGGTTGAAAAAAGACATGTAGGTTATTATGTATATTGTATATTACTGTATATTGTAAAGGCAAAACAAACACCGTGGACAAGCTTTTAAACCTTTTAAACCTCACATTATTGTGTTCTGCCATTAAGCGTTTTACGAGATATGAAGTAGACAGTTGTTAACAACGAACAGCCACATCATTTCTACATTTTATCACCACTACAATCAGTCTTACAGGTTAACGTACTAGCGATATAACCGACTCCTTGCTGCAATTAAATAATTGATTTACAATTATATAACACCGCCGTCACATAATTAACATTCCTAACACTTTTTCCTTATTCATACTCTTAGTTGTTATTCCATATTCTATTCCATCAGCCCACGAAAATGTACTATACGATATAAGATGACTAATGCCTTTATTGTTTGAATGTAAATAAATCGTATTCCCTCATAAAACTGTTGCATCTTTATGCAAGGCTTGATTAATTACGCCGAAAAGTCTAACATTTCTAACAGTAACATATTAAGCAACCACCATGCAGCTCTAATTATTATTTTAAAAGGAACAACATATTTTATATAGCTTTAATATAATTTTATATAATTTTAAAACGTAATAGATTTCATGTAAATTACTTTCCTTTAAATTTAATGAACAAAATACATATTTTAGACAATATCTTTGTAAGTTGAGCTTATTATAAAAAATAAATTGGGCAATAAAATTACAAATGAACACTAAAAATGTATTTATATTAAACTGTTTGGAAATATTTATGAAACTTAGGTATACAAAAATATGTTTTTTCTGTATTCTCTACGATATATACACTATTATAAATATGTTTTAATGAGCCTACACTGTTTCTACAGTAGTCAAGTGTCAATTACCATTTACACATGACAGAAATCTGACAGGGAAACACTCATTCAAATTGTCGAAATTTTTCTTCAGAACAAGTTTCAGAGTTTTACTATTTCTGTTCTAATAAGTCACTGCTTATCAAGACTAAACCACATTCGAGTACAGAAGAGAATGAGATAGAGAGATATACAGTAAAATTGTGATGAATATTTTGAGAGGATTGAACATCACTATATATCAAACAACACAGAATAATGCAGTTCTTTTTCCTTACTTATCGAATGTAACAACTAAATTTACCAGGCTGTAGCAAGAATACTTAATGTTTAAGTTGTACTCTAGATTGTCATATTAAACCGTCATTTAACTATCAAACCCGCAAACTTTATATTTGCGACAATTGACCTTACCTATGCAAAATGTACGAGTATATTGTTATTCAAAATATTTTCAAAAAGTCTATGGGATTTCATTATGTCATCAGAAATTATAAACAATGTTCACATATAAAAACATAAATTACTGCTGTAATTCTAAGAGTTGATATACATATTTTAATAAGAAGAAACCTCTCAAAAATAGAGACGATAGGGGCACGCTAATCTACACAGTGATGGAATAAACCTTCATGTGCATGTGCGAATTTTATCACCGTCTTCCTGCGCATTAGTTACTGCCTGTCGATCGCTAAATAAGGTGCTACACAACGTGTTCGTCGGATTACCGATTATCTCAAGATGACTGAACGTGTTTATCAAAGGTACTGTACCAACTTTTGTCATAAGCTTTGTGATTCTCAAAAAAATCAATTCGTAAGATTCAGCAGGTGTTTGGAGAAGATGCGATGTGCCTAACACAAATTAAGGAATGATTCAACCGACTCAAAAATGACCACACATCAGCGGGAAATAAACAGCGTACTGTCAGGCCCAAAACTGTTCGGAGTACAGCTGTTGTTGAGAGGGTGCGAACTTTGATTATGGAAGATCGTCGTACAACTGTGTGGGAGATCGACCAAGAGGTCGGAGTGAGTACAGATTCCGCACATGCAAGTTTGCGTGATGATTTTAACATGCACAAAGTGTCTGCGAAATGTGTGTCCAAGTTGTTGTCGCAGGAACAAAAGTACTGTCGTTTTCAATTTGCACAAGACCTTCTAAAAACCGCCAACACTGATCCTTGGTTTCTGAACACCGTGATAACTGGAGATGATTCATGGGTGTACGGGTACGACCTAGAAAAAAAAGACAGTCGTCGCAATGGAAGCATTCCATGTCTCCAAGGCCAAAAAATGCCCGACAGGTGCGAACCAAAGTCAAGGTGATGCTGACTATCAATACGCATCGGGAGGACAAGCAGTGACAAAGGAGTACTATCAAGATGTTCTCCGGTGTCTCAATGACGCAGTTCGGCGCAAAATACCATACATGTAGACGTCGACAAACTGGCCGCTGCATAACGACAATAACCCGCACATTCATCTAAATTGATTTTACATTTATTGGCACCCATATAATTCCTCTCATTCGCCAACCTTCCTACTCTCCAGGTATGGCTTCTTGCGACTTCTGTTTTTTTTTTGAAAATGAAAAATTGCACAGAAAGGTTCCAGGTTCTGAGACTAAAAAGAAGATGATGCGGAATGCGACTATAACACTATTCGAAAAATACTTCAAGAGAGATTTCCGGCAGTAGATGGATCGGTGGGCACATGCGAACATCGCAGATTTGATATTGTCAAAAAAACGAACAATTAGGTATTTTCGAGAAATCACAATTTCAATATTTTACTTATACTATTCAATTTTTGTAGGGATTTTCTACCTAGCTTGTCTACTTTGCCAATTCCGAATTAATCGCATGCGACAAGGTTAATTCTAAGGTTGATGTCAAATTTGCTACCTGTATTCTCGCTCCTCACCACAAGTTGAAATGTTTTCGTCCGTGAGCTTACAAAAAAGGCTAGACGTTTACTTTAGCATTGAGTTATAGAAAAGAGTAGAAAGCGGACCCTGAGTTTACTTTCGACAGGCTTGTCGCTCTCGCTTCACATATGTAGTTCTTCAGTCCTCACATTCCATGAGCGATGTTTCTGACAAAGGGGGATAATTGCTGTCTTCTGGGTTGGAATATATCCACCTAACACTTATCTAGTGACTTCATGCCTTATCTGGAAAGACTTCCATAAAAAAAGTGTATATATATATATATATGTATATGTATATGTATTTGTATATGTATATATACATACCTCGCTCTCTCTCTCTATATATATATATATATATATTTATACATATACACACACATATATATATATATATGTATATATATATTGAACTTAAGTGTAGGGTGAAAAATTGATTAGAAATATATGCCCCTTTGCTTTACTCTTTGTGGGCCATTTTTAAAAAATCGAGACACATATCTCGTTCGTTCGGATCGTAAGGATATATTTTCTCAGCTATACTTGATCAATTTTGAGATATGCGTATTGCCGAAGCAAAGCAATACGACAATTATGCGAATGATTATTGAATAGAAGTTGTGTGCTTTTTCGTCTCTGTTGACGTGCTCATTGCATTCACCGATGAACATTAAAGACAACGGCAAAGAAAATATATGAAAAATGCTTAAGTGCATTCGCGTGTCGTTTGAAAATGGCGTAATAACGAAAGAACAGAAAAAAATCATCAGAATAATTACGGAGAAATCCCGAATATCTGTTGGCTTTTTTGTGAGATTGCGATTAACGGGTGATTTTGTAATGATCGTTGGTTAATGGATTGAGCAACAGACTGGAACGGAATATTGAGTAACGAGCCGTGAGAAGATATTGGGAGGGAAAATAACAACGTATTCTTTAAAAGCATATATCATATACTGTATATACAATGCATAATGGATATTATTAGTAGTATGTACTCACTAGGAGTTTTACCATAACCATCAATAAAACAACCGATGGTGTTCCCTGGAGCCTGAATGAAAACAAGTCTTACCAGAGTTTCAGTACTCTCCACCCTTTTCGGTAATCATTTCAAATGACTTTGCGTTATCGCAAAGCCGCTTACTATTTATTTCTTGCTGACAATGACTATTGCTATTCTCTGGGATTTGAGTGGCAATAAGTATCGCCAAGGTCTCAGTACTGTCCGGAATCTTCTACTAGATGTCTGGTTTCTGCTCTACTACTTCGGGCTTTCCATCACCCTTGGCCCTCCATGACTATTGTGTGCGTTAGCAACCGAGTCTGATGGCAGTTTTCTTTTTTGGAGAGAGACATGGAACAATGCATACGATTTCTTGCAGTTTCTGTTACCTCGGCTACCCCTTGTTTTCCGTCCATGTTTGTTTTTGCTTTAATTCTGTTGAAATGGGTATGTGTCTGTGAGTTGGTTTCTGTATTTTAGGAGTCGCCTTAAGATTAGAGCTGAGTTTTTTTTATCGTCGTCCGTTGCGTAGTCTCATTCTTACCATACTACTAACATTATTATTATTATTATTATTATTATTATTATTATTATTATTATTATTATTATTATTATTATTATTATTATTATTATTATTATTATTATTATCATCATGAAAATCGAGATACATTGGTCAAATTATATTTAAATAAACAAATAAAAATGTTGAACGTACTGTAATATAAAAATATATTATCGGGCAAATAGTCGAAATATCGAGTAAAACTCTCATAGCGTACGCATTACCGGTTACGAAAATTACAGATTAGAGTGTTTTACCTAAGGGTCATCCAATTTATTAAACAACTGAAGATTTATTAATTTGAAAAATAGCATCATAAGGTAAATCAGGTCATAATCAAAGTTTGTGAATTAAAAAAGATTTATTATTAAAACAAAACAGTAACATGAAACAGATAAATCACAGTGCTTTGAATGAGATGGAGGTATCCTAAAATTTATATAACTAAACTTTAAACAATAAAGTGTAAAGTGAATTAAGTATTGAACATACGTAATTACACTGGAACAATATTATTTAGTTTTATATATATACGGTGTAAATAATGTAAAACTATTAAACACAAATGAATGAATGTGATATAATACAGTGAATGATTAATTGTCATACTATTGTATTCTAACTGATATATATATATATATATATATATATATATATATATATATATATATATATATATAGAGAGAGAGAGAGAGAGAGAGAGAGAGAGAGAGAGAGAGATTTACACAGCTTTGAAGTTTGCCTCTTACGCTTCGACCAAAAAAATGTTTTTTTACTGTTCACACATATATATATATATATATATATATATATATATATATATATATATATATATATATATATACATACATATATATATAATCAAACTATTTCCCTATGTATCCTGCTACAAGTATAGTGTAAGCTCAAAAAACAACTTTATATTTGTGTGTGTTAAAAGTGTCTTATTTAGTGTTTTGTTTACTTATCTATTTATTTGTAGTTTCGTATTTCAAATGTCTCCCTGGATAAAAAGTAAACTAAGGCGATGCTGCCTTAATTTATCGTTTAAAACGGTGTATTGTTGACGTGCCTCTTTTTAAGAAGTTACTCGGTCAAGGTTAAATATAATATATAGCTTCAATCGTAATTATGTTTCATTAAAATGTATTTCATTATTTAGTATGGGTGTTCTGTGTGTTACTGCTTCTAAAGTGTGTTGATTGTAAGGGATAACTAGGGGGTATAATTCATAGATTTTGTTTGTTTATTATTTAAAGTTAAGTATTTTCCAAAACAATTTTTTAATAAAATATTCTTGTAATATTCTTTATATATATATGGAAACGAACTGTAATGGCTGGATGTTTACGCAGGGTATATTTTGTCAGGGACAGTGTTAATCTAAAGTACATCTAATGATTTAACTATCATTGTCATATGCAATCGTGTTGGGTTAATGTGTTTAGTTTATTCTATTGTTTTTTATCTAATAAGGTTTATGACTATGTTATAGAGACTATGTGAGAGTGGGGGGGTAAGGCTTTAGCCTCTTTAACTCATTTAATTATTTGGCGTTTGATAGTAAATTTCCAGGTGTTTGATTAAGGGTATTCATGTATTTACCATGTGAGAAATGTTAAAGGGAGACAGGATATCTACTTATTTATGTCATATCTGTGCTGGATGGGCTTAAGGGGGATACAGATTTAGGCTGTATTCGGATTGGTAGGGGTTATGTAGTTGTTGTTGTTGTGTGTGCAATATATCCGAGTGGTGTTATGTTGTATGTTGCATGTGTAGGGTAGATATGTTATACATTTTGTTTAAATTTTATTTTATGGTATGGAGTTTATAGATATGTAATCTGGTCCCTTCGATATAGACTTTTTAAAATGTAAAATGTAAACCCATCCGCATAACACCGCGCTACGATTCTCAAATATGTAACATATAGGTTTCAAATAAATCATTTGTATTTGGTCTCACACTTCTGCGATCGGGCGCCTTATTGATTTTTTTTCAATATAACTTGGCACACACACACATTATATATATATATATATATATATATATATATATATGTATACATAATACCCATACTACACACGGACCCCTATATATATACATATATATATATATATATACATGTATATATATAAATATATATATATGTTTAGTATGAGTATTATATATAATAAACGCACAATATGCTTATACGGTAGAACCTCTTAAGTAGACATCGAACAAAGGATATCTGTAAAAAAATATCCGCAATCTTTATATATTTTTATTTTGTTAATTTTATTCTAATCTAAATAAGGCAAACCTATATTTTTATAATTAAAACTTTATTTTATATGATCATGGGCTTTAACCATAGTATAAATGATCGCGCTACAAAGGTACCCGCTCAAGTAAACATACATGGAAGTTCACTCGCATTACTTCAGGAATTGAGATAATCGAGAGATTTGATAATAGGCATAAAGGTCATTCAGAAAGCAATTGTGACAAGTCAGAGCGGTAGTAAAACTTCAATGTGTTAGTGTCTAGACGAACAGGGGATGCAGTCAATACATCTAGCAAGTAGGAAGGACACGTACTTCTTTCTCTCTCTCTCTCTCTCTCTCTCTCTCTCTCTCTTTCTATATATATATATATATATATATATATATATATATATATATATATATATATATATATATATATATATGATAATTTTATTTACCCAGACATGTACAAAATCTGCGACACTGGCATGTCGATGTTATTGATAAACAGTTACTATAAACTGAGATCTCATCAGGGAGTTAGAATCCGATCTTAACCTCAGATCATATTTGGAGAGAATTAAATGGAGGGATAGAGAAAGAGAAGAAGAAGAAAAGAAATTTAACATTTCAAAAATTGAGGCCGTTAAAAAATTAAAAATTTTAAAATCTAAAAAATCTAAAAAACAAAAACAAAAAATCTTAAATCTAAAATCTGAAACAAACAGAGCAAATAAATAAATAAATAAATAAATAAAAATAAAAATATAAGGTGGAAGGAGGGGCATATAATGAAGGGTAGGGTGATGGGAAGGTAGACACATAAAGGAAAAGAAAGAGAACGTCTGTTGATTCAGATCGAGAGAGAAGAGATAGGAAATATAAAAAATATAAAAGATAGGAAAGAGGGAGGTAGACATGCACGAATCAAGTGTCAAAAAAACAGACAGTTATTTTAAAGCCGAGTTTATAAATGTATTTTTCAAGTGAACTATAATAGTGTGTATATGTGTGTATGCGTGCGTGCGGGCAAACCGATCAGACGCGTGTAATCTGTGTGGTATAATATATTCGTTAAGTATAACAAGATTAGTAGTAGTAGTAATAATAATAATAATAATAATAGATACCCCTAATAATTGAGGTGAAATAATGAAAATAATAATGAATGATAATAAAAATAATAATAATAATAGTTTAATTTAATTTAAAAGTACTAGAAAATATAGCTAAAAATAACTAGAAAATGCCGGCGTTATTAATTATTATTATTATTATTAATAATAATAATAATAATAATAATAATAATAATAATAATAATAATAATAATAATAATAATAATAATAATAATAATAACAGCGACGACAACAACTACAATGATAATGGTGGTCAATAATATTTAAGAATTTATAAAAATAATAGTTTAGGAAAGAAATAGAATAATAAATATTAGGAATACTAGGAGGTAGTGATTATCATAATAATATTAAATAATAAGATAATGTTTGCCGATATTATGATATGGGTTAATGATTGCAATAATGCTGATCATATAAAAATAGTAATAATAGTGGTTTTACGGACAGCAGTATCAGAGTAGTAATGCCATTAATCTTAACCATAGTAATAATGATAGTGAACAATTAATAAATAATAATAGAACAGGACAAAAAGTAGTAGTAGTCATAATGGCAATAATAATAATAATAATAATAATAATAATAATAATAATAATAATAATAATAATAATAATAATAATAATAATTATTATTATTATTATTATTATTATTATTATTATACTAATAATAATGGTAATAATAATAAGTGAAATAAAATAATAAAGTTATAGATAATGACATTGTCATAATAATCATCAATGGCAGTGGAAGCAAAAGTCAGGTAACGGTAGAACATGGCAATATCAATATTATTAATAATAGTGATACTGTTAATTTCACTGCCGCAAAAAAACAATAACTATGATAGTAACAGCAGACATGATGCCACCACTAACAACAATAATCATCTTGATAAAAGTACAAAAATGTAAAATAAATCAATGTTAAATAATTAAGTTTAAAATAGCAATAATAGTAATAATAAATAATTGATAATGATGATCAAAAAATAATCTAAAAAATATAGAAATATTAATCAATAAATGGATAAACATATAAGGGGATAACAATTAGTATTAATCGTTGTGGGTATGATAATAATAATAATGATAATAATAATACTGATGATAATAATAATAATAATAATAATAATAATAATAATAATAATAATAATAATAATAACAATACCACCAACAGTACTACTACAAATAGTACTACTTATAATAATACTACCAACAATAATGCTACTACTAATAAAAATAATTATTAATAAAAAAGGTATAAGATGATAGTTGTGTTGACAAAATTATCAGTTGATGGGTAGGTGAATTTTTTTTTATTATTATTATTTGTTTATATATTAACAGCCTAAGGGGGTATAAGTGGATTACTAAGAAGGTGTAATCTATTATGCCTACATTTAATTGATGTTTCTTGTTTTTTGTTTAGAAGTTTGCCCCCTTCACTAAATTTAATTATTTCAAGTTTTTCTGTTAGGCAAAGGTAGCAAGGTGAGTTTAGGGAACCACAGGTGCTAGTTTTTCTAATTGTATTCAAGGTTACTGTTGGTGATTGGTTATTGTTGTATAGTTCCCAGTAATATATAGAAAGTGAGGTTCTTTTTTGATATGTAGGGTTATTAAAAGAACACTTATGTCCAATATATCTTTCTTTGAAGGTATTACCAGCCATACCTATGAATATTTTTTCAGGGTTGGGTTTTCTTTAGTAGAGATTGTTGCTTGATATACTGAGTGGGTTATTTGGCAATTTTGTTGTTTGTGCAGTTACAGGCCTTGGTATTTGCTGTTTTCGTAACGGTAGTTTTTTCATTTAGAATTGAATTGTTATGTTTTTTTAATTATTTTTTCAAAATTTCGCCACAGCTATAGCTTTATTTGAGGGTGTTTTTATAAAATATTTATGCAGTATATGTTTGGGAGGGAAGTGTAGATTAATTAAGTCTAAACATTGTTTTACCGAGTTTGGTTTTAACCATGTTATTATATGGGGGTGTAAACCAAATAATTTTTCTACCCCTATTTATGCGTCTGTTGTTGGGAGTTGTAAGGTTGGTGAATTTAATTTGGGTGGTTTTGTATCCACTTTGCTTTAACGCTTTATTGTAAAAGTCCTTATGTTTGTCAAAAATTTCTTCATTAGAGGAGTTATCACTTATACTTTTTTCGATTGATCTGGGGATGTGTTGAATAATGGTGTTTGGGTGGTTAGAGAGTGGGTGGACATAGATCGGGTTGGCATTGTCTTTAGTATACGGTTCATAAGTTTCTTTATTTAAGTTGAATGTAACGTCTTAAAAATTAACTATGTTAATGTTAATATATATATATATAGATGTAGGTGTGTGTGTGTTATGGTTCCGAACCTATAAAGAACATTTGCACTCGTCAATGTTCAATACATAATGGAAGTATTATGCTACTCAGTGTTGCACAACACAAGCCCGTGCAGTCTTTAAAAACTTTCGGTGTATTGAAGAGTTAGGGTTAGGGTACTACTAGTCGGGAATTCGTTCTCGACAATTAGTCCGGCAGGAACTGTGCCATTTCAGTGGCTTTTTATCTGTCGGGCTGAGGTATTGGTCCCGAGTCGTCCTAGGAGGTGCTAACTCCTAGGCCTTATCTCCCCTCTTTGCAGAGGGAGAATACACTTGCTTACTGCCCGAGGCGCCCTGACCGGGTATTCAACGGGCGTCTCAGATTATTTATTCTAAGCCAGAGTACACCTCCTTTAGGGACGCTGGCTTTACACTACCCCACTTTCGACCTGCGGTAGGATGGAATTACATAGCTGCACAACCACAGTCAACCTTGGCAGTCAGGACAGACATTCAACTTCCTTGGTTTTACTTTGTTGTATATACTTATTCCAATTATGTTTGTTTAATTAAATTAAACCTCGTGCCATGTTTTCATTACGACCCATAAATAGGGGCATAACACTATAGGTTAAAGAAACACATTAAAGAAATGTCATGGAGAGCACATTTTTCATTAATGATATTTTCGAATTAATTATATTGGAAGTATTACCAATTGAGTCCACATACTCATTTTATGTCATTCAAGCTTGAATGATAGATCACAAAGCATACTAGAATATATGTTGAAGTTATGCTTTTCTAAGTTTGTATGAAAATAATTGAGAGGGTATACAAAATCGGACATACGATTCAAAATTGGCTTGCTGTAACGTAATTACCCCATTTTTCTCTGACGAGTTTTGTTACTTAATACTAAAAATAAATACAATTATTTCTATTGGAGAATGCTTGTAGCATATATGAAAGGTGTGTAATCGAACCCTCACAAACTACAAAGTTAAGTGTAAACGCTGTATTACTGTATATGCTGTTAGAATGTTTTTTCACAATCACCTATGTTATGTTTCGTACGAGGAGATGGTCAGACTGATCTAGTCGGAGCAGGCCCTTAAGAGGTGCTCGCTATCGAGTCAACAATCCGCTCTGACGCTTTGTAATTGGCTAACTGACATTTATTTTATTATTTATCTTTGTGCATATCTTAACAAGCTCACCCATCACTTTTGCATAGTTTACAAATCTCACAATAATTTTTAAAAAGTTCCATCATCCCATCTTTTGTTAATTCGAAACCTTACACTTCGGTACAATTTGTATGCAGACCCCTTACTGCAATTTCCAGCGTTACTCTTTTCTCAGGTCCAACGTAAATTAGAATAAGAAAAATGGAATGATATCCGAGAAATCCTAAAGAATACTAATCAAAAGAAAATGTTTAATTAAGGATATTTTCGAAATAATTATAATTACTAAAATAGAAGTCTTTCCACATACTCATTTTAAATTCATTAAATCGTCAATAAACAATCAGAGATATACTCAACAGTAAACAAGTCTGTATTTAAAAAATAGATAATATTTACGGTATGGAATGTGTATTATATTTATACACATACATTTACTTATTTGTGGAATTGCCTTCGTTTTACGTTATAACGTTAAATCCGAAGTGCAAATTAGAGAAACGATCAAATGTTATTATCTCAGAAGCTCAATCTTAATCACTTTCTAGCTCTCTATTTATGTGTGTTATTTATTGTCTTCATCGCTCTCAATCGACTATTGTTACTATCGATCTATATTTTTGTTATTTATCTCTTATATATATATATATATATATATATATATATATATATATATATATATATATATATATATATATATATATGCAGTGATTTTGAACTTACCATCACCAATAATCTGTTTTAGCAGAAGAATCACGGTAATACCTCGGGGATGCACTCACAGCAACTGTAAAAATGAGGCTCCAGCTGCTCTCCGCAATATAACAGATTATTGGTGGTTGTCTAGAGCCGCCGAACTCCAACAAGTACCGGACAAGAAAAATACTAAAACCTTCTATGAGGGCTTAAGAAGGGATTATGATCCGAGAGAAGGTGGGAGCTCTCCAATCCTCTCTGCTGATGGCGGAACACTCCAGTCGGAAAAGGGATGTTTTATTGCGTTGAAAAGAATATTTTAAATCAATTGCGTATTCCAACTCCGAGCTGAATGAGGACGTCATAGCTTCAATCTATCAGCAACCGGAAATACCACAGCTTCCCTGCCTTCCGATCTTTAAGGAGATCAAGGATGCAATCAAACAAACTTTATCAGGTAAGGCCACGGGAAGGGACGGATTTCCACCCGGGATGTATAAGTATGGTGGAACAAAACTGATAAAAAAAGCTATGGTATCTCTTTATTGCAATCTAAAAGCATGGATATGTACCGCAACATTTCAGGGACGTCCTCATAAAACATCTTTTACAACAACCATGGTAGTCGAAACGTATGTGACAACTATCGGGGGATCTATTTGTTTTCAGTTGCAGGGACGTAATTAGCTCGACTTAATCGTAACATAATAATAAAGCATTTTGTCATGGAGATTTACCCGGACTCGCAATGTAGCTTTCGAGCTGGCCGATGTGTTATCGATATGATCTTCTCCTTTCGTCAGGTTGCCGAGAAAGTTAAAGAGAAAAATCAGGAAGTGTACATGGTGTTTGTGGACTGAACCAAGGCTTTGGACACGGTGAACAGAGATCCATTGTGGAACGTGCT
>OY744517.1:23162375-23182375 GCA_963556195.1 Sepiola atlantica | reverse complement strand
CTCAATGTTCTCATTTTTTGCAAAACGTTCCTGTTTCTTCATATCGTAAATCTGCAAGAATCAAAATAGCTAACATTAAAACCTGAAACATGGGAGTGAACTACTTAAATATAGAAAATATAAGCTGTCAGTATTTCATGTGTTTATCTCAAAGATATCAGTGTGGGGCTGAACACTTCGCATTACAATAGAAATATAGAGGCTGTTTCCAATTGCCGTGAGTAGTGTAATTTTTGCTCAGTAGGTAAAGCACCGGACTCCAGCCACTGTGGTACCAGTTATAAAGCTCGCAGGTTCAACCACCTAGCCACCTTGATTAGAGAACGCAACAAAGAAACACATGTCCCTGGGTAAACATTTTCATTTATATATATATATATATATATATATATATATATATATATATATATATATATATATATGAATAAAATATAAATATAGTAAATAGATACGCATTTAATCGTATATATATATATATATATATATATATATATATATATATATATATATATAAGACGAATAACGCACTGTCTACGAAACATATAAGACAAATCTATCCTTTTATGACGTCATCTACTCTGAAGTGTAATTCCCAATTCTTATTCTAAGAGATGGCGCCATACATTATTAGTCATCCACCGTGTATGGTCACCCTCACGTCCGTTTTAATACATGTAGTAATCTACTGTGCGCGTTGACAAACAGGAATCTAACAAGCAAACAAGCAATATATGTTGTGTATTTCATTTACTTCAGTAGACCACCTCTCGCTCTTATAGTAACAGGTTGTCTGTATCTTTTTTAGTGACGTCACCCACGGTGCATGATGATCCTTCACCTGTTAAATCGATTATATCATGGCGTTGTAACATCATCATTTATGGCGTCCTAAATTTATGTCGTCATAATTTGAACGCCATGAATACTGTATTGTAAACCTCATCTGTTTTAAGTGGTTATCGCTTTGTTAGATAATCCACATTGATGGTCAAAAAAAGAGATCATAGCAAATAAAATCCACTTAATTCTAATATTACACATACATATACATATATGTATACACACACACGAATACACACACGCATACACACACCCATATATATATATATATACATACATATATATATATATATATATATATATATATATATATATATATATATATATATATATATAAAGAGAGAGAGAGAGAGATAGACAATCAATTTATGACATATTATTAATACCAGTTCCATAAATGCAACATAAACAAAGTCTGTTCACGTACGATTGTTTTTAAGACTAAATGATGTTTCATTAATTCCAATATATCTTCAGCAACATGTGAATAAAATAACAAATAGAAGTCGGTATAGATTAAAATACTTGTGTTCACCGATGGTTAAGTTTCTTTTCAGAAACATTGTAAGATGACTACATTTGACTTAACATTATATCACTTAAAGTCATAAGATTTGTAACGTCTCTTTATTTTTAACCCCTACGTTTAGATGAACATCTTAAAGATAAGGTGCCGTCATTAGTTTTGTGGAATGGTTATACTTTTCAAAACTGTGTACCTTAATATACCATGTGGAATATATATATATATATATATATATATATATATATATATATATATATATATACATAAATATATATATATATATATATATATGTATATATATATATCAGGTAATATGTATATATATATATATGTATGTATATATATATATATATGTGTGTATATATATATATATATATATATATATGTATATATATACATAACAATAATTATTAGTGTTTCATGTACCCACATAAAATTTTATAAGGAGATAGTTTTCAGTATTTACTTCAACAGTGCTCGATGCGTAAATAGAGCTAGGTAGTAAGCTATGTAAATATATTTAAGGCAATTAAGCTACACAGACGCTTCCGCGTTTTAACCCCGGAGTAATCTTCAAGCTAAAATGCAGGGAGTTATTTTTGCCGGGTGTCTTTATATACACGGCTAGCTTGTTAACCAATCAAATGCTTTGTTGTTCTCTCAGCCAATCGCTGGGCTTCCCGTGTACAACGGTCTTGTTAGTGTTACTTCCTATATCCTTTTCTATTGCTCTGTTTTCTATAGAGTGCCCTGTATCATTTTTCCTTTGTTGTGCCAATATAATGGGTGACCTTATTTTAACACTTGGTTCCTTGTATTTCTATTTTAGATTTTAATTTTTTAATTCTTAAGTTTCAAATTGTTCATTAAGGCATAATGTACACGGGTCGTCTAAATTTCTACATGTACTAGCCTGTCGTATTATTTTCCATTCAATTATTGGTGAGCGCCCATTTTCTTTGAGCTCCCAATAGTGGTTTGCTAGTACTATTCTAATTCGACGTACTCTGTTTTTAAATGTGCTTTTGTGGGCATAATATCTTGTTTTAAAATATAGGTAGGTCATATCTACGTAGTGCTTCTTGTTATTCGGTCTTTGCTTTGCAAATATTGTTACTTGTTATACAATACTTTTTAAACGCATTTATTTCGTAGTGGACAAAGTGTATGATTTATGCAGTTACATCTTTTTCTTCCTTGCTAACTTTTTCGTATAATATATATACATATATATATATATATATATATATATATATATATATACATATATATATATATATATATATATATATATATATATATATGTGTGTATATATATACATATACATATATATATATACATACATGTGTGTTTGGGTTTCCCTGTTTCTACAGCACTCGCTCATATGTCAATTATGTCACCCATCAGCTTTCTGCTGATTACCTGTCTCTCCCACGTTCCTTTGTTGTTATTTTTACCGTTTTCTCTTACATGTTTTATGCACCAACAACTTATAATTAATTCATTCTGGACACAATCTCTTAATGCTCATGCATTAGTTGATTGCATTTACATGGATGCGTGACTCAGCCATCCGTTTATGTCGCTCACTATTGACAGTCGAATGACTTAGGAATGATTCAATTCCCTTTAAACGTTAAAGAAGCCACTGATTCCGTAGATGATTTTTTCCTCGATCAGCAGATAAAGTGTCGGTATTAGTATTCATATATTATTTACAGCATCCATTTTCTTTGTAATAATAAGGACACCTTTTATTACGTGTTTATATCATGGGAAAAGTAATTAGTCCACGACATGTATACATGCATAAATATTTTTTCGTTATTCACATTTTATTGTATGCACGTGACAACAGCTACGTTTCAACGAAAAGAAACGCACTGCCATCAACCTCACGAAACCACGTCTGTTTTAATATACATTCTAACCAGCAGAAAGAAATGGAATTACACCTGCGCACATACATGTCTCTTTATCGACCTCGCTTTGTCACTCACTCTATTCTCTCCGACTATATATAATAAAGTGTTATAGTGTGTCACATTATCAAAATATTCAATTAAGTATCAATTAAATTTGGTAGTTTAGCCAAACGCGCTGAATATCTAGTGGCATCTGAAAACATCGATGGATAGTGTCAACTACAATTAAACATATATATGTGTTGCATATGCTATTGAGCTCTCTGTTTATTTATTCTTAGAACTTTCTCCCCCTCTCTCTCTCTCTCTCTCTCTCTCTCTCTCTCTCTATCTCGTTCTCCCTCTCTCTCTCTCGCTATATATACATATATATATATACAATATATATATATATATATATATATTAATATATATGTATATATATATATATATATATATATATATATATATATATATATATATATATATATATATATATATATATATGCGTATTGGGGTTATCAGTCAACAGAAGAGCATAAGCGCACGAGTGGGGAAAAGTATAATAATAGTGAATAATGACTTTGGATGAATAAAAAGGTAAACATGCAAATTACAATTACGTGCCGAATTTGTTGGACGATTTTAAAAGCTAAGTAATATATATATATATGGGCAGGGATCAACCAAGAAGCGTACGATGTGGCTGAAGATAACTTACATTAAGGGAACCTGGAGCGACTGTGACTGTGCTCGGGGGCAAGGGGCTACATGGCCCTGTCGCTGAGTGATCCTTCGAAGTGCCCACGTGAGTATTACTTGGAGTTTCTCTAGCTCTTTGCTTTTATACTTACCGGACACACAGCCTGGTCTTCTTGCCGAGTCACTGGGATCATTCACCACGTTCGATGGATGTAAAAAGGCATATATTGTTTTCAGATGTTTCTCTTTCTTCACTACTTAAAGACTTAGAAGCGGGAGGAATTTAGCATAACAATCATGATTCCTTTCGCTACCCTGATATACATCCACCTCTGGAACGATGCTCCAATCTCATCCTACGCCTCGAACAACGAGATCCTCATGCTGATCAAACTCCATCAGTACGCTGAATAACTCAACATGGCTGTTACTGAGAGAACTGCCCTACAGCGCCATCTTTGGTACTTGTCAAGGGAGTTGGTTGGCCTTTCCCTGACGTACAAGTGTGTGCCTGATAAGATGAAGGCCGAATGATTCCGGCGCATCAAGACAGAGAACGCGATAAAGGAAGATCAACGTAAGATTAAAAGGAAATATATCACACACATACGCCTCGAGACTTTCTTCACAAAGATATTGTACCGAACTTTCGACCTCCTGAAAGAGCAGGTGCCACATACATAAGCAAGGCTTATTCAAGACGGATCATTCGACCTAGAAAAACAACGCGATCTATAAGATCTTCTAAACTAAAGTAAAGAGCCTAGGTGTTGTGAACAACACAAAAAGGGGTGTTCCCTAGCAGCATCTTCCTGACCACGGACAAGAAACAATCAATCGTCCGCCTCGTCCACGAACACCGAAAGTCAATCCCCACTTTCTCGAAGAGAAACCTGACCACAAATAAGTGAAAAGGTGAGCGACTCATAAAATTCCATGAAATAACAAAATTCACATGAATATCCCTTTCATTCACCGTAATAAAACTAGACCTGTTGAGAAAAAAGAACACACATTTTTCGACAACCCTATAACATGGCAGTTTTCTTACAACATTGCTAGTAAAAAAAGTAAGTATGCAGGTGATCGGTGGTCTTCGGCTACTTCGTAAGTAGACAGTAGAATGAAAAAGAAGGAAAAAAGAAAATAGTGTTTGTATCATCATAAAAAGGGTTTCATGAAACCGAAAATTTGGATAACAAAAAGATTTGATAAATATTTAATTTATTTTACAAAATCTAACGTCAAGTTGTCTGCTTTCTCAATGTTCAAGGTTTATCATTTCAACGGCGTTTCAAACTGTGGAAAGTCATATATCATTAATATATATATATATATATATATATATATATATATATATATATATATATATATATATATATATGTGTGTTTATATATTATACATGTAATTTTCACTACTAAATATTGCATGTAAAAAGGCAACAATGAATATAAATAGATTATGTGTACAATGATAATGGCTAATATTTAATATTACAGTAAAGTGAATAAATAAAACCTCTTTTCCACTTTTTGATTTTAATAGTTTATAATTAAGTAATAATAATTAATAATTAATTATACAAAGAATTATACAAATTCGATTCAAAATTATAATGTATAAATAAGTAATTGTAATCATAACGCATTTATAAATTACATGAATGATGATCTATAAAGAAATAAAAGCAAAATGATATATTATGTTAAATAAATATTATTTTCTGCGACACTAATCTAGATGCAGCCAACTTCAATGCTATTTTCTTGTAAACAGATTGATCGTTTTGAATAAGAGCTTTTCTTTGGTATTATGAAAATATTTTCTACCATTGCACATTTTTTTACATATTAGCATTTAACAAATATAATTATATGTGAAACATCAATTGAAAAATCAATAGATGGTGATGACGATGAATAAGACACGTATTCTTTTTATTATTTGTTTTTTCTTATCTTCTCTTTTATTATTCCGTTTTCTGCATTCCTCTCAACCTAAATGTATATCTACATACCAATACATATATTGATTATGTTTGCGACTTGTTTGTGCAACTAAAAGTAACACTTTATATAAGAGCTCAAATACTGAATTATTTTCAGCCTTAATAAATACCTACATCCATATACGTGATAATTTTAAATCTGACGTGTATTATAGTACGTGATCTCGTTAGGAAAATCAATTAACTGTAAAACAAAATGCTAACAAGTATAAAATAGTGATAACTACCATTTTAATTAATCGCATTTATACTCAATGTGTACGTATTACAATATAAGAGTCTCCATTTTTATTTCAAGATTTTTCGATTTCAACTAACAATATTTGAAAACTCATCGGGAATTCAGTTGGAATTATCTACTTAGAGTAATATAAATCAAATGTATATCTAGAGAGAAACAGGTTTTACAGTTATGTCCACGCAATGAATATTCATGCAATTAACTAATACCGTAAAAAAAAGTCTGTGATATTTTTTTAAGATAAGGCCTTATGTACGATGAACCCTAATAAACTTAACGTGAGAACGTATTAATAAATCGACAGTTTTGAAAATATCATATATATATATATATATATATATATATATATATATATATATATACGAGTCGAATATACGTCAAGTTCTTAAAACGGTATATGTTTAGTCCTGGCGATGTTATGCGCAGATTTGTGCTTTTTTTAAGTAAGGAAATCAACATATTTGAAGCACGGATTAGAATTTATTAAAGTGAAATATTTTGAAAATCAACAAACGTGCAATTTAAATGAATATATATATATATATATATTTATACATATATATATATATATATATATATATATATATATATTTATACATATATATAAATATATATCGATGTAATTGCATAACATTTTTCTTCAAATTATTATTCTGAGGAAGTCTTACAATATAGACGAAACGTTAATAGATATTTTTACAAATATATCTTTTTTTATTTCTCATATATATATATATATATATATTCATATATATATATATATATATATATATATATATATATATATATAATGAAGAAGAATGCTCTATCCTGGATATTGAGCTGTATACTCTTCACAATCTGTTTTACTTTTCCTAAAAGTTCGCTTTTAGTACACCACTTTATATATATATATATATATATATATATATATATATATATATATATATATAAAGAGGTGTACTAAAAGCGAACTTTTAGGAAAGGTAAAACCCTATTGTGAAGAGTATACAGCTCAATATCCAGGATAGAGCAGGTAGAAATGAACGAGAATGGAAAGGAATTAGAGAAAGCAAAAGCCAAATCAAAATTCAATTCAAAAGTTCAAAGCAAGGTATATTCCGCAAAAAGGCAATTTATTCAAGTTAAATTTTCCTTAAGCCAGGCTTTTCAAAGATCAAAATTTTATCATCAGAGGAAGTCGCTGGGATAGATAAGTTGGCAATGGCCAAGATTTAAAATTTGAAAAAATGAAATAAAAGTTGTAGGGAAAGAAACGCAGGGCAAAACTGTGCCAGGGTGCAAGCAAATGTCCGATTGCCAAAAAGTCCGGTGTCGAAGAGTCCAGCGGAGAGAATAACATGTAGATAGGTAGGTCGTTAGAGGCACGAGAAGTAATGAGAGAGGTTTCAAAGTTAAATTCCAAGAAGCCACAACTTCAGGTACGGCGAAAATAGAAAATCCAAAAAGGGTAAAAAGTCCAATAAGAGGTACATTCGATGATGCAGGCAGGCGTCAGAGGAGGTTAAGATGGAAAATATTCGCCATTAAAGATACTTCCCGGGCAGAGATGACAAAGGAAAGTGTTTTAAAGTGGGAAAAAGGGGCAGCGAGAATATTTAAAGCCTGCCCAGTTGAGAAAGCCGGCTATAAATGAAGAAAAGCAAAGACAGTGAAAACAAGAATATAATATGCGACCAGTAGGCAAGGGAGGAAACGTGTAAGGGGTGTGTGGGAGGAGAAAGGGACGGGTACGAGGAAAGAGAGAGGGGAGGAGAAAGGGAGCGATGCGGTGAAGGAATGCGGATAAAACTAAGAGTGTGAAAGTGGGGGGGAGGTGAAACATAAAGTTGAAATTGGAAGTTAGCGCGAATTAGGATTCAACTAGAAAAGGGGAAGAAAGGAGTGGGGGTAAGTTAACGAATGTTAGGATAAGGGGTTAAAATATCAGAATATGTATAAGAACAGAGTTCGGGGTTTAGATGTTTAATCAAATGACCTTAGATATAAACAATGAGGCAAAATATATATGAAGGGTAGGACTAGAAAAATGAGTTAAAAATTAAAAGAGTAAAGATAAAAAATAAAGATAAAAATAGTATAAAAAGTAGAAATAAGAAAATAAAAGAATAAAGAATGAAAAATAGATAATAAGATTAGTCTTAAGCTCGCAGGGAAAATTAAGGATTGACCGAAAGAATAAAAAATAAATAAAAATATATGTGTGTATCTTGAAGGGTGGTGCTATAGTTGCATTGAGATTGCTAATGGTATTAGAAGAGATTTGGGTTTGGAGATCCAAGTTATGCGAGGAAAGTTGTTTGGAGAAGTGGGGTGGAGCAGAAATGGGGGAAATATAGTATTTACTTTTAACTGCGATCTCCACTCTCCCTCTGGCTTAATCCTTTGTCACTTCTTTAACCTTGTATATCTCTTACTTCTTCCGGCCTTCACTAACCTATTTAACAATTTTCTTAATTAACCTCCATATAACTTTTTTGAATAAAATTTCAAAGTTTATATTTTCCCATATCTATTTGAACTAGCATCCCGTAACTGCTTATTTACTTCAACCCATAATTGTTTCCACCTTGGAGATTCCCATTCCGGATATCATCTCGAGGTCTTGTTTTCCTTTTTCTTTTTCCTTATTCTAATTTTCATTCTTGAGCTCCAATCTTATCGACTTTTCCCTCATTCTATTATTAGTATCTTATTTTTATTATTTTTTTATTTATTTTTTATTCTTTCGGTCAATCCTTAATTTTCCCTGCGAGCTTAAGACTAATCTTATTATCTATTTTTCATTCTTTATTCTTTTATTTTCTTATTTCTACTTTTTATACTATTTTTATCTTTATTTTTTATCTTTACTCTTTTAATTTTTAACTCATTTTTCTAGTCCTACCCTTCATATATATTTTGCCTCATTGTTTATATCTAAGGTCATTTGATTAAACATCTAAACCCCGAACTCTGTTCTTATACATATTCTGATATTTTAACCCCTTATCCTAACATTCGTTAACTTACCCCCACTCCTTTCTTCCCCTTTTCTAGTTGAATCCTAATTCGCGCTAACTTCCAATTTCAACTTTATGTTTCACCTCCCCCCACTTTCACACTCTTAGTTTTATCCGCATTCCTTCACCGCATCGCTCCCTTTCTCCTCCCCTCTCTCTTTCCTCGTACCCGTCCCTTTCTCCTCCCACACACCCCTTACACGTTTCCTCCCTTGCCTACTGGTCGCATATTATATTCTTGTTTTCACTGTCTTTGCTTTTCTTCATTTATAGCCGGCTTTCTCAACTGGGCAGGCTTTAAATATTCTCGCTGCCCCTTTTTCCCACTTTAAAAAACTTTCCTTTGTCATCTCTGCCCGGGAAGTATCTTTAATGGCGAATATTTTCCATCTTAACCTCCTCTGACGCCTGCCTGCATCATCGAATGTACCTCTTATTGGACTTTTTACCCTTTTTGGATTTTCTATTTTCGCCGTACCTGAAGTTGTGGCTTCTTGGAATTTAACTTTGAAACCTCTCTCATTACTTCTCGTGCCTCTAACGACCTACCTATCTACATCTTATTCTCTCCGCTGGACTCTTCGACACCAGACTTTTTGGCAATCGGACATTTGCTTGCACCCTGGCACAGTTTTGCCCTGCGTTTCTTTCCCTACAACTTTTATTTCATTTTTTCAAATTTTAAATCTTGGCAATTGCCAACTTATCTATCCCAGCGACCTCCTCTGATGATAAAATTTTGATCTTTGAAAAGCCTGGCTTAAGGAATATTTAACTTGAATAAATTGCCTTTTTGCGGAATATACCTTGCTTTGAACTTTTGAATTGAATTTTGATTTGGCTTTTGCTTTCTCTAATTTCTTTCCATTCTCCTTCATATATATATATATATATGTATATAGTAGTAAATTATAGACAATATATTTATGGCAATTAAGCTAACCAGTTTAAGTCTGACAGTTTAGAATTGTGGAAGCGGAAAGGGGGAACAAAGTAATAAATAAAGAAGGAGACGCGGTTAAAAGAGTCTCCTACCCATCTCATGGTACTGACATTACCCCTATATAAGTTTGTTTTTGATTAAACTGCCACTCTATCGATGATAATGCCCACTTTTAAAATTAAAGAGGCCGACACAGCTATATTATAACCAATTTCATCTCGTTATCTTTGTATAGAAATGTCCTTTCTTGTAGGACATTAAATGCGATATATGAGTATGCCTTCTGAACACTACTGAACACCCACAAATATAATGAAGGAGGCCTGCAGAGCACTAATTAACTATGTGTGTTCGAAAAAAATGATTATACTCACAATAGTTTAAGTACTACATATTACATTGATTTCTTTCAAATTACTACATAATAACACGAAAAAATAACGGCCTATAATCGTCCCATACCTCTCCATCGTAAGCAAAAGTTTTACAATGTAAAAAGATTTGTGTGAGTAAAATAGGATCGAACGCTATACCTTTCGGTCTTGTATCTACATTAATAAACTCCTGGCCACGAAAGCAAGTATAAGATCTCTTGAAAAATAAGTCACTTAAACGAAGCCTGCAGCTGCCATACGTTTAATTTTATGGCCCGTCAGAAGGAGACTAAATGTAGGGTCCATCAGTCACACGAGTTGGATCATTTCTATACTATGAAATCAATGTGTTTGCAAATTGTAGGATAACATGCGTGTGAAAAGTGTAAGATTCAGAAAATGTCAACTTTATGAACCGTCCAGTAACTTCGCGTCTATGCACCCTTAATTCGGAAGTCGAGTCGCTGATAAAATTGCAGTTGTCAGGTTTAATAATGAAATACTGTAAAGAACTACATTCAGTAATTGCATTCTCTAAAAACCGAAATGATTATAACTGTATACGTAATAGGTAGAAATAACGTAATCCGATATTCACAAAAATCAAGGGAATTAGATGGAGCGTTCATTAAATGTGGGTGTAATATATTGTATTTTGTAATAAATTAATACCAGACAAATAGTCAATATTAACGGTCACGTTTTTTTAGAAAGTAGATGTTGTTTAATAGTTCCAGCTGTCGATAGGGAAGGTGTTAGTACAAACGTGTTAGCGGGAAAAGTTATTGCTACCACCAATATGGAGTATGTTTTGTAGAAGGTATAAGATTATGAGCCAACAGTAATATGTTTTGTTTGCTTGAGAAAATGATAAAAAACTACTAAAATTTGCTCGAGTGAATAAGCGTAATATAGTGGTGGGTTTAGTAGCCTGTGATGCTTGTGATTATTTTCCTATTCTGAAACAAAGATACAGGAGAAAATTCGTCTTCACTATAGAATATAAACGAACGATGTATGCTTTGAGATGGTCTATGAATTATTATCATAATTTATTCAGAAAAAATAAATTACTAAGGTGTATCTATATTTTATATGAATATTAAGGTAATATATATTCATAAATAGCGAGCGGAACATGATCTTTCCCTCTCTCTTCCTCTCTCTCACTCTCTCTCTTTCTCTCACTCTCTCTCTCTCACTCTCTCTCTCTCTATATATATATATAGAGAGAGAGAGAGTGAGAGAGAGAGAGAGAACGAGAGAGAAATATGTATATGACGTTATAAATTTATTTATATTTTCTCAAAAAAAGGGGGTTGCAATAACTGTGTATTTAATTTTAGTGTATTGACTACGCAGATGCTAACATGACATTTGCCAAGCACTTGAGTTTTTATGAAAATCCAAAAGCTGTTAAATTCGTGTGACTCTTCTACTTAAAAAGTGTCTTCAAAAGAGAAACAGGTCTATCAGTCGATTGCAGTATTAATACGCGTGGTCACTTAGTGTACACAGCTTTGCATTAACGTCCTGCAATTCGTGATGCGGTCCAGCATCACCGCTTAGCTGCTTTCCTGTCGTTTTATCTTCGAAGCACCTAAACCTAGCGAACATATTCAGAAAAGAAGATTAATGCGGGGTTTCCAGTTAATAGCAACTAGTGCACTGCGCTATCAGAGGATAATTTATGTTTATGGCGGTGTACACGGACATCCGACATGCGAAATTTGTATGGCTAAAATGATGGCAAGCGTCAACGTCGAAAAAATATCATTCGGTTGGGACGAGATTTATTTTAAGCTAATACAGCATCAAACAACCTTTATATATATATATATATATATATATATATATATATATATATATATATATATGTATATACATATACATAAAGCTCTATTTTGATATTGAGCACTTTTTATAAAACCGGTTAAAATTCTCAGGATTACCACCCTGTGGATATTTTTCACCTGGATTATTACCATTATTATATATATATATGTATATACATATATATATATATGTATATACATATATATATATATGTATATACATATATATATATAAATATATATATATATATATATATATATATATATATATATATATATATATATATATATATGATGTTTTAAAAAATCAAGTAACATCAACATATATCATTGGTTTTAAACCAGGAGTTTACTCAGATTAAATGATAATACAAAGTTAGGTTTTCAATATTTCTAAACAAATCGCAATGTTCATTTTTCTAAGCTGACTCTCTCTCTCTCTCTCTTTCTCTCTCTCTCTCTCTCTCTTACTCTTGATACATATATTTTTTATTAGAATATATAAAGGAAGAAGTGGTTTTCGATATACGCGATCGAGCAATTTTATAGACAGGTAAACGATAAGAATGAAGATTGTAAACCTATTTATTTATTACGTCAACAGTTTCTCAAAATCTTCTGTTTAAATTAAATAAATGTATGAGTCTTAGCTGAAACCATGCCTTCTTATAGTCAGAGAAAGACAACATAATTAGTGGATAACGGAAATTATAATGATACTAATTTGAAAATATATGCAATTGTATAAAAATACAAAAATGTTCAATTCAAATACTTGAGGTTGAACATATAGGAAAAAAGTGACCGTCATTTGCAGTTCTAAAATATGTTCACTACAAGATAACGGTGCGTTAAAATTATAAAACCCATTGAATCTTTCCAAGGCTCAAGTAATCAAATTAATAAAGGTTTCAATGTAAGTATTTAGGATGTAACTTTTGTATTAAAAGCTATTTGAGAAATTTCCATGGGCTTTCCAGATATAGTATTTATGTAGTTGAACTGAAAGAGGTATACAAGACTGTGGTTTCAATTCAGGTAACGAATCAGACAAACAAACGTATTGACATACGTAGAACACTTAAATTAGACGTTAGAAAAATTTGTTGCGGTTAATAAAGAAGGAGGTTGCTCAGAGTGTTAGTTTGAGGGGGTATACGGTTGACGCAAAAAAGGTTTGGTGGGCGGCTGTCTGGATAAATGCCAGCTTCATGTGTAAATATTGATTTTAAAGCAGACAGTGACTACACAGGACAATACGTTCGGCTAGTACAGGGCGATATACAAAGTTGCAGTTATAGTAATTGAAAGAAGAGATCAAGGTATAAGACTTTTATTGATGAATTAATGTTGAGGTTAGCAAAGTGTTAATGCTTGATTTAGATGTGAGAGAAAATAAACAAATATAACAAATAAATAAGAATGGCAACATTATCAAAGTGTTAGGAATAAAGTTCAAATAGAAAGGAAAAATAAAATCATCACCAACATGTTAGATAACTGGAGAAGAACAAAGGAAATACTATCTAAAAAAGGTAAGCACCGTGTGAGAAAAAAAAGTAAAATAAGTATTTAGAATATTACTCATATTTAAAGGGCCGTTAGTCTCACGATTCTAGAGAGATTAATATAGAGGGATCAGAGTTGGGGTTAGGATGATTAGAAGTAAGCGTAAACAAGGTAAGAATTCGCTTACAATAAAATAACTAAACTTTGTTATAGTGATGAAGGTTAGAAGAACAGAATATAGAATTATCAGTCGGTGCAAATATTGAAACTGCCAGATCTGTCAGTATGCTTTGAGAAAGAAGATATGATAACCGTTAGTGGAAATAATTATGTACATGGATTAAGAAATAATTTTAACAGATATAAGAATCAACAATTAGGGATCTGATAGTTATATGCAATTTGCTAAATTAGGGTTTTTAATGGGAACATTCTAAAAGTATACATAAATTTAACATTTCAACAAATGTGGGTGCCTTTTGTGAGGGGCATTAAATTGGGAGGTACGTAAAGCTTAAGGATGAAACTTAAAATATACATGATTCATTTTAAAGCTATCCAGATTGAATTGGAATATACACTGTGTGCGGAGGGGCATTTTTAGTTAAATTGTTATGTTAACATTAATCGGTTAAAATAACCTCCATACACAGTTAAAAATAGTTCTAAACAAATAGAGTTAAGAAATACTTCTTTTTAATAGGTAGTAAAATAGAGATTTAAAAACTAACAGGTTAAGATATTGATTTAGATATTTTTAATGTAAATTAATTTCACTATGTTGTTGTAGTACAGACAATATTGTTAACTTGGAAGGACTTGGTTATTGGATGATGAGAGTGGTATTAGTTGGGGCTATGAAGTTTATATATTTTAATTTTCTTTTATGCCGAATGAAATTCTCATTTAGAATTGATAATATGTGTACTCTTTTCACCAGTGATTATGTTAACGGTGTCTAAACTACATAGTAAGTAAAACTTACACCCTGTTTGATAGGGCCTTCATTTTTCCAAGATTGGCATCTTGTGTTGGCCAATAACGTAATAAATATTGTATGTTTTCTATTGTTATTATCGTTTGTTTACTTATCTCTCTCTTTTTCTCTCTCTCTCTCCCCTCTCTCTCCCTTGCTATCTTTCTCTCTCTCTCTCTCTCTCTCTCTCTCTCTCTCTATATATATATATATATATATATATATATATATATGTATATATATATATATATATATATATAGATATATATATATATATACATTTTGATTTTTCACTTAAAAGATAGATTATTTAGTGAAGACCGGGATTAGGACAATAAAAACAAGCTCGATGATACTCGATTACAGGGTACAGAGCATTTATATGTCATTCTTGATACCTACCAGAGCATTCCGTTCAGGAGACCAATCATCACCACAAACAAATTTTTCTTTCAAAAGTTATTTATTTATCATATATATTCAAATTAAAGAGTTTTTCCTACACGTGTTTCACTACCAAGCAGGTCCTAGCTTGGCAGATCATCATGCAAATTAAGCACCTGGTATAAGAGTTACAACAACCGATAATACACAATATGGTGTTTCCTTAATTGAGGTCACTTATAAAGAGAAGAAAAAAATAAAATGATAAAAAGGAATGAATAGAAAATGTCTTAGAAAAGTAGCTCGTTAGATTTTCGCAGTAAGCGAAACAGCAGAAAATTAGTCCCAAATGCATTCAAAAGAAACAGGAAAGATTTGCGAGAATAAACTCTTAAATTTCAATATTTATGATGAATAAATAACTTTTGAAAGAAAGAGTATTTTGTGGTGATAATTGGTCTCCTGAACGGAATGCTCTGATAGGCCTTCAAAAATCACATATATACATATATATATATATATATATATATATATATATATATATATATATATATATATATATATATATATATATATATATATATATATATATAGATATATTAATGGGTATGTTTGTAGAGTGTATTCTCTTACAGAAATTAACAGATCATTATGAATTTTTTAATATGTATTCTAAAAAATAACATAGTTAACAGGAAATGTTATTTATCTATTTATTTAATTTATATTTTTATAAACCGATCATTATAAATGTCTTAAAATATATTCTAGGTAACACGGGGAGTTACATGGCATATTATTTGTTTGTGTAATATTTACCATTTAGCGGGTGTGTCTACCCGCACCTGCACACAATATATTTTGAATATCCTAAACGAATCAACGAAGGTTGGAATGTATATTTTCGGCAACACGCTTAGTAATATGCACACATTATAATTTATTAACTTTACCATTGCGTCTAACTTAACTTGCACCTGCTTAAATACACGTTTAAAATAAGTTAGATGGAAATGATATTTTAAAAATAATTACTTTACATCGAAATTTGAGTAATATGATGTAATACATTTAAAAAGTATCAGTGCGCGTGGATTGACCTCAACATGTCCTTCAGCTCCTAAACTATTTAACTTTTCATATTCAAATATGGAATATGTATTCAAGAAAACAGGGCGAGTAACGTGGGCCCACTATTGTTTTTTGTAAACATTACCAATTAGACCGGAACCGTACCAGGCAACCCATAGACAGGACAAAATAAATATGTATTACTAATTATATGTTCATTTCTCATACCCGTCGTGTGACGGATATTTTTTCTTATATATATATATATATATATATATATATATATATATACTTATGATCATGCATTTGTGTATATATATATATATATATATATATATATATATATATATATATATATTGTGTGCTGATATTGCCCTTGATTATAATTTCTGAAGGGATGTTATTTTGATTTATAAACAGTTTTGATATTTGAATGTCGTAAGAACACTATTTTAGTTAGAATAATTTGTACAAGATAGTACACTTATTTTCTATGAATTTGTTTCCTTTAGAATTTGCTGACATGCTATTTTAAAAGCCTCTACTCACAAATATATATATATATATATATGAGTATCTTTCTTTTCTTTGTCTCTAAATATGTATATATATATATATATATATATATATATATATATATATATGAGTATCTTTCTTTTCTTTGTCTCTAAATATGTATATATATATATATATATATATATATATATATATATATATATATATATATATATATAACTATCATGGTCGTCATCTGAATCGAGTATGCGGTATTCCAGGGCTTCAATTGTGAGTTCTCGTGAGAAAACAGTGCAATGCGCGATCCACATATTCTGTCACATTTCGGGCATGCGTTATTGTTTGGTAATTGTGCACGTGGTTTGTTTTCACGGCGTACTATTCTTGCTGTTCTCAGGTCTTCGGCATGACGACCCCGTTCACCCTCAAACCTATCCACACCACCTCCCACTTCAGTCTTCCACTCTGTTCTTTCGAGTGCTCTTGCTTCCCATGTTGTGGGATCAATCTCGCATATTCTCATGTCCTCCTTCAAACATTCCCTGTACCGTTTCTGTTTTTCTCCAACCCTCCTAGCTCCCACATTTAGCTCAGAGTAGAATATTTTCTTTGGATATGACTGGTCGCTCATCCTTCCAACGTGACCAGCCCATCTCAAACGACTCCTAACAATCAAACCCTCTACACTAGTGTAACAAGACTCTTCCAGGACACTGGTGTTGGTCCGACGATCTTGCCAGGTAATTCTTTACATTTTTCGTAAGAGTCTTTGATGCAGTTTTTCGAATGCTTTGATATGTCGATGGTATGTCTTCTAGGTCTCACACGCATATAAGAGAGTGGGTAGGACAATGGCCCGATAGATTCACATTTTGGTATCCAGCCTTAAATCTTTATTATCAAAGACTTTGGAATGAAGTCTATCGAAAGCAGCACTTACACACCTAATGCGATACTGGATTTCATCGTATATTGAGGTGAGGGCTGGAATAACACCTCAGTTTTTTTAATATTGATGTTTAATCCTAATTTGAGTATGCATTGGCAAAGGCATTAATCGTGGCTTGTAGGTCCTCTTCAGTCAGAGCACAAACTTCATTATCATCTGCATATTGAAATTCAATAAGAGAATCAACATTTGTTTTTGTCCTGGCCTTCATACGTCTTTTATTAAACTCCACGATCCATTTTGTAGTTTATGTATATACCAGGTGAAAGTTGAACACCCAACAGGTGCAGTATTGCCGCAATAAAGATTGAGAACAAAGTTGGTGCAGCTACACATCCCTGTTTGACCCCAGATTTTACTTTGAATGGATCCGTTAAGCAGCAATTTGCAATTACCGTTACAGATATATCGTTGTGAATAAGTTTCATCATTCTGATGAACCAGCTTTTGATATAAGTTTTCAGAGAAGCTCACGGCTTACACTATCGAAGGCTTTTGTTAAATCGATGAAAGCCATATATCGAAGTTGTTGTTGTTCTCGGCATTTTTCCTGAAGCTGCCTCAGACTGAATATCATGTCACTGGTGCCACGAGCCGGTCGACACTATATTGTGACTCGGGTAAGACAGACTCAGCAAGAGGTGTTAGTCGCTTGGTTAAGATATGAACCAGAATTTTTCCAGCTATTGATAGTAGTGTGATACCTCTATAATTTCCACAGTCAGTTTTTTCACCTTTCTTCTTGAAGATTGTTGTAATTAGGCCATCCCTTAAGTCAGTTGGTATTTCCTCCTGTAACCATATTTTGACAATAAGTTGATGCAGTTTTGAATGCAGGAGTTGTTCACCATATTTATAGATTTCGGCAGGGAGGTTGTCCATACCGGCAGCCTTATTAATTTCAAAGCAAGGACGGCAATGTTGGCCTCTTCAAGAGAGGGGATTATGTTCAGTGAATTGTCCAGAGGTCGTTGCGGTATTTGATGTATCGCATTGTCGTCAACGATTGTGTGTCGGTTTAAAAGATCTTCAAAGTGTACTTTCTTCCGGGCCAAGTTTTCTCCACTATTTTTGAGAATTCGCAAATGTGTTAAACCTTGAGTGATGGGACCATAGAGAATTTTGGTTGCACTAAAGACATTCTTCATGTCGTTTATATCAACATAAAGTTGTATCTCTTTAGATTTGTTCGTCCACCAGTTGTTTGTAATAGCTCTTATAGCTGTTTGTACTTTGGCTTTTAATTCTCTATGTTTATTTCTTTTTGGCTTCTGAGTTTAGGTCGTTAAGATATGATGCGAGCGCTTTCCTTGTTTGCTCGATTAGCTCTTTTACTTCTTGGTTATTTCCGTCGAACCAATCTTGATTCTTATGTTTCTTCAAACCAATCAAGTCTTCACAGGCGTCCAAAATGGCGAACGTCATTGTTTGCCAATGTTCCTCAGCCCTGGTGGGGTATTGGTCCGGCAGATGCTGAAGAAGTGAGTGTTGTAGCTGAAGCCGCCTCGTCGGATCCTGCAGCAAGTTAGTGTTGAATCTGAGCCTCTTTGGTGTATTGTGGTTTTTCCTTCTACACTGCAGTTTGATTCTCATTATTGACAAAACAAAACGATGGTATGTGCAGCAGTCCTCGGTGAGTTGGGCAGTTTTGTAATCAGAACATCTCTCCTGTCACGTGCGCGAATAATAATATAGTCTATAATATGCCAATGTTTTGATTGCGGGTGTTGCCAAGTGGTCTTGTATTTGTCTCTTTGTCTGAAAAGCGTGTTAGTGACAATGAGATTGTATTCAGCACACTTTGAAAGTAGAAGTGTTCCATTCGGGTTTATTTAACCCACACCCTCTTTACCAATGGTTCCCCTCTAAATTTGAGAATCCCTACCAACTCCGCATTAATATCACCAAGAAGAATGATTTAATCTTCAGTCAGGATGGCAGAAACTAGTATGTCAAGGTCGTAGTAGAATGTCTCCTTGGTTTGTTCATAAGCACCAATGGTGGGAGCATATGCGCTGATTACTGTGGCATAGGAACTTTCCCCTGTTTGTACTCTAAGGGTCATAAGGCGTTCATTTATGCCGACAGGTAATTTACTGAGTCTCAGCATCAAAGTGTTATTGATAGCGAAAGCGACCCCGTGTAGTCGTGGCTTGTCAGGAGGTTCGTAGCCCTTCCAGAAAATAGTGTAGCCACCACCTTCTTCACGCAGATGCAT
>OY744517.1:23054875-23157375 GCA_963556195.1 Sepiola atlantica | reverse complement strand
TGATTAAAATTAACATAATTATATTCAGAGGGTCCGCGTTTACATATACTTTTAAGCCACATATTAACAACGACTTTACTCACTAGACAGTGTTGCACAAGTGAAATGCAAGATCATTATATTCACACCACATCGGCCAATGTAACCCTTGACCTTCTTCATGTATAACTTTTCAAACTTGCACATCTTCTAGTCGATCTTGGAAAATTATTTTTCCGAAATATCACAAAATAAATAAGACTATAGATATAAGTAGTAATACTATGAATTTAAACACAATTGTACAAAGGTGGAAGACTATTTAAATTATCACATTATTATATTACATCATGCTTTAAAGCGTTGGTAATCAATCATTTCTGATTTGAAGTTACTCAAGGGATGACACGTAAGTATTTAATACAAGCGTGAATAAATAAGAATAACTTAGGTTAACTTAAAGAATAAGTTCACTGTCAACAAAGCTCCAGTCCCTGTCCCATCGCTGCAATGTAGCTTCCTTGTGCTTGTTTTACAAATACTTCAATAGATTATGCTCCGATGAATTGTTTATTCTGGTGCCCCCTTGATGAAAATTCAATAGACCAACTCGACAATCAACTAAATCACATCCATTCACTGTGGAGGCCCCTAGATGCCGGAGAGCTTTTTACTCAGATAACTTCTTCCCTCGTGCTGCTGGCCACTAGAACTCCCTCCCTGTCCCCTGTTTCCCCGACAGTACTGACATGCAGAAATTTAAAATTAATGTAAACAGACATCTGGCGGCGCAGATCCCAGTTTAGGTTGACCCCCCCCCCCAACCTTCTCCCCTTTTCTGTCTTCTCAGTAGCCCCGTACGTCTACAGTTGTGGTCTGCCTTGTTTGGGGGTGAACTACGTTAAAAAAATAAAAATTTAAAAAAATAAAGTATTAAGTCTGAAAATGCATGTACGTTCCGGACTTCGACATAGCGATATTCAAAGTCGACTAGATAATCTTCAAGTCTAGAAAAATGTACAGGAAGGACAAAGTTAGAAGTATCACAAAAACCGGCGGGAATATCACTACTAGGACGAGTATATAAACTCGAATAAAACAAACAGTATATGTTATCAATCAAACTCGAAACATACCGAAACATTAACGTATGGTTTACCGCATTAATAGTTTACATATTCGCATTTACGAATATAATGGGGCACAACTACGATATTATAGAATGGTTTGTTAAATAAATAATTTCTTTAACTAACTCTTCTGAAGTTGAATATAAACAAACATAAACTTTAGCATACACAGTTATATTAAATGACGTTAACGCATTTGATTGCAACTAAATCAGTCACTGGACTATTATATATGTGTTAGGCCATACATAATTCAAAATGCCAATCATCATAACATGAAGTACGGTTGTCACCTCTTAGGGAGCTGCCGTTCAGAGCACTATTTCGTGCTTTGACAGAATTCAGAATCTCGTCCGTTCCTTCCCACAAAATAGATCTTGTTAGTCATTCTCTACTCTATTGTTTTGCGATGGAAAGTTCTCGAGTGATCTCAAATCCCAGGGTTTTGTGTGAGACATTCCTGGCAACAGGGAGTCTTTCTACCACAACGAAAAAAGAATTGTCTTTATACACCAGTATACCCAGCACCAGTCAGAATTTCATTGAACAAACTTTCTTTCCAAGAACCTTCTGTACGTGTAACACTTTTACACGACATTCTATCATTCTACACAGCGACATTGTTGTCATAACACTCAGTGTCAAAAATATTTGTTATAAAGCTTCCTCGTGAGTAATACATATTTGTTCATCCCAGCCATCGTTTTTACGTCATTCAGTTGAGAATCCAGCTAAGTCATTGCTGCTTATACTCGAATGACTTTTGTTCTCGGTAAGTTAATGCTAACTTGTAGAAACATGTATAAATAACGAGTACTAATGTTGATGTATAGTCCGTCGTCGCTGTAGCCGGTTTATCGATCGTCTAGTTGGTGTGGCTCAAGGATGTGGAGTTGAAACTGTGTCAGCTGGAATCTGAAGAAATGACAAAACATTTATTGCATGGAAATGTTTAATACAGTTATATGTAAGGAATAGTTATATTACTAATTATTTGACATTAACAGTTAAATACTATAGTGGGCATGCATATTTATAAAAATGAAATATGAGGATGCATCTGTTGTTGTTGACGCTGTTGTTTAAATTTTTTCCAAACATATGTTTTTATATGTATCCTTATATCTGCTTTCAGACGAGATCCATATATCGTTTATATTGATTTAAATATACAAACGACTATTTTATTGAAAATAGTAATATGTGTTTATTTGCTACAAACATTCTACATCAGGCGACATTGAGACACACACATAGGCTCACGAAAGATGGACAATACACCAACACTTTATTAAGTAAGATTTACAATTCTCCTATTGTAATACGCTTTCCTCATATCGCAATAGTTACACAGTTGTCTCCCCCTAACGCATACGGATTAGCATAATATTGCATATGGGTGAACATTGTTTGTCTAGTCCATATTGTAAAACAGAAATTATATAAAGTTAAAATACATTATGGGGTATTAGAGTTTGGGTTATGGTTAGGGTAAAGGCTAGGGTTAGGGTTAGGGTTACAGTTAAAATACATTATGGGATATTAGAGTTTGGGTTAGGGTTACGGTAAAGGGTCGGGTTATAGTTAGGGTTAAAGTTAAAATACATTATGGAGTATTAGAGTTTGGGTTAGGGTTAGGGTTAGGGTTAGGGTTAAAGTTAAAATACATTATGGGGTATTGGTAAGTAGGATGGATACTAACTGACAGAACTCCTTATATATTTATCCCGTATCAATGATACTCCAGATCCCAGATTTGATGTTTATGAAATATATATGTCAGGGAGAATTTCCGTTGTAATCTCGGAAACAATAATAGTTAAGATACCGTTTCGAAAGAAATTTCTAGGAAACAGTGTAAACTTGCTTCCGAAAACATGCAATGTAAATACAATAATAATTTGGAGTCATCATTTCATCGTCTGTTTACATGCTTTGATCTGTTAGAAATTAACATCCAAACTTACTTATCTCTGCATAGGGTTTTTATATCTCACTTTCTCTTAAATCCATATTCATCACTTCATCAAAGTATTTCATTGCCCTTCGTTTGCCAATTAGATCTACTACCTCTTCTGTTCTACTTCTACTAGCCTAAACACTCTTATTCATTCTTATATGTGACGAAACAAATGAAGCTTCCTGCAGTATTGTTCTCTAGTGTGCAGGTTTGGTTTTACTATATAGTTATTGAATCTATGAGTGTGCTTATTACTCAAATTATATGTCGTATAATTTTCATATAATTTCCTAAATGAAACATATATATATATATACACACACACACCAACACACACATATATTTATATATATATATATATATATATATATATATATATATATATATATATATATATATATATATATACTCAATTCTCACGTACATAGATAATCACACTACGCACACATCCCTGATAGTCAGTTCTCATTGTCGACAGCGGTAACGCTATACTGGTTAGTAATGATGACCATACATTTCCTGAACTTACTCCGTTACCACCTAACCCTTTCTATCACAACATAGTTGTTAAGAAATAGTCAACATTCATATTATGTTTTATTTAAATCAGATGTTACTTCCTTAACCCAGAGTTATTGCAATTTTATTTAACACGTTTGGAGTATAATAATATATCACTAAGCTATTCACTCAGTTTCTAAAGGCGTACCGGATATTTCGTTCGCTTTTCCTAATCATTAATACCAATATAACTATTTAACTATTACGATACCATATTAATCCTAAATAATGATTAATAGAAACCGGGTTTCCTGCTCGTCTCAAGTACAATCAATCATATTCAACCACCGGTAATAGTAGAATCAATAAAACCACTTAATTGTGCCATTTTATATCAAACGGGAAAAGATTAGTTAACCTTTTGAGACTTGCAAACTGACGGTTAATCCATCCTGACTCAATCACGGTTCAGCTTGGCTGGTGAGGCAATCATTAAGTCACGCCACAGTGACTCGAATTGAGTCTCCGTTTTCGTTATTAAATCAACTCTCTTTGATCTAGATTTAGTGATGGGGAAACGGTTCAGCTTGACTCAGCCTGGGTGGAAACAGCTTTTTACTTGGCTAAATAAACACTGGATGAAACAAATATTCACTACGTACCATTGCGTAGATGATACCACTTTTAAAATTACACTAATACATCGTACAAGAGATCAGAAATCTATGCTTTTTCCAACTTCATCTGAAATGACGTAAACTTACCATTTTTGATTAAATTGTACTTAACATTATGCTATTATTACTAAAGAAATTTGTTGAATTGCGACTACAGCAATTTATGTTATGTACCTTATATTTTATAAATATCGGAAAAGAGAGAGTCCTACGAAACGTAATAACTTTACTGGAACAAGTGAATATATATATATATATATATATATATATATATATATATATATATATATATATATATATATAATCCCGGCTTGAGGCACTAACTGGTCTCGCCGCACTGATAGGCTGTGAAACAGCGAAACAGTTTCTATGTGGAGGACTATCTATCTATCTATCTATATATATATATATATATATATATATATATATATATATATATATATATATATATATATATAGTAAGTTATGAACATATATTTATGGCAATTAAGCAAAACAGAGGCTCTTGCGGTTCATACACAGACGTAATCGTCATGCTATATTGCATGGAGTTAGTTTTACCGGGTGTTTTTATAGACACGTCTAGCTAGTTAAACAATCAGAATATTTGTTGTACTCTTAGCCAATTGTTTGGCGTCTCACAAAAATGGTTCGGTTCATTTTACTTAATATTTCCTATTCTATTGTTCTGATTTCTATAGAATGAATCATCCCTGTATCTGTGTTGTTTCCCTAGGCAATTGTTGGGCTTCACAAACAAAGGTTCGGTTTATTTAATTCCTATCTATTATTTTATTGTTCTGGTTTTACAATATGTCACATGCCTGTTACTTTGTTGTCCTTTTAGCAAATCGTTGTGCTTCTCACAAATAAAGGTTCGGTTCATTTGTATTTTTATTTCCTGTTCTATTGTCATGTTTTCTATAGTGTGACTTATCACTGTTACTTTGTTGTGTCAATATAATGGGTGACCTTATTTCAACACATTCTAGCTTGTATTTCTATTTAAAGTTTTATTTTTAAAGTTTTTAGGTTTTAGTTTAGTTTTGTTCGTTTTATTTATTTATGTATTTATTTAGTTAATAGTGAAACTTGATATATAATAAAATATATTTCCTTATGACACTTTATGAGGATACATGACATACTAATTATATATACTGACAACTTATTTTTTATATATGTTTATATATATATATATATATATATATATATATATATATATTTGTAAATATATAAAAAATGAATTTGTAAATTATACAAATATGTATACATTAAATTAATTTATGAATTGATTAATTGAAAAACTCTCTCCTTCTCTCCTTTTATATATATATATATATATATATATATATATATATATATATATATATATATATATATATATATATAGTAATCCAGCTAAAGTAAACCACATATATAGTAATTCAGGTAAAGTAAACCACATGATTAAATTCAAAGAATTTTAACCGGCCCATAAAGAGTATTCAATATCAAATAGAGCTTTGATATATATGATTATTTTTTTCCTTTATACGGGCATGCACATACTCTGCGACACTGGCATCTCGATGTTATCGATAAACAGCTGTTATAAACTGAGACCTCATCAGCTAGAATAACAATCTAATCATCCCCTCAGGTGATAATTGGAAGGACAAGACGTGCAACCACTTGATGCAAAGAGCTAAAAAGTATGAATTCAAGTTCAAAAACAAGCCAACGACAAGGGTTTCATTAATAGATTACGGCCCAGAAAACAGCAATTGTTCATCCTTTGTGAGAAACATAGCTCATTGAATTTTAGGACTAAAAAAAACAAAAGAAGGAAAGCTTGTACTACGAGAGAACCGAACGAAAACTGAATATTCTTTCAATGAAAATGATTGTCTCCTGAACGATAGTGCTTTATCTTTAAGTGAACTTATACATACTGATTTACAAACATTGTTTTGGTCGTCTACGACTAATCAGCGTTTCTGTAGTCATAAAACATATATATATATATATATATATATATATATATATATATATATATATATATATATATATATATATATACACATATGTATATCTGACTGAATGTAAATATAAATGAACATAAACACATTTGCATAGACATATATATATATATATATATATGTATATATATATATATATATATATATATATATATATATATATATATATATATATATATATCACTGTCAACCAAGCTCCAGTCCCTGTCCCATCGCCACAATGTAGCATTCTTGTGCTTGTTTTACAAATACTTCAATGGATTGGGCTCCGATGAATTGGCTTCTCTGGTGCCCCCTCGTCGTAAGTTCATTAGACCAACTCGACAATGGACTCAATCCCATTCATTCACTGTGGAGGTCCCCGGATACCTGAGAGCTTTCTACTCTAATAGCTTCTTTCCTCGTGCTGCTGGCCTCTGGAACTCCATCCCTACCTCCTGTTTCCCCGATGGTACTGACATGCAGAAATGTAAAACTAATCTAAACAGACATCTCGCTGCGCAGATCCGAATTTTGGTCCCCCGTAACCTTCTCCCTCTACTTTCTTCCAACTATCCCCTTACGTCTACAGTAACAGCCTGCCTTGTCTGGCGTGAACTATATATATATATATATATATATATATATATATATATATATATATATATGTAAACAAAGATACTGTATCACTGTATCGCATCACTTTATTCACGGAATGTATATTATACACCCCTCTTAATTGAGAGTAAGTGACACGTTATTAGTCAAACAGAAATGCCCTGCCAAATCTAGGCAGGCTATTTAAGATAGCACCGGGGATAATTTTTTAACAAACTAGATAAAAAAGGATGCTCTATTTTCGAAGATAAGAGATACCATCTATTCTTGTATTCTATTTTTAGATAAACCATTGATACTTTTTAACACAGAGACAACGATTCAGGTGGTACAACTTCAAGTCAGAGAGAACCTGGGTGTAATTACTACCTAGCAATATATAAGATCTACTTTAAACGTATAGGTATAACAGAATACGGCGCCATTTTGTTTTTTTGTTGCATATATTAATGTTTACTAAGATTTGAAATGAAATTGTCGGCGATGTTCAAAGGTAGATAATAGCCTCACGTCAAGACTGAATAGCTGATCGCTATCTAAATTGAGCGACATAAAAGTGCAAGAAGCCTTTTTTTAAATCTTTTCAGCCGACAATTCGCATGTGTTGAACGCCGACTACCGATTATCAGAATAAAAAAAAGACCGTATCATTGCTACTTTTGCACTCAATAACGAGATGATGAGCGACTCGATAAAGACGCCCGTAAATCCGAGGATTTGTTTTTCATCTTCCGTCTCAGTATCTTTCCTTCTTCAGCTATTTTTTTTATGGCAAGCATTCACTCTGTAAATGTCGGCAAGTTGATGTTTCTATTGTTATCGAAGTCTGTTGGTATTTTCTCTCCGTTTTTCTTATGGTGTTTCTATAACTTTATCGTGTGTTGCCTCTTATCACACTTCGTCTCACTAATAACATCCTATTGTGTTCTATGAAATGAAATTAACTGCGTTTATCTATATTCGGATGCACGATCCGTCATAGTAAGACTAATGTGGTAAAGGATATGATGGTTTTAACTTAAGGTAACGCAAGAATCTTCCGTAAAATTCAAATAACTCATTTCAGTTAGCAGTATCGTGAAAATATAAATAAACGAGTAATAGTCATTTACAAACACTGTAAATGTTACATTTACAATAGGTGTGTTTGCTCAAGTGACATTAAAAAGGAGGCAAATGATCACATTTATCAGTTTCTATTGTCCGGATGTCGACCCGATGTTGCTTCGCTCGCTATGCACAGACACACTGATGAGTCGTGAAGAGTAATGAATATTGTGTTTTAATGTAAATACAATAACATGTGTGTAAATTCTATGAAAAGTAAGAATAAAAAGTATGTTCAGTTTCATTCTGTAAAATCTATTGATAAAACCCTGTAAGACTTCTTCAAAATAGGACCCGAACTAACTTTGACCCTGACCCTGACCCTAATCAGACCCTAACCCTGACTCTAACCGCTACCGTAAGCCTGACTCTAACACTAACCTAACACTACACGAAAAAAAAAACAGCGACGTTAAAAATATTAATCGACACTAAAATATTGACATGTCCTTTTATTCTACATTTATAAAGCAAAATGTTGAGCATCAAAATGATATTTATCTGTTTTCTACAAACATAGGCTCTTCATGGATGAAATGAAACAATTATATCAAAAAGTCATCGTAGTTATAGACAATTACGTCTGCAGTTTGAAACGCTATTAAACGCCAAATATAAAGAAATCGCTGATACGGACTTTTATGCATCGTTACATTGTTAACTAGTATTTTATTAATATTTTTATCAGCGTTTTTTTAGCGGGCATGTCTACCGTGTTTACGTGACTCGTACGAGCCACAAATTAAAGGTCATTGTACATATTTGACATATCCTTGCTCACAGTACAATACAAGTGTGTATCCAATTGTCTATTAAACGTCTAACATAGGTACGGTATTAAATTAGCCATATAATACATATATATATATATATATAAAAATATATATATATATATATATATATATATATAAGTGTTTTAAGGAAAAAATACAAATCCGATGACATCAGGATATATTACACACCGATGATGCCAACATTTTGGCGAAATATCTATATCACTTTAAACTAACAAAAAAAAGCTAGTTTATAATAAAACAAAAGAAAAAAAATCGGTTTCGATTTATTATTTTTCTTTTTTATAAAAAAAATTGATATCGGATCTTTATGCTTTAAAAGGTATTTATTTTACCTCTCCCGTCTTAAATTTAACAATAGATGCTTTTTAAAAAAATACGAACCTTAAAACACTTATACAAATTCCGTGCTGCATTCACGTTCTCATATTTGATAGTGGGAAACAACAGCTAACCCATTTGGCCCGGCTGTAACAACAAAAGCCATTAGGAAAAAAATACAAATCCGATGACATCAGGATATATTACACACCGATGATGCCAGGTGTTGGCGAAATATCTGTATCACTTTAATCTAACAAAAAAAAATACTAGTTTATAATAAAAAAAAGAAAAAAAAATCGGTTTCGATTTATTATTTTTCTTTTGTATAAAAAAAATTGATATCGCATCTTTATGCTTCAAAAGGTAGTTATTTTACCTCTTCCTTCTCATATATATATATATAAATATATATATATATATATATATATATATATATATATATATAATTAGACCTAAAAACAAATAATCAAACAAGTAGTAAAGAAGAATAACTGTAATGTTATGTTGAGTATTACACTAGTGAGTGAGAATTTTTCCAATATCAGTACTCAACAAAATAAGGTCAATCCGTTGACTGTATTTGCTTTTGTTGGCAATATCGTTGTAGCTTATGCCCTTCAATGTTGGAAATTTTCTGTCTGTGTGTGATTTGAAATCAACCTTAATGTATTAAGATAGGTGAACCACGCGACAAATTAACGTCAATTCGTTGATCGTGTTCGCTGTTGTTAGCAATATCATCGTATCATTTGACCTTCAATGTTGAATATGTTACCCTCAGTGCGTGATTTGAAATCAACTTAAATAAATGTTGTACGAGGGTTAATTCCGGAATAGACGTTAAACGTATTCGAGCTGGGCTACGCCGATATGGGAACACACGAAAACATTTCTGCTTCATAATCTGTAGTAAACTATACTTAACGCCATTTAGCTAATGTTACAAGCTCTTTGGCAATCATTCAATGACAGCTAAAGGTAAAACCTGCATGTCTCGTAAACCTTTACAAGTGGTGAGAAATCAGCTAGTAGATTTTGGTTATTAACTTAGGTGTACTGTAGACGGAAAGATCAGAAGCGATCAAAAGTCAGACATTAAGGCATCGGGAGAATGGAAGTCATTGATATCAAGACGGAAATGACTTGGTAAAACGACAACAAGATTGAGAAAATATAAAGATAAACAGGAATGACAACCGAAGATTAAAAAATAACTCAGTCATTTTATTTATCTAGCTCTCACAGCGGTAAGATGTGACACAAGGTCGCGAAACTGAGATTTGATAAGTAAGCACCCTAGAAAGAAAGAGCGCTATGACCTTTAAAAAATGCCTGGGCAGCCGCGTCGGCATTCCCCGGTAGAAGCGCCTCAGGCGATTACCATTAAACTAACCCATTCTCAAAGAGTGTGATAGCAAAGCGTGGGAGGGTGGACCTCCTAGAACTGCACAGGGCAGACCCATAGACCGGCGGAAATCAAGACCTGAAGGCCAAGACGATACCAGTCTATAGAGTGTAATGTTGATCGGAACAGATATTACACTTTGATATTGGCCAACTCAGTCATAATGGAAGCGTCAATGAAATAAACATAGGAAGTGTACTCTAAAGAAACGATAATATAATTAAGCGATATGCATTAAACATAATTAACTATCACTGTATTTCTCTCTTTCTTTTACCATTTTGATCACGAATTATCGTCGCGTCCGGCTGAATACATAGTTCGTTCTCTAATCGGTAGCATGAGTTATTAATTGAATTATGATTGAAAGAAAGTCTACATGAGGTACTTGTGTTTTAACTCTATAAACACGACACATAAAACGCTCGTAACAAGAATATATACGTCCTCGTGCATAGCAAGAAATACACTAACGCACGTGCAACACCGGAGCCCTTAACGAAGCTATACATTTGATTTAATTTAATATTCAATATCAAATTAATATATAACGTGCTATCCATTAGGATTTCACACGATAGAGCGCAATGTATTGCTTTGTTATGAAAAAAAAACAATAATAAATGAAGATAGAAAAAAAAACAGTCGGAATCTCAAGAAATCAGTTTTATATACTTTGGAAGTAAAAAATAAAGAATTAAAATATTTCCATTTTAAGTAGCGATTTGATCTATATGTTCAATTGCGGATTCCTTTTAACAACCTTTTCTCTAGCTTTCATTTAGGTTTCTTTAATTCCCGCAAATACAAACAAAACATTCCACAAATATTGAAAAGCTGCAAAATTGTGTAACAGTTATGTGGCAGTGCAACAAGTAAATATGAATACTTATATTTATATACACTCAAATTAAGATCCATTATAGTTTTAATAGAACAATTGATTCTGTATACAGACTGCGATCATAATATTCGATTCATTTTCTCGAAATGTTAACTATGTATGAAGTAAAGTCATATTTTACCTTTATTTAATGACCGATATTGCTCCGTAAATATAAGCTTCATATAATGTTTTCTTTGTTGGGACATTCTTCCACGAAAACTAATTTTGATCGATTACTATTTAAGGAACACGTATTAATAAATAGTAACCTTCCAATTAACATTTATATACATTTATTTTCTCGTAGATTCCTTTATCGGTTTTTTTTATTTTTATGTGTCTTGGTGTGTTCTTATACTAATGATTTTACAGAACATAATTAAATACTATTTATGTATAGATGGCGTTCGCGACAAATTTCTTACTTTTACGAAAAGAAAAGATAAAACATCATATATTGGCTAATAAGTTAAGTATTCCTAAATGTAAACTTCTTCCTTAACGCTATGTTTTGTCAAATTGAAATGATTCAGGGAAAATTGTCTAAACCTCCATCATTGCCTTATATACTGCTAAGGAAATATCTACTTCTGTAAGATATCACGAAACTCAATTGTGTAAACGTATACTAATGTTTTAACGTTTAAACCCAGTGATTAATTAGTATCTTTTTAAGAAGCCTGTCAAGATATACGTTCGAAACAGAAATAAGCATTAGTGATATATAATTTAGTCTTGAAATAGTTTCTTACCTTTTTACTAGAACTATATATACGACTATGATTGTATGTAAATATATGAGTATGAATAGACATATTGTGTGTCATCCTCTCTCGACGACGTATCTTAACATACCTCGTTTCCAATGTATTGCATGGATTCCCTCTCTTAATTAACCTTTTTACTTCTGGTGTCAACATATGCTAAAGGCATTTTCCATATATTACTGATCACATTCAATGATGGCCCTTGACTCCAGACTTTTGATCCCGCAAATCAGAGTGGACATTAATAGTATCAGCTGTGTTTAAAATTAAGGCCATGCCTGTAAGCCGACATTTCATTTCTGATAAATTTGATTTCGTAATGAGAATCCGAGCCAAGACGTCCTTCGTAGTAATTCACTCAGCTAGCACGACAGATGGCTTGAGGATGCCATAAGTGTGTACACGTGCTGGTCCAAAAAATAGAACATATGTATAAAACTGTAAAAATCATTCCGTTTGAGATGATTTTCGGCTTTTAAATTGTGTAGGCGAAATATTCTATATGTAAATTACAATTACAACTATTGTTAATCATTTGTAATATTTGCATATGTCAGACTTTATTGTCACAGAGTAGTTTATTGTCACATTGGGAAATTCAACGTTTCAATTTAATATAACATTATTCGTTGAGTAATCTTAAACTTCAAAAAATTATGTGTTTAAAAAGATTTTGCAAGTAATGTAATCATAATCTCTCATTATGGGTCGCTCTAAAGACATATCTTTGTTTGAGAAGCAGCGAATGTTCGATTTGCGGGAAGTAGGAAAGACGCACATGGAAATCGCAACCAAGGTCGGATGTTCAAAATCGGTAGTGACCAAAGTGCTCCAGAAAGATGTTAAGGGTGTTTCCAACAGCAATTGCAAGAAATGCGGACGAAAGAAAAGCACCACTGAAAGACAAGACCGGGCACTGGACAAGGTGGCAAAGAAAAGTCGATTCCAGTCAACAAGCCACATTACTAAAAGTGGAAACAGGCTTCTGGTGCCGACGTTTCACGAAGCACTACCTACCGAAGGCTCCGGCAACTGGGATACCAAAATCGTATAGCTGCCACCAAACCGCTCCTTAACAAAAATCATATGTTGAAGAGGCTACGATGGGCAACTGCTCATCAAACCTGGACTACAGACAAATGGTGGCGTGTGATCTTTTCAGATGAGTCTCGATTTTGTATTTCTTTCGGCGACCAAGGGCCACGTGTTTGGCAAGATCCACGAAACGGTATAACCAAGAATGCGTCAAGAAGTCTGTGAAGTTCCCGCAGTCTTGCATGGTTTTGGGCTGTATGAGTGCTAAGGGTGTTGGTAATTTCTGCTTCATCAAAGGAAATGTAAACGCAACAGTGTACCAAGATATCATGGAAGCTAATTTACTGTAAGTGCTGGATAATCAGTTTGACAGTGACGCCACATACATCATTTTTCAACATGACTTGGCACCGATACACTCTGCCAAGTCCACAACTTCCTGGCTCCGAGAACAATCGATCCCTGTTCTTGAATGGCCGGCGAACTCGCCAGATTTTAACGTTATTGAAGCCTTGTGGGATCAGATGAAGAGGAAGCTTCGCAAAGAAAAACCTACTACCCTTGCAGTCATGAATATTGCAATACAGAACACATGGGATTCGGTGTCTACACAGTTTGCGAGAAGCTTGTTGATTCCATGCCCGGCGAATTGATGCTGTTATCAAGGCAAAAGGGGCTGCTACTAAATATTGATTAATTTTTATCTGTATTTAAGTTAATAAAAAAAAACTATTTTGTTTTCTTAGCTGTCTTGTTCTATTATTTTGAAACGCGAAATATTGAAAAACTGACATTGTAATTGATATGAAAAAACGTTTCTATCGTAAAACAACTATTTCAGTTAGTTTAGCATGATAGGAATATTTTAGCACCAATTACATCTCACGGATTGTCCTCAATAAGAATGAGAGATTATGATTAAATTACTTGCAAAATCTTTTTAAACACATACATTTTTGAGTTTAAGATTACTCAACGAATAATGTTCTATTAAATTGAAACGTTGAATTTCCTAATGTGACAATAAACTACTCTGTGACAATCAAGTCTGATATATGCAAATATGACAAATGATTAAAAATAGTTGTAATTGTTATTTACATATAGAATATTTCGCCTACACAACTTAAAAGCCGAAAATTATCTCAAACGGAATGATTTTTACAGTTTTATACATATGTTCTATTTTTTGGACCAGCACGAGTAATCATACACATCTAAAGTTTCTCGAGCGGATTAGCAAGCATTTAGTTTTTGACTATGAATAAAAATCCAGTTGTTAAAATAAACATGTGATTGACTGTCAATATGAGTAAAATGGAACTTTGAATGAAATTCTGTAAAGACTGCATTATTGCTTGTGGTTACCTTGCCGAGATATCTAAGATATAGATTGTTATAGATAGTAAAGCATAAAGGCATATACCATTAATATTCTAAGTTTGACGTAACTAATAAAACATTTATATCATGATTCAACTATTCTGTATGCATGTCGCTTAAATATATATATAATAATCTATTAGAATAGCACCGATTGTACGAAAACACAAATTACAAGTGATTTACAGGATGTTAACATGTTTATGATATTCTTTTACGACGAATACTTCTACAACTAATACTGAACAAATATAGTGTCATAAACTGTGAATCTATTACACATACTGACACTAAAATGTATGAAATGAATGAAACCCAGAGAGTCCAGGATGTGAGAGTCAATGGTCAGGAAATATTCAAATGAATATGAAAAACTTTAAGTGGGCAAAATTGAAACAGCAATGAAATGGGGAGGGGTGAACTATAATTGAAATAACCTTAGGTGGGAGAGGGCAAAGTCTTTCTCCAGCCTTTTTGCTCATTTGATTTTGACACCTGAGGATGATTCGACGAAGAATCTAAAACGTTCGTGAAACCTATAGAACATTTATTTTTTTTATTATTATCAGAAAAATTGAAAAAATAAAAAAGGTATAATACATGTATAAATCATCAAAAAACGAAAGATTTTACAGGTTTCGTTCTGATAAACGAACGTATTCAGAACAATTGAAGATTTTGAATTTATTCGATAACGGTTACAACATTTAAGTAAATGTTATCTGTGAGGTATGCCCTTACTATTTAGACTACAACTAATAATAATAATCCTAATACGTGGCTATATAACAATTCGTAGACATTTCACTACATTTTAAACAAAAGATCCTAGACGGAACAAATTTACTTTAGAGCGACGGAATAATATAACAAAACACTTTAATTTGTAAACGTATTCACATATACACTAATAAGTTAAACACTATTGGCTATAATGTTATTAGCCTGAGCAGAAAACGTGCGCGAGATACAATTTTTTAAATGAATTAAGTTTATTTTTCTATATAAAACGTAGTGTTACTGTATATGTGTGTGTGTGCTTGTGTGATGTTTATTTGTCCCCATATTGGAAAAAAGATTATAGAATATTCATGAAATTTTAAAGATTGTTCTTACGTAATATTTAGCATCTCTTAGTGCAGGCGTAAAGTGGCTATTAGGTCACTAACCTATTAAAACTATAAGTATGACCATTTACATCAGATTTAAATAACATGTACATACATTACTGGGGTAAAGAATAATTATGATCACACATCTGTAAATGTACTTTTAATGTAAACGAGCTATGGAGGTCGAACCTCTTCTGAATCTTCAAGTATAGCCTCTTTTGATGACATTTATATCATGCGTATGAAATTCACGGGCAAGATTATGAAGTCTACCTGAACTTCTGTGTTTCACTCCCGAATATCTACGTCCCCTCACATCTAAGTAACCATGGGTAGAGCACACGCTTAAAATATCAAATACTAATATCCAATTTTAATGAAATGTCTAGTATGTGTATTAAACACTATTTCGGAGAGTTTTCCAACAATTCAATGTCTATAAACGTTAGTAAACGTGTAGTAAAAGAAGGAAATTAATATAATTTGATGAGCATAGTGAAATAGTATATAGTAGTGTTCCTCATTCAATCCCGAGCAAAGTCGAGTCTTTTTTCTAAGAAAAGTTATCCGCAAGATCTGTTGAAATAGTTACCAGTTGTTTCATAACATTTTGATAATATTCAGAATTATATACTATTGTATATCAATTTTTCAAACAAGTATGTTTAGACAATTAAGTAAATCATTATTTAAAAGGGTGATTTCTATAGGGCGTACAACTTTATTAACTAAATGTCTTCCTTGAGTGGAAGTAAAACAATATATGTTAAAGCATATGTGTGTGCAAAATCATATGTTTGATTAAGTTTACTTTACTTTACTTTACTTTCTATGTTTTTTATACTATACAATTAAATCGTTTTTTTTATTCAATGTTTAAGGGATAATGTGTTATTAAATATGCACTCCCTTGGTCAGGGGTACTGCTAAAATGCAATATGTAGTGACCAATGAAGCAGTACTATTACTTTTATAGAATAATAGAGCAATGAAGATAGTGAGTTATTATAGCAACTACATCTTAGAAAAAGATATCAAATTGAATCATGAAATTAAACAAAAGTATTTAAATTAAGAAAGTCACAGAATATACTAACCAGTATGACTGCGTGATTTTTTCTATTTCCCCTACGATACATAAAAACCAAAAGCCACTCACGAATAAGGTTTGATGGTACAACATTGTTTCCACCAAATTAATGAGGAAGACTATGGGAGTGATAATATTGAGCAATGATATGATATGCGTTTTCTTACTAATGAGCGATTTATAAGAATAATAAGCTGACATCAGATTTGAAGACGACAACGTTGTTTTCAGCGGAGAAACAATCCTGCGGTTTTGTGATCAACAAGCGAGAAGTGTTTGCACAAAAGCTCTGTCCATGAAAATTCCACTTGACGCTACGAACTTCGAGGAATAAAGTAAGCTCTTTTTGCACTGTGGTTCGTCCTGTGAATGTAAGGAACAAAGAACTGGATAGCAGTTGTGCATCTTCTATGAATATAATGATAGAGTAATAAAAGAGATAGATGAATATATATATAGAGAGAGACTAACAGCGTCTCTTATATAAAGAAAGAGATGGTGTCCTAAATTTGTAGAAGTTAATTTTCCTTTACGTAATAGACAAACATGACTGTTATTTAATGATTGACAAATATTACCAATCATTTATTGGGTAAAACTTTACAAATTGGAATGTTATGGTATCACATATGAATTACTAGTTAAAGATGCTAACATCACGATTGGCAGTACTCTAAATAGGGGTCTCCATCGTCTATTTTAAGTCAAATTAAATTGGCAGTGTCAATGTTTACATAATTTCACTAGAACTAAAATTAACTCAGACGTTTACATTGGTTTCTTCGCTTCATTCTCGTCGTAATTCTATCATGTCAGAAATTTAGTGAACAAATCGAAACTAATGTTAATGCTCTTCAATTAAAATGTTTCATGAATATATATGTATATATATATATATATATATATAAATATATGTGTATGTGGGGGGCTTCTGTGATCGTAATAGGAGCAATTGCATTCTTGTAACTTATACCTATTTATAACTATTAAAAAACTTAATTTGCAATTACCCATTTCTTGTATTCATTTTTTTCTTTATTGCCTGTGGTGCTATCAGCTCATTAAGTCGATAAAAGTATAATTTAAAATTGCGATATATGATAAAATTAGAAAACGCATTCTTATTTATTTTATTTATTTAAGATTTGGTCTAGTTTTTTTGTTTTCTCTGTAAGTTAGTATTTAAGCATGAATATTACTAAAAGTGTGTGACGGAAAAAGTAACAAATAAAAAATTACTTATTTTCGTGTTATCAAGCTTATTTTCAAGAGGAAAATGTCCGGTAATAATGTCTTTATTTTTAAAGTTGTGTTTTATAGAGTACTTGTAGACATACAGGTCCGAGGATAGACACACCCATACATTATTAAGAGTATACCAGTGACATACCCCAAAATAAAAAAAAACTGTTTTTTATCATATTGTTATAATTAGGTATATTATTTTAATTACATAATTAAAATGGGTAACATGTTATCGTAATCTTGATTTTTATACTCACAGCTTTTGGCACTTTTGTACTCTAAGAGAATTTCTGGAATTTCTTAGACACTGTAAATTATTATATTTACTTTCGCTTTATCATGCCATGTAATAATAAAAATTAAAATGGAAGATGTCACGTGATGTTGAAATAAAGTAGTGGGGTTTTTCATTAGAACTCGGATGAGAAGTAGGTGTCCAGGATGTTACATGGAACAGAGAAACTCGCTAGGGTGTCGTGGTAAAGAAAACGTTATTTCTCTTTACAATTAACTGACATACAGAGCGGTCTATTTATGGAGATGATAGCCGCTTCTTATCATATAGAGGAAGGGTGTTGTATTATATGTTCATCTAGGTATACTGTAAACGATAAATGAAAACACCAATGTAAATACGCAAGTGAACTTGTGCCGTTTTTTATATTGCTAAACTTTACGAGAGCAGTTATTCTAACAAAGCAAACACCTTTAAAACAATAAAAAACAGAACAGAAAAATAATTACTCTCTACCAACGATATATCTACATGATGAGCTACCGTCAGGAATAAGTGCTGCGATCAAAGAACTAGTCTACGTTGGCCTACAATTATATGTATAATATGTCATCTAATGTAGACCCCACCTTCTTCAAACCCATATTTTTCAACTTAAGAATTTTTAGAGGACGTTGAGCACTGTTATCTCGAACACTAGAACCTGTAAGAAATATCGAAAAACCCCGATTATTAATTAACTGAGTTTGATTTTCAACATGCCTATGGTATTCTAATGTATAATTCTACCCAGGTTTTCAGAATTGACATGGAGATTCAGACCAACTAAAAAGGGAATCAAGTTCAAAAATATCCACCTGAAGAAGGCCGAAAGTTCCACCGGCAAAATCAGTATAGCATATCACTCAAGATATGGTTAGTAATCAAAATTATCCTGATAATACAGAGTATCATACTTCAATTACACATTTATGAAACTTAATATGGAACTTATGTTAAGAATGATCATTTACATACACTGATAGCATATGTTTTGTGTTTATATTTGATATTTGATTCTATCTCTCTCTTTATAGGTAAACATCGAGTACTACTAAAAACTGTTCATGGGTGAATCTACTATTCAGAAAAACTCTAAATACTAATTAAAATATTTGTTTAATTGTTAACTTGAACTTTTTTTTACTTTTTATTTTTTTTCTATATTTGTATCCTTATTATGCTCGTTTAAATAAGTTATATGTTAGCACAACTATAGTCTATACATATTGTTTGGGCATACCGGTGTTATTTTACATGGGATCTTGTCAAAATACAGATTAATATGTTATAACATATTGTAGGAAATGCAATAAATAAATAAATAAATAATTAAGTAATAACCTTACCTTGTCAAATTTGAATTAACTTTTTTATGAGAACAAGCTTGAACTAATTATATTGAGACTTATTATTAAAATTCTTCTAACTTCTTAGCTATTAACTATTCGTACAATGATTTTATAGATTTTTGATCGATTAACTTTATAAATCCTTGACTTATTTCCTTGTGTCGTCAAAAATAAAATCAATAACGCTGTAACTATACACATTCAACTCTTTTAACCTTTCTGAGATGGTCTACTTTTTGAGACCCTAAACGTACACTAAAAATACATTTTATTTTTGTTTAAAGCAAATTTTCTCTTTCATTTCACTAATAGGATTGAAATCCATATGTACTTGAACATTGAATTCAAGTTAAATTTGGTTTTGATTGTGATAGTTTAAAATTAGTTTAATTATATCTAATTTAAATGCAATTCATTTAATTTTCTGATAATATACCATATAATTTTTCGGTTGTGTATAACCTTTTATTTTAACCCTTTAGAATATACGATTTTCTTTGCATCTTTATTATTTTTTAATTCTTAATTTCTAAAGACATCATTTTCTAATGTTAATATTGTTTAGACAATTAATATTCTAATTTAAATGTAATTTGTGATATATTGTATTTCCTTTTTTTATTTGGCAGTAGTTTATATATTTTATTCATTTTCTATATTTATTATTCTATTGTATATTATTTCATTTCATTTCATCGTATATTTTAATATTATAGTATTTACATATCTATATAAGTATGTATATGTGTCTGTGTAGATGAGTCTTGGGCAACATTCATGCATACATTTGTGCATGTGTCTAAATACATTACTTTCGATCCATGCGTCTGTGTATTCGGCAGTTTACGCCAGATGTATGATATATGTCTATTTTAAGTTATTTCAGTGTGTTAGCTAAATGTTTAATTTTTTTAAATTGCTTCCCCTTTTGCCGTTAGCTAAGGGTGTAATTGTTTTAAATTGCTTCCCCTTTTTGCCGTTATATTTTCGAATCAGCTTTTTGAAATTGACGGCTTTTGAAATACTTATCCCCGGTATATCGGGAACTAATTTTGAGAAATGTTAAACAATATTTAGCCCGGAGTTTATAATTCAATGGGTTTCATAAGTGCGACTCTTTTATTTGATGGCTTTAACATTGAGAGAACTGCAATATTCTGAGCTAAGACTTTATTTATCTTAGAATAACATTCTCTGATAATAACTGACGTGCAGCTGCTTTTCAAATTGTTTTTTTTTTAATATTCGCATATGGAAGTTTTTTATCGATGTATCAGTGGTTGTTCGTTTTTTATTTTTTAAATATTATCTTCTAATAACTTTGTAGTGATTTGTTTTTAATTTCCAAAGTATTTCGATTGTTTTTAATTGTCTTTTACATAAGTTAATATAATTATTATACTTGGAAATATAAAAAAATTATATAATTTCATATATATATATATATATATATATATATATATGTATGTGTTGACTGACATACATATGTTATCTTTGTTCTATTTTTTATTTATCATTATAATGTTTATATTTATTATATTTTCTATTTATTATATTTTTCCTCACATTTTTTTCTAATTATTGTGTTTTCTTCTTTTATTTAACTTTGATATATTTGTCTAAATCTTTTAATTTTCCTTAAATATGTATTTCTACTTTTCCTACATTAAGTTTGAATGTCCTTGTTCCTCTGTGGTATTTTTATATAAAAGTATTATTCCTCTACTCTTCATCATTATTATTTTACTAATTTCTTTTCTAATTATGAATACATTTTCAAGTTATATTTTTATTTCAAGGTATTTCTCTATATACTATATTATAGACTTTTATGTCCTAATTATTCTAAGTTTTATTAATTAAAACTATACTTTTCTTGAAAATACATCAACAGTATTAGTATTTTAAAATGTGTATTTATTTTTTACTTATTTTTTATTTATTTTTCTCAATTTTCTTATTTTAATTTTTTTAATTTACTATTTTACTATATATCAGTCAGTCTATATCGAATGTCTTGACTATATTAAATATTTAATTTGTTATTTGATTTGCTGTAAATTAGCTGTTTTTTATGTATTCAAAGTTCCATACCTTCTAAAGCTGCCTAATGCAAATATATACGGTTACATATTGAGAGGTTTTGCCGCCTATATTGCCCTATATATTCCTTGCTTCAGATAGTCCTGGAGCTTTATTTTTATTCAGGATCTCTTGTATGTTATGTTCTAAAGGATGCTGACAAAGTGACGATTTAGAGTCTTCAGAACAATAATATTGGATAGGGTTTTTTTACCCCGCCTAATAAGCCGGTTTTACCCTGCCTAATAAACCGGTTTTCCCCCGCCTAATAAACCGGTTTTACCCCGTCTAATAAACCGGTATTGTCCGGGCCTTCGGGTCTGGATTTACGCCGGTCTATTGGTGGTAATCGGTCCTGTGCAGTTCTAGCAGGTGCACCCTCCCATACTTTACCTCCCCTCTTTGGGGAGGAGTAAGTTTATTTCTTGCTGTCTGAGGCGCACCTATCGGGGAATGCCGACAGGGCTACCCAGGTAATTTTAAACAGCCAGAATACTTAAATTCTCGACCTTGTGTAACCTCTTACCTTGTGGGAGGAAGTTAAATAGAACTGGATAAAATATTTTAAAATATCCTTGGAAACTATCGTACGACATATAATTCTTTGATTTTTACTTCTGGGAACTATGCGCATATTTGTTTTATCTCAATCCATAATATATATATATATATATATATATATATATATATATATATATATATATATATATATATATATATATATATATATATATATATATATAAGTGAACGTATGTGTGTGTTGTTTAGTAAAGAAACAGACTTGAGAGTATCACTAAAATATAAAGTTTATACACGTTTAGAATTTCGTATGCAAAACAATAGGTATAGACTTGCTACTCTACGGGCCCTTAAAGGACGCCACGTGAATTTTTCAAACAGTTTGCACGAGGAATATAGGTCTAATCATGATTGTTATTTAAAAAGACGACTTGAAATATTCCGAATTGCTCAGTTGGGAGACACTTAAACTAATTGCATCGAGTGGTGTTTAGATCCTGCCTAAGAATTGAGTTATGTTAATGTAAACAAAAAATATATTATTTCTGTTTTTAATATAATAACAGATAAGCGAAAAACATCTGAGAATTTAGTATATTTAGTACTTTACCTTAATCAGTATTGTCGTATGTATCGTTATATCTCTCTTTATATATATATATATATATATATATATATATATATATATATATATATATACATATATATATATATATATATATATAGTGTGTAGATTTCAATTTTGTGTTGAGAATCTGAATAACAGAGCTCAATGTAATTTAAACAGAGCAAAACAGAATTATAAAAAGAAAAAAAACTATACACACATTAAGGTTGTACACATTATAAGTTGTTTCGACCCCTTAATTAGGTCTCCTCAGATGTATAAACAACCACGTCAATATATATATATATATATACATATATATATATATATATATATATATATATATATATACATATATATATATATATACATATATATTTAAGTGAAATATTTTTGAAAATCTACACATCGTGCAATTCAAATTAAAAAAATCATTTATTTAAATTTATTTGCAAGTTTTCGTTGTAGAACTACTTTGTCAGGCGAGACTATCTAATAGTTGTTTTCTTCTTCTTTGTCAATATATATATATATATATATATATAACTGCAATAAGAACATAAGAGACGATTATCCGTTTAAACCTAAAATAAGTAAATAAATAAGGTATATTAATCTTTTAATTCAAGTGTATTGGTTTGTTCTCCATAACATTCTGACCGTCAGTTTGTTTCATATAATGTTTGTAATCAAATTATTTGTAATGCAACGTAATCACATTCTCTGTTCTGATCTATTAGTGTACTGTTATACATTCCTGAATTTTGTTCGTATACATTTAATAGTTTAGCGAAGTTAAACTATTTTGTTACAATAATATGGAATTGACTATACTTGACTGCTTACTAATTGAAATGAATGTGGACGCATTCGAATAATTGTAATAGAAGTTTATGTCTATAAAAGTGATATGAATCCAAATCCTATTAAGTCACCAACGGCATGTGCAAAAACACAAATGTCACGCCTAAAAATTGTATCTGTAAAAAAGAACAATTTTTTTCTCGTACAAACCGGCTTCAACACGAATATTTCCAATAAAACAAAAAAAACACTATCTGCTTAATGTTAATCTTACGTAGTCAATACTGTTTATAAGATCATTTTATGCATCACACATATAATCTTTTTTATAATCTTAAATAAGTTAGATAACCTATAAATGACATGTGCTAATATCATGTGAACGTTAAGTAAACATAGCATGTACTTGAGAAATTTAATTTGCATTTAAATTAGAGGTAACCATATTCAATGAACGCTTGAATGTTCCTTCGGAAACTCCTTATAAAATAGATAGATATGACTCCATTAAGAATATGTGCCATTCAAAAAGATCATAAAGTAGCATTGTGTGAAGAGTTCCTCCATTCATAACAGATGTAGACTATTCATCTCCTTAACGAGTTGTAAGTAGTTATCAAAATAGATGGGTACACGTCTAATTAGTGATGTGTTGCGTCGCCGTACTTGAGTAGCGAGAACAGATGAAACAGGGGTGTTAACTCACTTACTATGTTGATAATATAGCAACCGTATTTTTCTTTTTCCTGTTAAGAAGGTAACACATATTATAATAGCTCAACAACAAACACTCGAACAATGTCCTGGGACCCTTTATTCCTTTACAAAACCGTAAAGTAACACATTACAGAAGTTCCCATACACGCTCTCCAAAAAAGGTAGACAAAAAAAGAGCTCTGTAAAAAAACGTCCGAACCCAGTCATCTCATATGCCAAAGATAGGGACGTTTATATCTTTATCGCCTCATATTCGGAATTCCTATTTATGACACTATATCCCTTACACGTACCCTAAGTATTTTTAAATCTTATGAAATTCCCGACGTTCTCCTTACTGTAATTTCATATGGAAAATTACCTTTTTTAATTATTTTTACAACCTTTTAAATGTTCGAGATTTAAAGGTTTAAAATAGGCGATTGGATTTACGGTTGTCTCTAATACTATATATGCGTTGTTTTCCAAATAATGACGTCACAATCTATGTAATCAGTTAAATGGAAATCGTATCTATTGTAGGGATTAACACAGGAAAAAATGTTTAAAATTATATAAATAGGCAATTTCTTGAAGCTAAAATAACAACTTGGATCTATTAAATCGCATGACATATCACGGAGAAAATCCCGAACTTGACATATAAATATCGCAAATATTTTTTTAAATATTTATTTTTTATAAGGTATTAACGTTCAAAGTGCACGTGTAAAAATATGAAACCAATCGTATTATTTTTTTTTGACATTTACGTTATTCAAATGAGGCTTCTATTTCAAATTTGTATTACAATGGAATTATCTAAATTTCGTGTGTTTATAATGCATTGTATTCTGATGAGAGAAAATACTGATCAGGCCATGCAATGGCTTCATAAGTGTTATTCAGTTTCGGTTCCGTCGAAAACATCGGTTAAAATGTGGCATCGTGTAAGTTAAACGGGGTCATACATACACACATATTGCAGAAGGCACAAGTAAACCAAATTCAGAAGTTGTAACGGTAAACAGAATTAAAAGTCCATAAACTCGCTTGGGTCGAATGTAAATAGAAGCAGTGTGAGTTGCATATAATTTTCAGGTATAAAAAGTAAGTGCATTTACCATTTTGCATAAAGATTTGTAAATTAAAATGTTGTGTTGAAATTGGGTGCGCTGTTTGCTCATAGTCGATCAAAAGAAACAAAACGCCAACGGTTCATACCATATTTTGAAACGTCTTCAACGTAACAACCGAGTGTATGCGTAATTATGTGATAACGAATAACACGCGGACTCAGCATTTTACACCCAGGTCAAATCAGCAATCAGCTGAATGGACAGCAGCAGGTTAAAACCGACCTATGTTACCAAAGATGCAAGCAACCACAATCGAGCTTTGTCTCTCTATATTTCATAATGCACGATGTATTTTGTTAATCGATTAATTTGATAAATAATGACCCATCAATATCGAATAGTACATATAATGTAAAGGTCGTTTAAAAAGAAAAAAAATAACTAGTAAACGAACACAAATAAGGAAGAGAACGTGCCTTTTTACTATAACTATCTACCTTGTCACTAGTCGTTGGGACGGCGACTAAACTACATACATTGGACATCGACAGCTTTTGCGACTACTGGCTGCTGCAGATTTCGAAATAATTCTCCACAAAAAAGCGATTAAGGTCCAATTATCAAGTGTTATCAGAAACACGTGCGTATTTTAATGCTAAAGACAAATCGTTTGACAAAAATGTATCGAAGTGGTAGAGAAATATTGTAATAAGTGTAACATATCAGAATGAGACTATGTTTATCAATAAATGCTGTTGATTTATTAATCAGGCCCGGAACTTATTGAGTGACGTGTACCTCTGAATTATGAAGTTATTCATGTTTATATTTTTTTATTCAACTTATTTCTTTCTTTCTGATTGTTTTTCTGTCTCTCTCCTACAACTACCCCTCCCCATCTCTCTCTCTCTCTCTCTCTCTCTCTCTCTCTCTCTCTCTTTCTCTCTGCCTCTCATTCTCGTTCATCGCTTTTAAGTGTTCTTTATTTCTTTTTTTATATCCAATTAAAACGTAACCTGGAGACAAGCTATTAAATATCTACTTCGTTCTCGCAAATTGTAACTTTTCTCTATATAGGTCTGGCTGTGTTCATAGTTTTTTTCAATTATTGTGTACAGTAACATACTAAATATGATCGAAGAGATGGATTTTAATGGTACTGTTTTATTAATACACTATTGCTTAATATTTTAATCATATTTAATCAAAAGTAAGTTATCACTCTTTATGAAAACGATTAACAAATAATGTATGAGTTCTATTTTCAAACATAAAAATACATATTCATTGTGAGAATTTTCTTAGGTTATGAAAATATCCCGGGTCAACTTTTCTAAAGCAACACACACACACATATATATATATATATATATATATATATATATATATATATATATATATATATATATATATATATATATATATAGATAGATAGATAGATAGATAGATATAGATATAGATATAGATACATATATAGATATATATATATATATATATAAAGTATATATATATATATATATATACATATAAATATATATATATGTATATATGTGGGTAGGTGTGTATGTGGGTGTGAGGGTTTGTGCGTGTGTGTTTGCAGGCACGCATGTGACATACAATGGTTCAAAGTGAGTTGTGACTATGATCCTCTATACTCAGTTATCTGTTTTATTATCATGTCATTATTGACAAGATAATAAAACAGATAACTGAATGCAGAGGATCATAGTCACAACTCACTTGTAAGCATTTTATGTCAGATGCGTGTCTGCAAACACACACACGCACACACACACACACTCACACCCACATACACACCTACCCACATATATACATATATATATATATATATGTATATATATATATAAATATATATATATATATTTATCCATATATATAATTTATATTTATATTTATATATATCTTATATAATATTCTGACACCGTTTTGATCGATGTAATATTCCCTGTGTGAGTCGTGTTGAACGCGCGAATCTGTAAATCAAACACAGAAATGTGTATGTTGAACTGAGGAGGTTTGAACAGAACTGTATATTTACTCCCTGGACCGCCTGTTCTCGTCTTTTCAGTCATGACAGGCAGACATATGTAGTAATTCGTAATTGTATTTGTTGTATCGCCCGTAATGAGGATGGAACTGCCAACTAGAAGACTGTAACTTAAAAATAATTATTATTAAGCATATTTATCCGTTGAGAACACGATGTGTACAATAGTCCGAATGTTCCAAATAGTACAAATTATAAATCCTCATCACAAACATTATTTAACGCGATAGGTCTTTATTCTAATTTTTAGAATGTATATAAGTCTGTGTAATTTATTCATTGTTTTACACATTTCTGTAAAAGTCGTGAACACATCAACGTTTATTATAAGTGCTAAGAAATATATGCTCCCTTCGGTCGCATAGTTGGGCTAGTTGGTGTAAATTACATGTTGCACACATTACATTTTAAACTAAGTAAAGCGAAGTAAAATTGTTTAGAAAACAAAATTATTAAATTATCTTCGATAAATCGTAGAAAGTTGTAAACTAGAAGTTATTTTATTGTTTCAGAACATTTATATTTGACGGACCTAGTTATGACCCACCCTCCAGTCAAAAATATTGCATTTAATTGGAAACAAATAGATTTAAATAAATAATTAGATATTAAATGTGAACAACTATAAATGTTAATTATATTTTCGCTAAAAAAATAATATCCATGATGGAACCATTAATCTTTCTGGAATTTAAGTCATGTAAGTTCGCACTTGAGGATAATTCTGAGTTTAACTATTGTTTACATCTGTCAGCATTTTTAAGTAAACGCATTTTCGTATTACACCTTTATATGAATTTGAATTTTTTCCAATTACTCTTTTTTTAAATTAAGCAATTTGATTCAACAAATATGTACTTTAAAACATCATTTCTAATGAGATTTAATAAATAAAAAAAAAACGTTTTAATAAAAAACTCAAAGCGAATATACCATTTTTAGCGACAATTACGATACATCTTAGAGAATGTGTTGTTAACATGTTATTAATCAATTAACGCGCTCATGCCTTGTGTCATTCTCTCTCTTTTCTCTATCTATCTCTTTCTCTTTCTCTGTTTCTTTCTTTCATTTCATCTCAGTCTTTCTCTCTCTATCTCTCTTTCTCTCTCTCTAAACTGACATGTTAACACCTGTGAATTCACTGAAATAAAACTTTCTCTGCGTTCCAAATAGACCGTTATACTTAAGTATTTGGGGCGGATAACCAAATGTGGGAGTAGACGCCGACTGTTCCATCATATTGCATTACAATCTAATTTAATTACGTAACTCAATTATATAGATTAAAAAAACAATGTATTTAATTAATTCTATTTATAATTTTTATTAAGATTATTATCGAGGAAATATTTTCAATACATCTGGAAATCTGAAAAACAAAAACAACTATGAGTGTTTATTTCCGCATATTAATTTATCAGAAGCTTTGACACAAATTAATTATGTGGCGTTTGGGAAAGTTTTGGAATGTGTGTATATATGGGCTGATAAGTACATATACAAAGAGAGCGACCAAAACTAATATTATAGTTTCAGCTTCAGACACATATAAACTCCTATTATTAATATATTGTTGTTAATAGTTTTAGTATAAGTACGGTTTCTACTATTAATACTACTATTGCAGATATTACGATGCTAATGTAGTTGGAATGTTCTATAAATCATTCTATTTCATCGATAGAATCAGCTAAGTGAATTTCTGCAGTCACAGTTGTGAGATGGCAACGAAGTTTCTATCTTTTTTTGCTATCTGTGTGTTTGTCCTCTTTTTCGAATAACAGCTCTCATAAACGTTATTAAGAAAAAAACAATCACCAATGCAAATTAAAATAATATAGTTGGGGTGTAATTCGTTCTGTATAGCATACATATATTCGCTAAACACACAAAGCCACTTCCCCTATGAGGATAGGAATCATCATTCCGAATCCCCCCTCTCTCTCTCTCCCTCTCTCTCACTCTATCTATCTCCATCTCTATCTATCTATCTATCTATCTATCTATTTATCTCTCTATATCTGTCTTTATTTTCTCTAAACCGGATAAGTTGAAAAAAGAGATGTTCTCTTGTAATCCGCCACGTCAAAGTAGAAACTTTCTGTGCATATAACGTAACTGCAGGGACGCGTATTTGTTACTCGACTTGTAACTTGAAAGATCTACCTTATTCTGTGTTAACCTTACGTTAGAATTTACAATTCTAACCGTATATTCACACATTCGCCTCGTATATAGCTAAATAACAACTGCTACTACTACTACTACTACTGCTACTACTACTACTATTACTACTACTACTTCTACTACTACTACTAATAATAATAATAATGATAATAATAATGATAATCAGAAGAAGAATAAGAAGAAGAATAGACAAAAGAATACAAGAACAGGCATTACTGTGAGAGGTAAGCAATGCACTGAAAACTGTGTAAACAATTGAATATGCAGACAAATGGTGCACTCATACACCAGAAACAGTACTGGAAAACGAAAAACAAAAAGTCCTCTTGGATATGGATATACAAACAGATAAACTCATACAAGCAAGGCGACCTGATGTGTATTATAATTGACAAGATAATAACATCTTGTAAAATCGTAGACTTCGCCTTTCCAGCAGAGTGAAGATCAAAGACACGGAAAAAAAGCGAATATACAGAACTAGCCATAGTACTTAAAGAAATATGGAGCATGAAGAAAGTTAGTATCATACCAATAATCGGAGGAGCACTAGGAACAATCCCAAAAAAACTGGAGGAAAGACTGCGAGGAATTGGAATCAAAGGAACTATCGAACTCATAAAAGGACAACAATAATTAAAGCAGCTGCAATGTTAAGGGAACTCCTTGAACGCGGAAACCAACCCGCATAAGCTACAAAGGGTAACCAGTCACAAGGAATCTACAACAGTGAGAAAACAAAACCACATGAAGAGCACCACAACACGAACCAAAGAACAGAACTTGCAACGAACATAATTTCATAATTTCTCGCCCGAAATAAATTACACCGGCCTCAATTAACACCACACAAAAATGAACCAAGGAACAGAAATGATGAGAAACACTATAAGCTCTCCCCATTCCCTCTCTACCCAACAAAAAAGTGCTGGCCTAGGCTGACATCAGACAAAATATCTGTAGAAGGTCGAGGAGGATGAGTAGACCGAGGAGGGACAGCAGAAACCAGACCGCCACTGGAAAAGTGCGGAGAATGCTGGGGCATTGGGGAGGCTTATTGCCACCCAAATCCCAGAGAAGACCGATGGTCCTTACCAGCGAGCAATCAATGGTAAGAGGGTGTTGCGATACCGCAAGGTTATTTGCGGTGGTTATCTAAAAAAGGTTAATAATACTGTAAATATGGGGAGGCTTGTTGTCACTCAGACTCCAGGAAATACCACCGGTTATTATATGTGAGCTATCACTAACGATGATCTGTGTGAAAACTCCTAGTGAGTACAAATAATAATAATAATAATAATAATAATAATAATAATAATAATAATAATACGATTACAATAAAAGATACCAGAAATCCTTGATCTGGCATATTTCAATATAATGGAGGCACTAGTATCGGCCTGTACAATCCAAGATTCTGAGCAGGTTTTTAACCAGGAGAAAGTGTTCTCAATAGTATGCGATACAACAATGATCTTGTAAGAATATGAATCACAAATACTTGATACTTTTTGTTTCGTCCTACTGAGTTTTACTCATCCCGAATGTGATGTGTATAATGCTTGAATTACATTCCGACATGTAGACATGTTGTTACTAAGATAGAGAATCGAGTCTCGTGTACATTGGAAGTCGCAAAACGTATGTTGTAACAGTGTCGTTATTAGAAAAAGGTTGGGAACCGCTGATTATACTATAATAAGCGTGTTTCTATTCATGTCTATAATAATGCATTGCTTGTTATGCGTCCGTTTTTATTTGTACCGGTACAAGAATGAGTCTACACGATTCTATTACTGACGATGTTTACTCTCATTATTGCCAATTATGTGGACTCCATCACAAGCAGACGCACGCGTACTAATACAGAAAGACGCCTGTTCGTATTGAATGCAGAAAATTAAACATGCGCGCGCTCGTTTACACAGAGAATACAAGCGAGCATTCACTCTTTTTAATCGCTGGTTTTGCCGGCCGTAAATCATGCACTGTATCGCCAATAAAAGCGAGTATTTTCGGCGGCAACAATAATAGAAGCGCGCGACGCAATTTTCTAAAATGAAAATAAAATCCCGTTCGATAAAATTTCACTTTACTTCCGTGTTTTCTGTGAAGCGTTATGGAGATGGAAATTTAATTTGGAAAATGTAAGAAGAGGAAGGGGGACAAGGACAAGAAGACGAAAAGGAAGAAGAACAACAACACAGAATAAGAGGAGCAAAAAGCAAATTCAGAATTTATTTATTTTCCATATTTATTCATGCAAAATGAAAAGCGGAGAAATGTTAGTGTTGGGGAAGTATGAGATGAGTTTACCATGCTCATACACTCACATCTGTGCCTTTTAGCTATATATAAAATGTCTGTCTACCGAGACAACAGAACGGAATTTGCGAGTAAACATTACGTAATACAAAATACATCATACAGTTGGAATCACAGAAATGATAATGAACAACAACTGTCATGTTTACTATGTCAGTTAGTATATAAGTAAATAAGTCACACATAACTAAATCCTAAAACTAAAGTTTATTTTATCATCTATTATTGTAATGAATGTATATAAGAAAAATGCGTTTGTCAAACAAACGTTGATTGACTTAGATTTATCATAATAATAGATATACGTTATTCCGTCTGCTAAACTTAATTTTGAAATAGTGTTTATTGCTGACTGTCATGTTTAAGTTTGGTGTTTGAGATGATGCACGTCGTAAAACTCACCAGAACTATATCTTATTCAGTAAGAGAAGAGTCTGATTATTTAAGTCAACCCTTAGGTTGCCAAATTTATCCCTTGTATTACACATGTCGAATATTCCCTTATCCTATGCGTCCAGACTTTACGGACATTTTGTATGAGAGCTTGTGTTCGTCACGCTTCAATTTGACAAAAGAATGTTCATCACTAAACGTACACGTTTTATTGGACGCACCTTATGCATATCCGTCATCGTGTACGTAGTAATCAGACGCCTACTCAATCTTTATCTTTTAACACTGACTTTTATCTTGATGGTAAAATGCACAGCTGTTTCCAACTACACACACCACTTAACATGGCGTCAAATGGAAATGTGTTTACAAAACAAATCACTTAATTAATCTTCATAGTTTTTGTTTCGTTATCGTCTTCGTTTATTCATTTTCTGTACGTACTGTTCACTTCATTAAAAAAAACAACATATCTTTATTTTTAGACTGGTAAATAAAACACTAAATGTATCAAAAGACTCTCTTTAAATGTTGAAGATAAGATCAATCTTGTACAAGTTGGACTATGCGAATTACTATTTTCGTTCAAAGTTACTTATGCCTTACTTCAGATGTGGCTTTCTTCTTTTGGTAACATAATAGTCGGCATTAATAATCATTATGTAAAACTCAGGAACCTATAGGGGAATTCAGACTGTACAACTAATGAAATAAACAGGGGCAGAGTATACTAATTCTGCCAGCTGTGACACGCTAATTGTGTACATTTATTAATGTTATTCTTAGTTATTATATAATTAGGATCAAACCTTCAAAACCTTCACTACGGGTTATGATTCACAGAATATGATGAATTTCGCCTCGTAGGTTTGGAATGTCATATAGATTCCTGATTTTCACAAGAAAATTCAAAGCGTGTCTTATTTTGCTTATTAGAGAAACTGCTTTCATTTTGAAAGTTATCCTGACAACGTTCTGGTCGATCTACCCCCTTACATTTTTCAAGTGCCTATTGTCAAGCTCGGGAATCTTAACTGAATTACGAACAAAACTTTATTTGGTTATTCTAAGTAGATTTTTCTCGTTTCCTCAGTAAAAAGTTTTAGTAATGTTTACTTATATTCTTATTATCGTCCGTACGTATCATTAAAGCTCTAACCTCAAGAAATGTGTCAGTTTAGACGGATTATAACTAAACACCTATTCCAGAAGTTACATCGGCTAAAATGCTGTGAGAATAACATCTAAAATAATAACAGTAATCACAAGAATACAAATGATACAAATTCTCCATCCTCCACTAAAAGTATCCGAAGAATTGAGCATCCTTATTTCGACTATTAGGTTCTCAAAATCAAAAAAGATGCACTTGAATAAGGACTGAGGTTACATCGGCGGAAACGTTGCAGATATAACACACAATACGAGAATAGTTATCTAAATAAGGCATATTACAACACCTCATTATGACATCAATTATTTCAAACTTTCCTTAGCGCATTTGTTATCTTCTTTCAGTACTTATTTGTATGTAGTACAACATTAACCTTGCGCAGGTTTATCCGGCGTTCCATAAAAGAGGAAGGTTGATGGGGGTATTCAATTCACAAGATGTCCCCAGTCGCATGCATATCCTGGTTAAGGGAGATGACGATGCACGGTATTTGCAATTCTTGAAGGGAGGTGTCGACGTCTTCCTACATACAGCGACTAGTATTGTCAAATGGTCAGCAATCTGGTACTGACCATGGTAAACGTTGCTTAACTTCGGTGCTCTAACGAGAACCAGTGTGTTAACTTGATTATGACGTATATTTTCAACGTGAGTATGTTGTATATATATATATATATATATATATATATATATATATATATATATATATATATATATATATATAAGTATATATATATATATAAGTATTGTAACACCGGAAGTTCAGTTTTGTCGCAACATGTGCCACAGATGGAAATTTCATGGATAAAAACACGGTTCATGGGTATTCTGTTTGAACTTAGGTACACGTTGTAAGAAATTAATGTTGTTTTCAGTAGCACAGATAATCTATATATATATATATATATATATATATATATATATATATATATATATATATATATATATATATATATATGAGAGAGAGAGAGACACTCTACTGTTGACACAACATATATATATAGGGTGGGCAAAAATAAGGGTCCTATTTTTAAAAATTCATAACTTTTTTATTTATTTATTTATTTATTTTTTTTTTTTTAGAATAAGTATAGGACCCCTTCCGAAGCAAGCATGAGCCGTATTAGCTCTAAGGAACGTACCCTCATTTAGAAAACATTATTTTTGTTTAAAAAACTCAAAACCGTGTAAAAAACAATACTTTAGTTTTTGTAAGTTTTAAGAAGTGTTTTTCGGCTAAAATTTGTTTTGTTTATTTCAAAAAATCTCGGAAGGGTCAGTCTACACACACATAAAGTTTGGTGAGTTTAACTTTTATTTTGTGGAAGTTATTCAAATTCAAGTTATTCAAATTTAAAGATAGGACCCTTATTTTGGCCCACCCTGTATATATATATATACACATATATATATATATATATATATATATATATATATATATATATATATATATATATATATATATATATACATATACATATATATATATATATATATATATATATATACATATATATATATATACATATATATATATATATATATATATATATATATATATATACATATATATATATATATATACATATATATATATATATATATATATATATATATATATATATATATATATATATATATATATATATACATTTTTCGTGGTACAACATTTTATGACAGCCAGGAATACAGACGTGTGTGACATTTTTTTGGGTGGAATGAAATTGAAAAAGTTTAAAAACGAGATGAGATAATTTTTAAAAAGTCATGAATATAGTAAGCCGGTTTTGTCCACACTCATCAAAGTATCAAGGTGGAAATAATTCAAGCAATTACGACTAAAAAACTTTTAAAAAGTAGAATGAAGACCAGTGACACGTTTAGGAGAAACATGGGGGGGGGGGGAGGTCACAAGTTGAAGTAAATCTCAATGTAATTATTTAATGATAATTTTTAGTTTAGAATATAACATACCAATTTGTTCATGCATCCCCACGAGTAAATGACAAGTTTGGATTTTTTTTTAAATGTTATTCGATGTTTTACGTTACGTTACTTTGACACATTTGCTAGCATGAAATATTTGGTATGACACAACCTAACATGGAGAAATCTTCTTAAAAAATACATATATATATATATATATATAGAGAGAGAGAGAGAGAGAGAGAGAGAGAGAGGGAGATTGAGAGAGAGACAGACAGATCGTTAAAATATGGAAATTATATTTGTAACGTGTTTAAAAATTAAAAAAGAAAAAAAAAATTATTTGCATATTCATCACATTTTCGTCTTTATTTTAAGACTTCCTTAGGATGGTTGATTTAAATTAAAAAAATATCAGTAAAATATTTTAAAATGTTCGCTGTGTTTGTGATGTGAAAATAATGTGTTTGTTCTTTTTCCGAACGAAACATAGCATGTAATATACGCATTTTGGCACGACATTTTTAAATTCTACAGTCTGCGTCGTTTGAACACACATTCCACATCTTGAATTCTAACGGCTATAGTTTGTTCTAAAAAAGAAACAGTTTTTACGTCAACATCGCACAATCTTTTTCTATTCTAACGACTATAAAACCAAAAACATATACATAGGTTTGACTACCACAACTTTGTTGAGAAGATTAACGATGCATCTGTCCGATACTAGCGGCATAGCCCAACACTTAACTAACGCCCATTCCTGCCCCCGATTGGAATTCAAAAAAATGCTAGTAAAAAATACCAAAATCTCAGAATATAATATTAACAAACAAAAACTCCATATATTAAGAGGCCTATATATAAAAAAAAACTTAATAACCGAATTAACTTTAATATCAATAATAATATACTAAAATACTTATAATTCCAACTATAGTTTTGTAATTATTACATAATTCCCGCCAAAACCATACTTAACATAAACACATGATCTGTACCTGATTATCGCGATTCCCCCGAAGATGAACCCGGATGGGTCTGAAAGTACTTGGGACACAAATAAAAACTATGGCAAATTCATCAGTCAATTCCCTTCCGAAACTAAGATTCTGATTCGGACTATTTAAAGGATCTACAAAAAATATCCAGACGTAAGATGTCTCTTATATTCAACAATACTTGCTTGCAAGAGGATGCTGCCTATATATATATATATATATATATATATATATATATATATATATATATATATATATATATAAATATATATATATGTATATATATATATATATATATATATATATATATATATATATATATATATATATATATACATATACATTATAGGAAAATGTTATGAATGCTTTAAATCTTTAACATCCTTTATCTGAGCAACAATAACTAAATTAAATAGTGGAATTAATGTTGTTCATTAATAAAAGACATGCATTTATCATTGTCACAAATAAACATTCACAATGCATATGACATGAACCGGAAATTTTCAAACTAACAGTAGCAATATGTCGGTATGGTAATTAATGGTAGGACTTCAGTTATGTGCTTTGGTTTATGTTTTCTCTGATGTTCTAAAATCAAAAGAAACTTGATTTTTTCAGTTGATTATAGGAACTTCAGGATATCATATGATTGTATTGTTAATCAGATACTAACTATTTCATCGTTACAACCAAGTAAATGTGTCAATGTTTATTTAATTAACCAAGAATAAATTAAACAATGGCTATAATTAGTTACTTCTTCTTCTTTCGTGTGAATCAGATGATTCTGGTGTTGGCATTAGTTTCCCCAATGTTTTTCTAGTTAGACATCGGGTACTTACGGGAAGGACCACGAGAAGGTTGCCAACATCCCTAAGTGAAAGTAGTACTGTGGAACCGACTGGATTCGAACTTGGAACACCCAGGTCTTCAGTCCGTGTCGATATCCACTTAACCACCGTCACCTCCCAAATTAGTTACTGATTTATGATTATTCGCTTTCAATATTTAAATTCACATTGCATTTTAAAAGAGTTTTACATAATTGTCGAATATTATACGGCATTTTGTTCTTCATATCTACATTTCAAAAATATAGATACGTGGTCAACCGTGTAGATACATATTTTAACATGTCGATTAAGACGATGAGAACAAAAACCACAAATAAAATAAATCAACATCGAGTAAATCATTTTATGAAAATTACATTTTCTATGTTCCCGAAAGTTAAATAACATCTTAATTTAAAACTTACACACGTGAGAGAGCACCGATCTAAAATAAACGGCGGACCTATGTCAAAGTATAGTAATAAGCAGAATGATATTAATAACAGAATATAGCGTCCAAATTACAGTTGCATCTGTTGATATAAAGGTGTAGGGCGCTGGGAATGCTTGGAGTATGCTTTTAGGCAGAACATTAAAGAACATACCAGCTATTATTAATAAATAGAATATATATAATAAAACAAACTACACAAATGTAAAACTAATAATATGCTGTTCACAGTTTATAGACATGAGTTTATTTAGTTGGTCATTCTGAGGTGCACCGTAAATACATAATAAAAGTCTAGTAAAGAATTGTATACTTTTAATTTCATGGATATGCTTCATTCATAGCGATTACATTTATAATCATAAATGATAAAAGTATACGAATTGATATTTAGATGTTAAAGACATGTTGGTCGAAATAGTTGAGAAGTATTTTATCTACCTTCTCTCCAAGAGGTTAGACACAAGGTCAGGTGTTGGTCCTGATGAAAGTGTTTCTGAGTAATAAACTGGATCTGAACCCGGTAGACTCAGGTATTCAGTTAGCCAACGTGCCACAATACATCAATATAAAGGTATATATTAGCAACAAAGGAATATTAAGATAGATGGGAAAAATGATTGATGTCAGTCAGGTGTATAAGATTAATAGAAATATTGCGCTTTTCGCTATTCCTATTATATATACATATACATCTAAATGTATGCACTATATTAGTATAGAGACAGATTCCCCCAGTAAAGGAGAGCTACACGAATTAAAGACTGAGAAACGGGCAGACGAATGAATTTACATAGCCGGTTACATGTCTACGTAGTTTACAACACACCCACATACACACACACACACACACACAAACCAACACACACCCACATGCCAACACAATTCAAGTAACAATTTATATACTAAAGCATTATCATCGTCTACTTTCTTTAATACATATAAGTAATATTTTCAAAACGAAAAAGATAATAATTGTACGGAGATGGCACAGTGGCTTAGTTGGTATCGACGCGGACTGAGAACCTGTGCCAGGTTCAAATCCAAGTCATTCCATTGAAAGCGCTTCCATGAAAACACACATGCCACTTGTGTCAAATCTCCTGCAGGGGGGATGAATAGAAACTACATTAGCACTTGTCCACAGGGTACTTCGGCCTTGATAAAGTGGTGGTTTCTGTTTTTATTTAAAAAAAATAATAATTGTGCGTCTTTTGTATGTCGTGTGTTAACAACAAGAAGTTCTAAGCAAACGGAAACGTAGTCGTTGGCGACCTGGTCGAAGCATTCGAGGAACAAATATTACAACAAGAAGCCGTAGGTGAAAATAACGTGCGAGAAACAAACCGATATAGTACAACCATTGTCTAGGGTTCCATCTCACTTCAGGAAGAAAAAAAAACGCGTGATCGCATAACATTCTTAATAGCGCCGTGCTATATATTAGATTATTATCTTTCTCACTGTCTTACCTTCCTCATATGTTATGCCTTCTCATTCGTCTTAGTCAGAATATATCTGATCTTTGCTTCTGCGAAATAATGCCGACCATGTAACTTAAGTACCTAATAGAGTAAAGCTTAACTTGCCAATAAACTAACATATACTTTCCGCGCATAATATATATATATATTGAACCAAGTTCAAATCTATTTGGACCGTTTGCATTAATTTATCTTTTGCAAATATGTGTGTGTATGTGTGTATGTGTGTGTATGTATATATGTATGTATATATATATATATATATATATATATATATATATATGTATATATATATGTGTGTGTATGTGTGTGCGTGTGTATGTATGTATGTATGTGTATATAATTCAACCTTTATCCCCCTCTCTGTCACTATAACCACACGCCTGTGTGTGCGCGCGCATGGGTGTGTGTGCGTATTTATGTGTGTGTATGTGTATGTGTCGCTCACCTATTCACAAGACTCAAGGTTAGACCACACGCATACGGGCACGCGCGCGCGCGCACGCAGACACCACTTCATTTTTGGAGACGACAAAAAGCAATAAAAAGTATTAAATTTCAAAAGAAATTCTCGCACCCTAGGAGGCTGGGATGACCGATGGATCATGGATGGGTAACACGCACTTGACCAAGAGAAGCAGGAGGAATGACAAATAAAAAATAAAAATAAAAATCAAAAGTTACCCACCCACCCGCAAACCCACGCATGCGCAAAAACAATAACAAATTCCTCAAATGAAACAACATTTGCTCGAATCGAAAGACATTTCTTCAAATGGATTTTCATATCTGATGAAAGCGGGCCACCGCTTGAAACGCGTTATATATAAAATCATAAAATGGTAAAACAACAAAATAATAAATAAATGTTGAAAAAAACAACAAAATAATAAATAAATGTTGAAAAAACATTCTACAAATGTTGGTAGCCTTACTCCTTTACATATATACTTTTCTCTCGTTGGAACTGCACTAATACTGCACTACCCTCTTTTCTATATGTGTATATATATATACATATATATATATATATATATATATATATATATATATATATGATGTGTCAATAGATAAAATAAAGCAAAGTAATATTTTATAAAGTTTGTATATATATATATATATAATATTAATATATATATATATATATATATATATATATATATATATATATATATATATATATATATAACTTCATACTCATAAATGGTCATCACATGCTGTTATAAACTTGGCTAGTACTTTGTTGTATCCTGCTCTTTTTCATAAAATGTTTCGGTTTGCATCCAGTATCCATGTTCAAAAAACCGTGGAGGTGTATATTGGGTTTACATTTGAAGAGTACACCTTAATTTTTACCTTTCCCGACCGTGTTAGGGACTGTGTCAATGTGGGCATCTCTGAGCTCCCCGACTAACTCATATAACTACATAAACAATACATGTTCTGTTTTATTTCCATGTTTCTCGCATCAGTCGGAATACCCATGGGCAAGGTATATTTGCATATGATTCTCACCCGTGAAATAAATCACCGCCGGACTGCTTCTCGTTCGTCTTCTTCTTCGTCGTCTTCTTCGTCTTCTTTGTCGTCTTCATTGTCGTCTTCTTTGTCGTCTTCTTCTTCGTCTTCTTTGTCGTCTTCTTCTTCGTCTTCTTTGTCGTCTTCTTCTTTGTCTTTTTTGTCGTGTTCTTCTTCGTCTTCTTTGTCGTCTTCTTCTTTGTCGTCTTCTTCGTCTTCTTTGTCGTCTTCTTCTTTGTCTTCTTTGTCGTCTTCTTCGTCTTCTTTGTCGTCTTCTTCTTCTTTGTCTTCTTTGTCGTCTTCTTCTTCGTCTTCTTTGTCGTCTTCTTCTTTGTCTTCTTTGTCGTCTTCTTCTTCGTCTTCTTTGTCTTCTTTGTCGTCTTCTTCTTCGTCTTCTTTGCCGTCTTCTTCTTCGTCTTCTTTGTCGTCTTCTTCTTCGTCTTCTTTGTCGTCTTCTTCTTCGTCTTCTTTGTCGTCTTCTTCTTCGTCTTCTTTGTCGTCTTCTTCGTCTTCTTTGTCGTCTTCTTCTTTGTCTTCTTTGTCGTCTTCTTCTTCGTCTTCTTTGCCGTCTTCTTCTTCGTCTTCTTTGCCGTCTTCTTCTTCGTCTTCTTTGTCGTCTTCTTCGTCTTCTTTGTCGTCTTCTTCTTTGTCTTCTTTGTCGTCTTCTTCTTCGTCTTCTTTGTCGTCTTCTTCTTTGTCTTCTTTGCCGTCTTCTTCTTCGTCTTCTTTGTCGTCTTCTTCTTTGTCGTCTTCTTCGTCTTCTTTGTCGTCTTCTTCTTTGTCTTCTTTGCCGTCTTCTTCTTCGTCTTCTTTGTCGTCTTCTTTGTCGTCTACTTCTTCTTCGTCTTCTTCTTCGTCTTTTTTGTCGTCTTCTTTGCAACTTGGTTGTCTTCAAATCCAGTATCAACTAATTATTTCTATGGACACCCACATAAGTAAACTAACGCAGTTCATACTATTGATCAATATGAATACTCTTATATTGTCTCTCATTTTTCAGCTAGCATTAACCCTTAACTTCGAGTTACCATTGTTCTTATATATGTTATAACACCAATAGTAAAACAAATATCTTCATATGTATTTTGATGAAGTATTGTTTCTGCGATGACAGTGGAACACAGCTCAGTCTATAAATAAAAAAGTGTCTGCTTTGATTTTCACACTCTAAAAGACTGAACATGGCTAGTACGGATATTCGACAAATGGCCGTTTTTAAAATATCAGTGATAGGTCAATTGAGCGCCTGCTGAATGAGTAATGGCCGACTAATTTGATGAGAGAGCCAACAAATTAGTATCTGGATAATTTAATTGGCTCAATCAGGTCCTTGATATTGCGGACAGGTGTAGAGATTAGTAATTAGCGAGCTCGTGGGGTGTGTGAGTCGTGCTGACGTACATGTCAAACTCATTAGACAATGTGAAATACGTTGTGCGGATCGCAGCGACACTATGGCAAAAATTTACCAATAAAGAATCACGACATATGAAATGATGAAAGTACAAAGAAGAGATCATGATTAATAATGATATAATAATGATTGATTAACAAGTATTTAATACAGGATAAACCGTCGAAAAAAAACCTAATCTATAGAAGCTTAATATTACTTCTATACGTAAGTGGATCAAACTTCTATACAATACATATTATATTTATTTCTCAAAAAGGTTAGACATGTGTAAGGTTTACAAAACAGTGCACTAGAATTAGTACATTCTGGCCATCTACAAATTGCTGGTCGGCATACCCTGGTGATTCATGCAATTACTGGTAAACTAACCCTTAAATTCGCTAGATGAAATACAGTGAATGCTGAGAAAAAAGAACGTAAATAAAAGAAATTTTGATATTTTTCACTCGTGTCAGTTGACCGAAATAAATTATTTCTCTCCTTCTCTATCTCTCTCTCTCTATATATATATATATATATATATAGTCATCCACATACAGACTGTCTCGCTGTTTCACAGCTCATCATTGCGGCTAGATCAGTTAGTGCCTCAAGCCGGGATAACCATCATACGACTGAATGTAAGTTGTATCTCAATGTAAACATTGCAATTGCCGGAGCTCGAATTAGTTTTTACCTAATGAGCATTGCCTATTTTTACGCTAATGGCAGTTGGCGATACCCTTACACACATATACTCATCCACATACAGACTGTTTCGCTGTTGCACAGCTCATCAGTGCGGCTAAACCAGTTAGTGCGTCAAGCCGGGATCGAAACGCAACCGTCGAGCTGACAGTCGACGCTGCTAACCCCTACACCATCATACGACACTGACTGAATGTAAGTTGTATCTCAATGTAAACATTGCAATTGCCAGAGCTCGAATTAGTTTTTACCTAATGAGCATTGCCTTTTTTTACGCTAATGGCAGTTGGCGATACCCTTACAAACATAAGCTCTACCCGGGGGGAGCTTTATATAGTCATCCACATACAGACTGTTTCGCTGTTTCACAGCTCATATAAATTCCAGGAGGAAATCCGGGTATCAGAGCTCAATGTAATAAACAGAGACAGAATAAAATAAATATAGTAACACGAAATTACATAATCATCGATGCAAAACTTGTGATTTTTGACACACTGACCTGATTTCTTGAGAAACATTGAATACCCTCCCTGCCCATTTTACAATTTCCCAATTTCTCTTCATATATATGGCTATTTCTTCCCTCTCCGTCAGAATGATATAATCAACCCTCCCTATAAAATTATAGATTAAATGTGCTTCAAATGTCCCCCTCTCTCTAAATATGTGTAAGATATGTTGTCACCCCCTCTCTCTCTCTAATCATATTTCAATTATCGAGTGTGAATTTTCCTTTTTTTCAGTTTAGAAAATGTAATCATCTAATTTGGATGCTTGACAATACCACAAGTTTGTAAATAAATGATTGCATCAAAGATTATATAATTTCGTATTACTATATTTTATTATTATTATATATATATATATATATATATATATATATATATATATATATATATTTTTATATATATACTATGTCACTATTAAGACAATAATAACTATTTCGTAATTCGTAAATTTAATTGACATTGCCCGATAAATACTTTTTTTTATTAAATATAACGAATATGTTTCTTCGTAATTTATTTATTTAAAATAACAGCAATTTACATCTATTTAAAGAATAAATATGATCTGTTTTCTGAACGTAAACAAAATTGTCAGCTAAATATTTTTTAAATCAATGCAACGAATGTATTGTACTGTTTTAATTGGCGGGCGTATTACGGTTATTTTGAACAATTGATTTTTAAAATGGCTGAAGTAGTATATCTGTACGTGAAGGACATCTGATTACTCACGAATCACCATTCATCTTAATCGGACGATCTCATATTTTTAGCATGTATAAAAGGTGAAAAAATATCCCGAACATGAAATGGTCTACCGTATTATATAGATTACCTTTTAGATGTGACTAATATGTGAATAACATCTACGTTAAATGAGATATTTACGTACTTTGTGTTTTTGTTATCATATTAAAGGTTATGCATGGATTCTAGAAACAGGAAATTCAACACTTTTATTTAGGCAAATTCAATTTATTAACTGACTATTTTTGCCTAAAAAAATACAGTTGAATTGAATCCAAGGACATTATTTTGTCGAAAATGTATGTAAGTTCTTACACATATATCGGCAGGAGATTTTTAGTGTAAGCTATTTAAATATAAACCATCGTTCAAATCTTAAAACAGTAAAAATCTCCCTAGGGTCACACGATTTTATAGGGCTGCATTACCACTCACAATTTTATAAGATCACAATATATGATGCGGGCACATTAACAACTCAAAATGTTATAATACCACACTATTTTATAGGGACATATCAAAAATTACAATGTTATAGGAGCGCACGATTTCATAAGGCGACATAAAAATATAAACAATTTCATAAGACAGCACGATTTTATGAGGCGACATGAAAATAAATAAGGCCGCAGAGTATATTCAAACACAATAATTAATATTTCAAACAGACAACATATAAGCCTTTTCAAGAAAGTATACAATTACATTTGTTATTATTTAATATTTGTACGTACTGTAGAATAGTTATGTAAAGCGATTTAAAAAAAAGACCACTGAACCTCAGTTGAGATGTAAAAAATACTAACATTAGCCGGTCGCAGGAAGTTATTTTGCTAGCCAAATGTGGTCTGCATGCCCTAGTTTGCCTACACATTAGATAAATGAATTGAGATTTCTAAATTGTTTTCTAAACAAACGGAATGCTTATATGTGTCTAATAGAAGACTGTGTTCTGTTTATCGATGAATCTTGTTTTACTTTTATGGTGAGATTATCAGACTAAATCATCGATACAGCTCACAACAAATTTTACAGTTTTTTATTTTCCTAAATCACACGCAGTTATGGTAATTGCATGTGCTTGGAACATTATTTTTAGATAATAAAGTGTTGAGTGAGACCTATGTGTCTATGCTGTCAGGTCAGTTTAGCCTCAAATTTTATTCATTTGTAAAGGAATTCTTAATAGTAAAAATAGGAAGCCGACCCATTAATAATACTTACTATAGTTTGATGTAAAGACATGATCATGTAGAGTAGGCTCGTCGTTTACCAGCTTGTATTAGTTTTGATTATTTTTGTGGGGTATGCTAAATGAGAAGGTTTGGTCAGAAGAGTAAGTGCATGTATTGCATCGAGTTCACAAATACTGTCTAAAGCACATCAGTATTTCTATTGTAAATAATGGAAACCATATTTTAAAAAAAGATACGTTAAAATTTCAAATATGTTTTTTAAAAATTTTGTTATGTATATATACGGCTTTTTTTGCTTCGATTTTCGAAATGCTTGTTTAAAACGTCGCTTCATAATTACGATTTTCTTACATGTAAGATGTCTAAAATTAATGTAAAGACTATACACTCTGAAGATAAAAAAACTGATTATGATAGAAGGCCGATTTAAAAAGAAACAAATAGATGTCAAACGTGGAACATAGAATCATATTGACGCTGCACATGTGAATTTAACTATAGTTATATATGTTGACTCGAGAAAAAAGGGGAGACAAATGGTTGAAAAGCTACACTGTACTAGACTGGAATTCAGTTGCATAACATACAATGTATTTTAACTGGAAACCATTTTAACACAGCATAAGTTGTTTATTTCTGGTAAATTTCAACATATATAATAATTAATGTTTTTTTCAATAATACTTTTCCAGATTTTTCAGATAGTAAGTATTTTGAAGAATAGAAGACCCTCAATGATAAACATGCTAAAACATAACCATCGTTTTTTTTTTATTCTGCATTAGTTTAAACCAATGTGCAATGCCGTCGAAACATCCGCAAGTATCAATAAAGCATAGGGTGATTGTTCCACAAGCGATCGGACAATACGAAGGTGATTGAGGATAATTAAGTTAGAGTATAACCGTGTAATCTGTACAATTAACAATTACAAACACTTGTTGAGTAAAATTCACGTCAAAGTGTCACATATATGTCTTAGGCATTGCTGTCAGCACTATAACAGTTTACCGTCATTTACCACGTATTGCAAACGTGAACACATTTCAATGAATAAATGTATGTGTCTTAAATAGGCCAATATTTTTGTAACCACCTTATATATTATGATGCAATTTTATTCAGTAATGTATTCTTTAGCTTCATTAACGGCTGTATGTAAGGTATAAGTCGCCTACATGCCATAAGTAAGTGTTTATTATTCATATCTATCATACATTTAGTTTAAGTATGGAGATTTTAATCAGTAAATTCGATGAGTTTTCTCTCAAATACGTCACATACATAGTAGTCTTAATGTTGCATAGCTCCATTCATAATTCATACCTTCATTTCTTCTCGGTTTGCTCTGTCGTCTAGTTGTTGAGTACTTTCTTCGCCTCTGCACTGTAGTGGCCATCTCCGTGAGGTGTCTGTAACAAAAGACCTTTCTCACCCGCTTCATAAGACAACAATCTTTTCATTTTAATTACTTTTTATTCGGCGTCAGTTTCTATTGCCCGTGGAGATATTTTGCTATCGTTGAGAGAGAGAGAGAGAGAGAGAGAGAGAGAGAGATTTACGAAAATAGCTGTTAATTTTTAGCTAGCTTATTGTCTAATCAGTCCTCTGTTATTTGAGGAGACAGGGGAGAAGGACATCTATACTTTCTTAGGGAAAAAACATTTCCCGTTCTGAATTGGCTACATATTAATTTCTTCGTCCGACTTCTACGCCTCCTAAGTCCGAACTAGTTTAAAAACTCCAATTTTCTCACATATCAAAACTGTGACGTAATATCACGTGATCACCACACAGCTGCAGGATGACCTTTTGAACTAGTGTCATCTATTTGCTCGTCACTTGTCACGTTTCGATTCCTGGAAACAGCATCGCACTCTATGCACTCGGCGGCACGCACTAAATCGCACAAGCCAAAGCTAAGACCCCACACCCGTTCCCCACCACATACGTCTATTATCATATAACATTCTCATAAAGGTTTTTATAATCCCACAAGTTACGTCCATCATAATATAACATTCTCATAAAAGTTTGTATAATCCCACAAGTAACGTCTATCATTATATAACATTAACAATTAAACTCCACGAGGCTAAATTTTCGGGTCATATTATCATGAAGACGATATGTTTTTCTCTTAGATTTAGACATCTGTTTAGGAGTCTAGTATCCCTTATGAAATGATTTTATTTTACTTTTTCTGGCGTTTAACTACGTTTACTCTTTAGATGAGAATTTGATTAATTATCTTTATGGCCAACATTTCTAATTGTTCCTACTGAAATGGTGTTCTTTTGCAACCGGCTTCATGGATATGTTATGGATTACCACTAACTGCACTCGTCGCATACCTTAATTTTATAGGGTCATTAGTGCATCTAAAATGCTTCTTCTGCTTTGATAATAATGATACTTATCACTCCTAATGCTATAACTGTTTCAGCACAATATAGCGACATTTAAAAATTGTGCTATCAATAAATGTCTTCATAGTCACAATAATTGTACCCCTGCCCATTTTAACCCTATAAATAGAAATCTTTTGTAATACCTTTCTAGTTTACTGTTGACCTCTGCATAATAATAACGAAAGAGTGGGACCACTCTTCCGAGCTTCCCAATTTGGACCTCTGTTTATCACATAATCTGGGACGATGATATTTAAATAATAGATAAGACCATGATAAATACTAGCACACCTGGTCACAATTGTTCTGAGACAACAGCTAAATCGGTAGTGCTTCTAAACATCTACACACTCCGGAATTGGGGTTTCACACGCAAATATAATTCTAAAATCCTTAGCTCTCGAAGAACAAATATAGTTACTACTCCTCTAAAATCAATATTAAAAGCAAAACGAAGATCTAAAATGTGTGTTGACGAACATAAACTGTACACTATGTAAGCTTAGATAATGACAGATAAATACATGTATCATATAAAGAGATAGCAAAGACAAGAAGAACAAATTAATACAAATGAAATAATTGGGAATATAACGCTAAACTTTCACCTTTATAGTGTAATGATTTATGATGATATAAGGTTTTCTAGTGAATTCGCAACGATGATTTGCCATAATTGTACCACAATTATAACTCATTATGATATTCGAATCAAGAGAAAATAGTATATGAAAGCACATTAGGACAGCAAAATACCTTAGTAGTGAAAATTAAGTGAAATAGAAACACATCGAGTAAGGTGATGACAGAAATCGTAAAGAAAGAGAGAAAATTGACTACTGAGACAATGCGTAATGCGTGTTGAGAGAGGGAAATAGAGGGGGAGAAACGTAAATAATGGGAGACAAGGGTAGAGATATGCACATCAACATCGAGTAATGAGAGATGAGGGAACTGATAAACCGAAATGGGCAGAGAAATAAATAGATAGGTAGATATAAAGAGAGAGATAATGAGACAGACAGAAAGATATATAGAGAAAGAGAGAGAGAGAGAGAGAGTGGAAGAAAACAAGTCGTGTAAAGAAGGAACAGAAAAAACAGTATGTATGGAAAATTAGAGTAACCAGTGATATTGATATATATATATATATATATATATATATATATATATATATATATATATATATATATATATATGAAGTGATGAAAAAGGGGAAACGTGGTGAAAAGAAAGAGAGAGAGAGATGGAGAAAGAGAGAATGGGGGTGGGATTATCCAACTGAGTAATAAGGTAAGACAAAATCGATAGAGAGAGAGAAAGAAAATCATTACTGAGGAAAGAGAATATAAGTAAAGAGATAAAGGCCAGTTTGACATGAGAGAGGGAAAGAAACATTGCGGTAAATTTGTTTATAGGAGTGGTGAGTAGTGTAGTAAGACCGATCACGTGATAAAAGCGGAGAGAAACAGTAGAGAGAAACAGAGAGAAACAGAGAAAGATAGAAAGAGGTAATTTTAGTTATAAGAGGGTAAAGAAACGATATGGGTAGAGCCATCTAGTAATTCAATGGGGGAGAAGGCACGCAAGATAGAGAGAATAAAGAGAGAAACAAGTCGAATCATGACAGAACAGAACAATGTGTAATTATTGAGCAGCGTACAGCCGTCAAAATCATAGCTTTAATGCATATTCCTTCATAAGTTGATAAGTGTTAACGTCGGCTGCCAACACCAAGTTTAAAACTCTCACCGTTTATGTGATTCTTAATTATGAGTGTGCGGGTTTATTTGAGTTTAAGACATGAATAATTCTTCGGTTAAGAATCTTGCGTCCGGCTTAACGATTCCGGTAGAATAAAACGTATACGTGTGTAGATAAAAACATACTTATATACATTAAATATATATATATATATATATATATATATATATTTATATATATATGTGTGTATATATGTATATATATATGTGTGTGTATATATTAATATATATATATATATATGTATATATATATATATATATATATATATATATATATATATACATATATGTATATATATATACGTCTGCGTGGTCACTGATCATTCCAAAAATGCAGTCATCATCAAATGTTATACCGAGTGGACATATATAGAAGCCCTATATCTGGTCCCTAGGGCTGACTCAGAAAGGGTGATCTGAGAATTGAGATAGTCGATAGGACATGAACTTAAGAACACTAACGGTGACTATTTGATGCGGAAGATGAGCAGATTATTAAATCAGTAAACAATTACTGATGAGAGTTAACATCCAATATCACCCACTAGTGGAGGCACACTTCCTTTCGTGAAACAATGTTCAATCACATTCACAGATAATAACATTTTGTGTACATGATCCGTTAGAATGAATGACCTCATGTAAAATCAATAGAAACCATATTACATTTGCTGCATGACTGTTTAAAGGTTATTGTTAATGTAAACTTATTTGCTGTTTATGCTGCAAGCCTGTTCTTGTTTGATTTCACATTTTATGCGAGTGTGTATGGTTCTATTTTTCATCTAATACATATTTAGATAGACTTGTACTTTTCGCTAGAACATCCACTGAATCTCTAATTGATATACATCCTTAATTATCTAGTTCAACACATTTCTATGTTCATACATTCTGCTTAACAGTTCTAACAGGCCGTTTATAACGTCATATAGGAACTTCTCTCGAACCCACGAGATGGCTCTTCGATGAAACGTTGTAGAAAGTTGTCTTTCTCATTTTTCTATTTTTCTTTCGTTGTTCGGAAGTCGTCATTTTAGTTATAGCAGATGTTTATGTATCTGCCTCTCTCGTTTAGTCTTATAATAAGTTAACAAATGTAGATAAACGAAAGCAAAATATGTAGTCAATGTCGCCATGCTCTTACTATAGAAAGACATTCAAAACATATTTTTTTAAGAATTACAAAATTATCTTCATACAGATATCAAGCCAACCGTTTTAAATCCATTCTATTAGTAAGTGTGAGTATTTTAACCATTGTCCTATTTGATTATTTTAACAGCCGTGTGGACATTGCGTAATCTTAACATGGTCTGCTGCAGACCGAACATCGAAATAAGCGTTGGAACACAATCAGGTATTAATAAAAAAAAACTACATTACTTTCGAACTGCCTGCCCATGAACTATTCTTATGACACGGAACCGCTATTCTGATCTTTTCAGTTCCAATAAAAGTTTCCCCTTTTTCTGATTAATCTAACCTTATGTAAAAATCCCATGTTAACCCTATTTTAACACATTCAATTTTACTGTACCTTAGCCCGAGTTCAACATTGCTAAATGTATGTAAGGATGTGAAATCGAGCGAAAAATCTATTAGATTTAGTGAAATTGGAGAGACATATTTCTCACGCAAACGGCTTTCCTTGGGCAGTAATAAGTTTCTTCGCGTGCTGGTTACTTGATATCGTTGTGTTTAACCTTCTTTATATATGGATTTTATTCGATAACAAATCTGAAGACTCACTGAATGTGTCTGTACTATACTACCACATTTCGTCAAATATTGCTAACGCTGTTATAGACTTTTATTCATACAGCCCGTAGATATATTTTCTGTCTTATTTCCTTAAGATAAAATACATCTTACAATATCTGGAAAATAAAATAAAATCAGTCACGCTATATTTAAATGCGTGCTGTACGCAGCCATACTTTTGTAGACTGTAATTGATAATCCAGTAGATAGTTATTGTTGATTTTCGATAACACGTCTGCTCTTCAAAGAAGTCTACCATTTCAAAAATTATTATTATTTTAAGGAATGGTTCAGGCTTTTTTTTTTTAATATATATATATATATATATATATATATATATATATATATATATAGTCGCTTTTATCTTTCTTCTCGTCTTGTCAAAGTGCCAGTAAAAAGCATCATCGGCTGAAATTAAATATTTAATCGAACGGTTCTTTTCTTTGGTAAGGATTAATGATTATTATTACCAGTTTGGAAGAGTTATAACAGGTTCACCGTCATAAATTACTCAATGTAGGATAGTGTGATAAGTTTTGTCCTAAGCACGTCTATTGTCACTGATAGTTTATATTACTTAGCGAATATAAAAAAAAAGTGCTGTAAGACTATGGTTAACAATGACGAGTCATAGCTATAAATTATTGTGTTTTCTTTATTTTTAAAATTTTATAATTTGGTATTTTTTCCGCTAAACATAATTTTGAGGTTCTACAATTTATATCGCTAGAGCAACTAATTGTTATACTTCAGAATTGAGATTTAGACAAAGATGTTCACTTTTCCCATATACACATGTACATGTTTGTAATATTCATAAATATTCTAATTCTGAATGTGATGATTAATTATGCACGCACTTGAAATAATTTTCAGGCCACTCTAAGCATATTTGTTCAGTGTTAATTATATTATATATTGTTACATTAAAAGTGCAGAAGAAAGAACACATATGAGACTAATTAAAAATAAAGTGTATTACAAGAAAATACAAAATACCATATAAAAAGGGATGTAACTTTGTGATCTGGCAAGTTTAAACGACATTTGAAGGGTAGAGTTATGTCCTTTGAATTCCAGATAGAGCCAATCTTGGATTTACACCTATTAGAAAACCCTCTCCGTGTAAGACATTTTAAACAAAGAAGCAATTATTTTCTTCACTTGTAAATGGACAATACCTGTTTTCTGTTGATTTATACAAGCGTTTTATTGAATCTTTGTTTATGTTAGTCGTCTTTCTCACAAATGTCCCCGACTCACAGATGGCGACGACCGATTGAGTTAAACAAAGAGAAAACACCTTACATTTTCACTGGTGGAAAATAAATTTAGAGAAAAGATGTTTATTTTTAGAAAAAAACGTAAAAGAAAAACTTGATTTGTTGAGAATTATTGACAAATTTATTAACAAACAGAAGTTGTATGAAGGATCACAATTAAGAATTGTACCTGTTTAAATCAACAGTTAACAAAAGCACTTACGACTTAAATAACTGATGATTTTACATATAGCTGATTTGTAAACATCAAATATTTCCTCTACGACGAACATCTAGGAATTACTTTAATTCTATGCTTTTCACGTTATAAACACACTTCCTAAACTGGTTTCTCACATGAGAATGATATGATACTTGAAAAGCACGGTTTTTATATAGAAAAGAAGGACCAGAAGGACATACACGATACACAATTTTTATTCTTCTAGAAGCAACACAGAACTTTATATTCACTCAAACAAGGGGGCAACTTACATAAATGTTTAGCGTTCAGCAATCGCTATTTAACGTCCGTTATGATTGTCTAAAACTGACAATAAAAATTAATGAATACTATAATACCTTTGCTAGTTATGTAACTTGTGAATGTAAAAAACTCAAATAACATTTCTCACAGAGGATGAGTTGAACTTTCTAATATGCATTGCAGCATTACAATCTCCACATACTTCGCATATTCGTACACGTACATTTTAATACAAGAGCAATATAAGAACGTAAGAGTTAAACCTCTTACCACAGAATGCCAACATGTATTAAGCTTTGTCCTAAGCACGTAACCGTCCAGTAAACCTTCTACTACAAGCTGTGTCCTGACAAAAGCTAATTAACCGCCTAAAAGGAATACCCCTGCAGATGCTTGTTGGAATTCCGGCGAGAGGCATATTTTACGCGTATGTTAATTTACGAAGCATAAGTGTCAGGAATGATTTAATTACGAACATCGAAAAAGATGCTATAATCCTCAGATAGTAAAAAGTCTAACATACGCATATGTTATTGAAGTTTGACACAAGAGTAACTCAAGACCAAATACTGTTTTTCAGAAACTTTATTCAAATTCTGTGTCTGAAATATTAAAAATCGATTTTGAATCTCGCAGAAAGTGTATCACTATTTTTGTAAATAGCAGTCCAGTTTTTTTAGCTTGACACGGCTTCAGATATAACCCGTAACTCACGTTTTATGTGAGAACATATTGGGTAGCCAGCATTAACAGAAACACAACACATAGCTCGAAGTTTGTCATGAAACACAATTTAGCTGATGTGTGAGTTAAATTGCAATGTATATTTTAAAGATAAAAATATCCTGCAAAATACTATATTTCTGATACTTTTGATTTGAAATTTGATAAACTAATTAAATATGTTTCGATGTTACTCTCAAACTTGGTATTGAAACTTAGAATATTTCATCTATTTCTTGTATATGAAAACAATTCAGAGAATTACTCAAGGCAAAATTTGGAAATGTTTTTTAGAACAGTCTAGGATTTTGCACCAAATCAAAGTCGACTCTTACAGTAAAGTCTGATGATACCCTATGCTGCATTTGACACAATAAATAAGGAATTGGAACGTCTTAAACAAAAATGAAATTTACAACCGACGAGTTACTCTACATGGGCAGCTCGCATTGGTGTTCTTAAGAAAGTGAATGGAAGAGTAAAATTTGTGCTGATCATTCCACTGGATTAAACAATTCCTTAGATGCACATCAGTACCCGTTATATTTGCTAGGAGGTATTTTCGCAACATTAAATGGTAGAAATTGTTTGTAAAACATTTATTTGCCGATGCTTTCCTGCAGTTGAGTTTTTATTAGGAGTCAAATGAGCTTCTGACAATCAACACATACATCGAACCGCTTCGCTTCAACCGCCTTTTTTTTCGGAGTGAAACCAACCCCAGTAATATTCTAGCAAACAATGGATACAATGTTAACCAGGTTGACATGAGATGAAGCATTCATAGATGATATAATCATTACAAGTGATACACAAGATACACGTATATAGCGTTTTATTTCTACATCTGAGCGAATTCAACAGTATGGATTCCATGTAAAAGCTAAAAATGTGATTACTTTCGAAGAAAAAATTAATATCTTGGATTGATTTTTGATGAAAATGGTATCCGGTCAAACCCAGAAAACACGTTAACCATTAAAAATTTTCTTTGCGATACAGTGCATTTTTGTCAGAACTTCATAGGGGTGTTTTACCTATGAACAATCTGTACTATAAAAATGGTCTACTGCTGTTAGTTGGGGTAACATTACTTGGAGAGGACGCACCATTACTCATACGAACCAGTGTATAACCGTGTCTTCTAATAGTATGTTGTTTACAATATTTGATCAGAGTTTACTTGTAAATTAAATTATCTTCATGTGAAGTTGCCTTAACCACCCCTTGTGCAAGGGAACCGACTATACTCGATGGTATTGTCTAGTAGGTAATTTAAACTTTCTCTCTCTCTCTTTTTTTCTCTCTCTCTCTCTCATATATATATATATATAGAGAGAGAGAGAGATATCATTTAAAATGGCTGTCATAGTGGTCTAATGTTTTAGCCTGTTTTATTAGCATTACTCTTGCCAAGAGTGCAGATCGTTTGACCAGCGGTACTGTGATATACATATATTGCAACATTGATTATTGTTAGTGAACATAAAACACAATAATCCGTAGATGATGAAATGTTTTCTTATAAATCGACTGTAGTTTATTAAAAAAAGAAAGAAAACGTTCATACCAAAAGCAATTTACTATGTCTTCGAAATCATTTAGATTTTTAAATCAACATACTGAGAATTCATCGTATATCCTTTTTAAATAATAATAAGAAAACAATGGTTCATAAATAAATAAAAATTAAAGAAAACATTCATAGAAAATTAGAAAATGAGGTTCCAGAGGTGGCCTTTCTGCGTTCAGCCCGTAAATCAACAAAAAAATTAGCGAACTTTTTACTTGGAAAATAAATGTGTTAAACCATTACTTGATGAAGTAAAACACATATTCAAGTTTGAGCGGTTTCTTATCTAAAATTTGATTGAATCGCGAAGGGAAAATGCTTACCATTTCTACACTTTCTCAAAGAATGTAGTTTAAGAATAGTTCGATTGATATACGTCAACAAATAATTAAATAATTCTTCAAAAAAAGATTTTCTTGATACTTTATCCATTTAAATTAATCTGTATCTCTTATGTATGGATGAATGATTTGTAGATATAACACTATATCGATATATCGGTTCATTTAAGTACTATTCGCTTTGTTTTAATTTGGTATCTGTGTTGGTTTGAAACGCTCCTTAATTCAACTGCTCGATCAACACATATAAAGACACACGCATATATATATATATATATATATATATATATATATATATAAATATATATATGTATATATATGTAAATATATATGTATATATGAGTATTTATATATGTATATATATGTATATGTATATATGTGGGTATATATATATATATATATGTATATGTATATGTATATATGTGGGTATATATATATATATGTATATGTATATATATGTATATATATATGTATAAATATATGTATACATATGTATATATATGTGTATATATGTATATATATATATGTATACATATGTATATATATGTGTATATATGTATATATATGTATATATATGTATATATATATATGAATATATATATATATCTATATATATATATCTATATATATATATATATATATATATATATATATATATACATACACGGCACAATCACGTTGACACACCGATTCCCGTTAGATAACCGAAGTTAAAAAACGTCGAGCCTAGCCAGTACTAAATGGGTTACCATTTGGGAATACCAGATGCTGTATGTGCTCTCTGCTTATCTCAGCATTGTTTACAGTCGTCTTGAACTACTTGCCATTGGAACCAAGCAGTGTCGACCCAGGAGAGATGTTGTTGGAGATTGTGCAACCCTTGCACTTAGAATTACAGTCGCAGGCAGGCCCTAGCGGGGCACTCATACGTCGAAATCGACGGGAGAGTCCATCATATATATATATATATATATATATATATATATATATATATATATATATATATATTTAGGTAAACATTATTTAATTACACGGAGTATTTTTGCTTGATATGACTTTTTTTTTCCGATGTTCCGAATAGTCCATTTAGTGTTTTGGTCAAATTGATGTATGTCATTTTCCTGCGTTTCTGTTTCCGTTTTCTTTCTATTTAGTGTGAGTACTTTCGATTTGATTCGCTAAATCACCGATGTTAATGTTGGTTTCTTCAAAGAATATGTATTTACTGTTGAGTTTATTTTACTACCATAACGGCCAGTAATTTACAATTCAAAATGAACGTCTATAACATTGAGATGCCACATGAGAGAACGACCACATTCTAAGAGCGTGCAATACCCAAAAGCCTGATTGCTTCACCGTTAAGAATTTGATTACGTTCTGAACGCGTTTAAGATTCAAATGTCAAATTGCTTAATGACGAAGAATGTGGTAACGTTTATTATTATGCGACTTACATACACCAATTTGACCGAAACATTAAATGAGCCATTCGGAAAATTAAAAATTTTTTAAAAAAGTCTCATCAAGCAAAACCACTCCGCCTTATATGTTTACCTAGATTAAAATATGTTCTTAAATACGCACACACACACACTGTATATATATATATATATATATATATATATATATATATATATATGTATATATATATATATATATATATATATATATATATATATATATTAAACTCAGCCAGTCATCAATGAATAATATTAGATCAGTATAAATTATGCAAAACAGAAATATTTGTAGTACTTATGACATTATTTTTTATAATACCAATGTCATGTAATTGTAGACTAAATAGCCTTTTTCAATTAATAAGCAAACCCTTTACAGATATATATATATATATATATATATATATATATATATATATATATATTGTTGTGTAGTCGGAGTTATTTGTTATATATAGGATGAATATAAAAAAATTGAATAAAACTCATGTTTAAATTAACAGTTTACATTCATTCCCCATTTACGCGTTAAGAAAATAATTACTTTTTAGTACAACACGTCTTACTTAGATAGATCTTTGTTACACGTGTTAATCAAATATTGTCTCTACGTGGATTTCAGCGTCATACCTGTACACTCCAAATTCCTTTGAGGCAAGACAGATCACAAAGTGCCTTATTTTTGTATATGTCTTCCCGATTAAAATCTATTTCATTGAGCTGTTCCCCTTTGTAGCTGTGACCTTTTTTTTTGTTTATTGACGTCTCCTGGCCTGCATTGGTTTTGCACGATTTGCACGATTTGCACGAGTTTGGATGCGAACAGATTTCATTGGTAAAATCGAGTATTTGGTTGTTTCCTATGACTGACTTAAGCGGTTTTGAAGTAAATAAAATGTATCCAACAGTATCTCTAGTGTAAAAGTATTATCTTGCGTGCATTGCATATTAGTTTATTGGCGATCAGAGGATATCAACTGATTCGTATGTTGAACCTAAAAAGAAGACTCTACACGGACGTCAAAAATGCCATTTTCACTATTACGCAAAATGGACCATAGTGTCCATGTGTGCTCCCGTGGCGATCGTCTGTTGCCAAGACGTATGTCCTGGTTAGAAAGTGCAACTTTCTGCACTATGACAACAGTTGAACTGCTGTTAAATTTGTATATTTATCTTGTGAGAGGTTTGTGCAGCTGGGCAATAACATGAAAGTTCGTGAAAGTTCAACACTACCTTGAGAAAGAGGTCGGAAGCGGTAGCCGTACAAATCATATGCGAAGTAAATGAAAATTATCTGATAGTTCATGCGACCACTGAACTAAGTTCTGGTTCCACAGATGATGCTGAGATTACTGAATCGTCTTTTACTTTAGTTTGCTTATCTATGAATCTGGATACAGCATCCGACTTTCCGATCTCATCGGTTGAACAATATCTGATCGAGATAAATCATAATCTACTAGCACATTTGCAGACGGTAAGCTGCATAATCTGGGACACCTTTCTCGTGTCCAAAAAATCTAATAAGAGGGTTACATTCATTCATTAAGGTAAAATAGCATCTATGTAATATCTTTAAAAAAGTATTTGTGGCAAAAATTATCACCAATTCTTCCTTCTCTATCCGATAGTAATTTCGCTCGGCATGTGTCAGTAACCTGGATGCATGAGATATTGCTTTTTGCTGAGCATCGGAGAGCTAGGGATTTTTTGTCTTGAAATACGGTTAGACCAAGCGACGACAATAAATATATACATTTAGCACAGTAATCTTGTCAATTAAGAGGAGGAAAATTAAAGTCCTTCACTTCTTTACTAACTAAACGCATGTAAAATAGAATTTTAATGGGATATTCGAATATTATGTATCACATATGGAGATCAAGTGTGAGACTCAGGAAGAGCCTCTCGATTTCTTAGAACTTCTACTGGAGTAAAAGTAAACAAAAACGGGTATATATATATACATATATATATATATATATATATATATATATATATATATATATATATATATATATAAATGGATAATATAATGATACCGACATTTTATTTGATCCTATTGAGATACGTTGAAGTCCAATGTAGTAGATAGAACATTTATGTAAGTTTAATAATGTGAAGAAAATTAAAAACATGTGAACAGTTCACAAGTATATTAAGTTATCCAAGGTTCAAAAATAGAATATAAACACCAAAATTACTTTTAACCATGTTTCTTCAAAAATAACGCCCTTATCGGCAGAAGGCCTGACCAATAACAAATGAATATTAATTAATAATTAGAAGTGAATATATTGAAAATGCCAAAATATTTTGAATATGCCAAATCATTTTTGAAAATATTATAGGGAAAAACATATAGTAAACACGAGACAGATCAAACACGATTCTAGTATGGGGAGAATGTTTTGTCAAATTTAAATGATCCAAACACTTTAAACAGTCCACACAAAGATACCAAACACTGTTCTATGTTATTTCCAACCCTTAAGTGCTCTAAGAAATAGTATTTCATGGTCACAGATAATCCCAGACATTTTGGGCCGAATGATACTTTAAAATTACTCAGAGAGCAGTAATATAATGTATAACTCCATGCCTCAAAACATACTCGGCTTCCTGCGTGTGACTTCTAATTGTCCGAAGGAAATAGACGCTAGAAGTCGGAACTATTGATGGATGTGTCAATTTATGCTAGATATCATTTTTAGTATGAAAGTTGCAGTAGAAAAAAATTAACTAAACGGCCGTTTGTGTAAATATAAATTATGAGCTCAAAGTGTATGTGTTTATATTGTTAAAAGAGTTATGATCATTTAAATTTGATTAAATATTCCGATAATAGTTAGAATAGTGTTCTATCTGTTTCAGCACTTACATTGAGACATCTTTTACTCATAATGTTTTTCTTTAGGATGTTTTCCAATTTTTTTGCATTTCTAAGAGGTTCTCATCTAATAATCAATAATTATTCAATTGTTATTTATAAGATCTTTCTGATGATATGAGCTTTATCTTTGAACGCCCATGGTTTTAAAGTCATTTGTATTCTTTGTTTGAACAGTTTATGAGTTAATAAACTTATAAACAATGCAAAGTGTATATATTTAATAACTTAAATATCGTATATATATACATACATATATATATATATATATATATATATATATATATATATATATATATAGAGAGAGAGAGAGAGAGAGAGAGAGAGAGAGAGAGAGAGAGAGAGAGTGAGAGAGAGATAGGGGGACAGAGAAAGTGATAGAGAGAGTGGGAGAGAGGGGGTTAAGAGATAACTACGCTAATATATGTGTGCTATAAACTTTCGAAAATACTTGAGGGTTATCATCCATAAATTAGTATTCGTGTTTTATTCTATGTTCTTACTTGACAAGGGTAAATACAAAAACATAACATTTATTGACGTCAAAAATACACTTAAATCGGTAATAGTAAACCATAATTCTGGGTATGTGGTTAGAACCTTATATTCTGGTAAATATTTCAGTTTAGTTCAAGACAATTAATTCGGATACGCTTCATAATTCAACAAAAACTGGCTACACATAACCCACACGTACCCTTTCGATGATATAGTGTACTAAGTTAACTTAAAGGACAAATAAATATAAAGAATTTGAATATTCATAACTTTTCAGAGTAACTGACCAGAATATGGGAGCATGGTCGTAAAGAATGTCAGCCTACTGATCGGCTGGACATTTATTTGATGTCCATGACATGAATTAAACTATCCGAAAAAATACCGCTTCGCTGGGTTTCACAATGCAAGGACTACAAAACATTATAAACATTATCTTCATTTATCATCTCTCGTGAAAAAGGTGTTTGCAAGTATCACAGTTATAGAATACAAGAATGAGAATGGGATGTGCACTATTTGTATGATTCGGACTACTGTACACAGCTTATGTGTTATCCAAACAACCACCCTATCGAAGTAACCTTCTTTAGTTGCGTCTTGTTTAACTCGGGTATTTTCATGTTGAATCTTTACGAAGATCCGAACTGGGATATTTATTTAATGCACTGTGCTTAATTGTACCCGTACTTCATCATTACTATAGTATAGCATGTATTGCGAATTGAAACATAAACGCACAGAAGACGCTTTATAACAACTTATTATTAGGTACAACATTATCCGTTGCACTCCGTGTAAAAGAGATACTTCTAGTATATATGTTCGGAGCCTTAAACCTTTCAGGCTTTGTTAATATAAATGATATATATATATATATATATATATATATATATATATATATACAAATATACTTATTAATAAGTATTACTATATATATATGTATATATATATACATATATATATATAAATATACTTATTAATAAGTATTACTATATATATATGTATATATACATATATATATATATATATAAATATACTTATTAATAAGTATTACTATATATATATGTATATATACATATATATATATATATATATATATATATATATATATATATATATATAGTCTTATAATCTACCCTATCTATTATTAATGGCCCCCATATTGTATTAACTCTACACTAGCATTACAAAATATATAGTTAGCTGAAATAGCGTAAAGTACTAAACAGATGCATTTCCGTTTTTTTGCCTCCTACATTAGAAAGCAACGACATTTCTAACAACTAATTAATTTGTTACTATAAATTCATGATAACCAAAATACTCTTATAATTACATTCATCTTTAAAAATGATATTTAACAATTAGAAAATAATATGTTGGTACTAAAATCCTTCAACATTAAAAAAAGGAAAATGAAAATATTCTTTGGCAACGATGGATAATTACAGCTTGTTGGTACTAAACCGATCCGTCGTGTTTCAATGAAAACTTTCGTACCGTTATAAAAAGGATTCCTTTCGCTGCCCATTCCTGTCTTCTTCGTTCTCTCCTCATTTTATCATTCGGGTTACGTCCTTTTCTATCAGTTATTCGTCTTCTTTTTCTTTTTTTTCACTTCTTTTTCCTCTTTTTCTACGTCATTATCGTCGTCGTTTTCTTCTTCTTCTTCGTCTTCTTCTTCTTCTTTTTCTTCTTCTTCTTGTTCTTCGTTTTATCCATCTTCTTCTTATCATTATTATAATTATTTTTATTATTATTTACTCACAAGGAGTTATTACACTTGTCATCACCAGTGATTGGCTACTGATCTTAACTGGTGTTGTTCCCTGGAGTCTGAGTGACCAGACGTCTTACCAGATCTTTAGTACTCTCACCCTCTGTCGATAACCAGTTTAAATGAATATGCGTTACCTTAAAAGTCGCTACCATTGCTTTCTCGCTGGCAAGTTTTCCCTGAGATGTGGATGGTACTAAACCTCCCTCAGTCCCCGCACTCTCCGATGTCTTCAAGTGGGGGTCTGGTTATTGCTCTCCCTTTTCGATCTTTCCACCCAACTTGAATATTTAAGTCTAATTTGTAGGGTTTCAGTCGTGTGTGATGCTTTTTTTAGTGGGGCAGGTTATAAGGTTTCTTGCAGTATAAGTCATTTCGGGTTCACATGGGGTGGCTCTCCTGTTTTTCTTCTAACTTCTATGAAGATTTTTCTTAGGATTTCAGGTGTTTTTATAATTTCCGTCCGTTGTATCTTCTTTTTGATTCCGACTCATTTTAGTATTTCTTCCAGGATTTTAGGATATTCCTAGTGCTTCTACAATTATTGGTGGTATATTGACTTTCTTTATGTTCCATATTATTTTCAGTTCTCTCGCAAGTTCTGTGTATTTTCTTCGTTTTCCTATATTTTTTATATTTACTCCGTGGTCTGCTGGGACAGGAAACTCTACAGTTTGGCAGTTTATTTTCTTATCTAAAAATATGATCACATCCGGTCTCCTTGTTTTTGTACATCCATATGAAGAGAATTTTGTAATTTTCGTTAGCAGTACTTTCTGCGTTTTTTGGTCTGTACCATTCGCCTACGTATTCAAAACGCAGTCGTTTGCATAGTTTGCAGTGTACTATTATCCCCACACAGTAGCGCATGCTCTTTTTGGTAGGGTGAGAGCAGTTTTTCTGAATTCACTTGTTACGCGATTTACTTTTTCGTCTCTTTGTCTACAAGCTCTACATTGTTATTATTGTTATTATTATTATTATTGTTATTATTATTATTATTATTATTAGTAGTAGTAGTAGTAGTAGTAGTAGTAGTAGTAGTAGTATTGTCATAGGCTGACATATATACTATCATTGTTTGTAAGTAACTAGCTACATACCGTGACACTGTAAACCGACGGGTGCGTTTTAGTGTTCGTATGTGAACGTGTTACCTAAAATTATCATTGATTTTACATTAAGTATTATTCTTTATAAGTTAAGAGAAGATTGGTAGTTTATGTCTAAAAGATTGCGCCGTTATTGAAATAGAAAAAAAAATCGCACACTAGAACTAAACATGCAACGCACGTGGAGCACGAACACGTTGTCTATAGTTGTAGGTGGCCTGAGTCCCCTGAGCAAAAACGTATCGCAATTGTTTCCGGTGCAGCCATCATAGTAGGTAGAATTCTAATAAAGTAGAACGAATACTTGAAAAGGATATTATCATAATGTTCACGTCGTTTAACAACCGGTCCAATTAGATTAGTTCGATACATCAGCAAAACACCGGCACGAACTGGTCGAAACGGAGGCGAAGTCGACCAGACAGTCATCGGAGGCATGGCGGCTGACCTGACTCAAACGTGATTAACAATTCACCATCCTATGCACCTGAGTTTCTGCCAGTAGAAAAATGTAGAAGTAGACGAATATATTGTGATTAAGCAAACACGAATGTTTTGTTTTTTTTGCATGACCAACTTCTTCTCTTCTTCTTCATCAATGTTTTCATTGATTTTGAAGTGCTAACTGACCCTTCTACGAAACACTCTTCTACATATACGGATTTAATCATTAAGTTCTAGTTTTACAATGTCACAAATGCATCTACACTACACACGTATCCCTATATTCTCCACATTAAATCTTCCTCTGAGTTTATTAGATCTAAATCTGACTTAAGTATCCATTGTATAATTCTCATAACTTTTCTTTACATGCAACACATATGCAGAAACCGCAATGCCTATTATATTTCATTCGCATACATTATCACACTGCGCATGCATTGCAGATATACTCTTTTTCTAGTCGAGTTTGTTAGTGCTTCGCTGATTCGTAATAGCAGAGCTGCCTTTTACTAATGAACAGAGCCCTATCGATGTCGACTAAGGTTTATTAAGTAACATAAACTAATACATAGTATAAACATTTTCTTGTTTATGTTGTGTTACACTGGTCATTATGAAAAACAGTAAACTTATATTAAAACACTAGTTCATATTTGATCCTCGAAGTTAAGCTACTATAAATATCTGTATTGGTTATCTTGGAGACTACTTACAAATAGAAGAGGGATACGAATCTACAAAATGAAAACACATATTGTATTAAAATATCATCTTGAGGCGTTTAATAATAGTTTCAATTCAGAAACACTGGAAGTGAGGTAATATTTGATAATACTATAAGTATTATATAAATAAGATCATATATTAATTGAAAGAGTAATCTAACACATTCGGCCAAACCTGAAGCTGGATTTTAATAATTAGAGTATAAATCGAATATAAATGTGCATATACAAGTATATATAAATTAAATAGTTTAGAAAATGCATATTGAATGTTTTTTTAAGATTACATAACTAAAAATAAATATGAGTGTTTGTTGTTTGTAAGTATGGATATAGGGGAATGTGAAATAATATAAATACATTTGCATTCATCACACATATACAACAACCGAACTACTTACTGTCGTTTACATAAATAATACAATCTCATATTTTTAATATGGTATAGATAGTGCAGACAAAAGGTCAAACTACAGTTATTTTTATCCATCATTTAATAACTACTTTTAATATAGTTTATGATAATTTAATATGTGCTGTTATCTACTTGTAAATTTACAGTTCTATATTTTCAATGTATCTGAAATATTTTCGTCTATATCAACAATAATTAATTAGAGTGATTTAATATAGAATAGTTTAACTACACACACCTTTCTTAAAATATCATAGTCATTAACGTTCAAGGGAGTTAATTAAAATTAAACTAATATATCTTAACTGCCTAGACAGTTATACCAACAGGCCATAAGAAGTTGTAGAGAGAGGACGAAATGACTGTTTTCTGCTTGCTAGCTCTCTTAATATATTTGTGCAAGTTTTAAAAAAAGCCGTATTCACAATCACACAGCATTGCCGAACCGAATTGATTCCTTCAAGTTTCTATTATAGTAAGTATTATCTAATAAATGAAAAAAAGCTGCACCAAACTTACTAAAATCTTAATGTTAGCTATGTATATGCATAAAAGCTAAGAATTCACCAGGAAATGTTATTATTGTAAATGTTTGTTTCAAGTAAATGCCATGGCAAAGCGATAGCAAGCTGGCTAAGCGAGATAATAGTGTATATACACATATACTGAATACAGTGTACAATTTTATATGATTCATTATATGTTGTAAATAATTTATTGAGTTTAAGCATTATTTACAAGAAGAAAAGCGTATTTTCTCAAGACGAATCTAATACAAAAGTGAACAGCTGGTGATGTTATGAATTATCTTAGAACGTCATTGGAAAAAAAGATTTAAGTGAGTATATATTATTTTGTAATCTGCAACCGAACATTTCGAAACTCGTGTGTATTAGTAGTATTATTGCGTATAGGTGTAATTGTTGGCATAAATAAATTAAAAATACTGTATTTTACGATGATATAACATTTGTACCTGTTACGGTATTTTATGTCGATTGATGAACACTTATTAATGTGAGAGTGTAGTCCCGCCCACTGAATAGCTTAAACAACTAAATAAATAGAAAATACTGAGCGGATTAAATATGAAAATCGTTTAATTCGAACAAAAATTATATTGATTTGGTGTCAAGGAATGTGTAACAATACGTGGCTCAAAGCACACTTACAAAATACATTTCATGTACAGCTTTTAGTCATAGAGCTAGACTTGTCAAAGACATAGATGCAATTCTGAAAATCCTGGTTATATAACATATTATTATGGGCACTCTTATATATATATATATATATATATATATATATATATATATATAGAGAGAGAGAGAGAGAGAGAGAGAGAGAGAGAGAGAAAGACATAGAGACTAGATATATGATGAGTGGTATGCATTTATTTCAAACGTGCTATTTTAATAACTGACAATGATCATTATCTATACACTAATATAATCGATATACCAATAATATTGTTATGTAGTAAACTGAAAATTAATATAACCCTCAATTATTAAATGACACATCAGTTCAATATTTTTTAACTCCTATCAGTAAAAGAGAGATTATATATTACATCACTTATCAGACACTTTCTTTCTCTCAATCTGTTTCTTTCTCTCAATCTGTTTATCAGTAAAAGAAAATACATTTAACAATAAACAAGATATTTGAGATATCACGAACAAAAAGATCGTTGTGAGTTTTGTCGTTTACATTTTAAAATTCAACTCGTTGTGCGAACTCATTTTTTCTTATTACAAATAATTTTACCTGAACTGACTGAGGGACACAACGTGTCATATATATATATATATATATATATATATATATATATATATATATATATATATATATATATATATATATATATATATATATATATACGTATATATACATATATATACGTATATATACATATATGTACGTATATATACATATATATATACGTATATATATATATATATATATATATATATATATGGGGTATAGTACACGATAATGTACGTATATATACATATATATATATACGTATATATATATATATATATATATATATATGGGGTATAGTACACGATAATGTACGTATATATACATATATATATATACGTATATATATATATATATATATATATATATATATATATATATATATATATATATATATATATATATATATATATATATATATATGGGGTATAGTACACGATAATTCATGGAAATGAAGTGTCGTGATGGACAAAATGTGTGAAAAGATGACAGACGGAAAACAAGTCAAAGTGCAGGAGAAAAAAAAACAAGAGAGTTTTGACCGGTTTCGTTCGTGGAGAACGTCTTCAGAAAATGAATGTACAGAAATAATTTTATTTTGAAAGCACACACATGGGATGACGCATAAATGATCTCATCTGATCGTATGAGAAGACATTAAGTGATGTTGGGACATGATAAGTAGGTGACACATTCTTCTAAGACGGTGGGGGAGAGGGAAAACGCGACAGAGAACCTGACTACGGTGAACAAAAATCGTGGGCATGAAATTGATACACTGGAAGTTAGCACCTAAAGATTAATAAGAGATAAACTGGATGGATAATTTGTCAACAATAGGTTTTTAAAGAGCAATTCATAAAAATGAAAAGCCGAGGTGGAAAAAACTTCAAACTTCAAACTTCAACTTAAGGAACAGATCTTATACCCTAAGCAGACACTTAGCTTAAGCTGCATTAAAACAATGCAATATATTACACCGCTGCGCCCCTGACTAAGTACTTATATACATATATATATATATATATATATATATATATACGTATTGGAAAATGTGTTGTGTACGTATGTATGTGTATGGATATATACACACATATGTGTGTATATGTAAACATATACACATGTGCGTCTGTATGTGTGTATATATTCTTATATATTTTTGTGATAATACCAAGCTCTCGTTGAAAATCTAACCATTTTAATGCATCTCTCTCTAACTTAATCCTCAATGTCTTTCCCATTTGTTTTCTTTTTTCACACATTTTGTCTACCTCGGCATTTCATTTTTATGAATTGCTCTTTAAAAACATATTCCTGACAAATTAGATCAACCATCCCTGTTCATCTCTTATTAATCTTTCGGTGCTAACTTCCAGTCCCAACATCACTTAATGTCTTCTCATATGATCCAATCAGATATGTTTTCCTTGCATCCCATGTGTGTGCTTTCAAAATAAAATTATTTCTGTATCTTCATTTTCTGAAGACGTTCTCCACGAACGAAACCGGTCAAAAAATCTCTTGTTTTTGTTTTTCTCCAGCACTTTGACTTGTTTTCCGTCTGTCATATTTTCACATATATATATATATATATATATATATATATATATATATATATATATATATATATATTGAGAGAGGGAATGTGTGTGTTTATCAGCTAAAAATATGAATTATCTGACTTTTGAAAAATACAAATGACAAAGAAGACATGTAAATTATAGTTGCTATTAAATCTTTATTTTACTATTTAGACGCTCCTATCTTTTTTTAACTATAGAGGTGACGTTTCTATGTACTTAATATAAAAACTAGACATTTCCAACTTTTAGAAACGTTCATTATTCATCTAAATTTATGATACAGAAACCGACGCTTTCTTCCTTTATGTTAACGTGCACGTCCATTGTGTAATTAACGTTAATAAAAAAATAATACAGTCAACCACCGAACTTTCATTTCAAAATGAAGGCATTCCCATGCTGTAAAGCCCTAATACGTATTCAAAGCACTAACATCACCGTTCTGATATGAATTGTTTGCGTTTTTAGTTTTAAAATCGATGTGGGTTCTTTTTACATGCATATGTTTAGTAGAATTAAGTACCTATTAAAATACATTTGATGTTATACAATGTTTGTTCTGTTAACTAACATTAACGACCATGTCCTCTGAGCGATCTATTTATACGGGAATATTATTTTTGTGAAAAGAAAACATACATATTCTGAACAAAAAACGCAGAAGACTTCATCACTGTTTCCATTCAGCTTCTTTTTACGGTTATTTTATTTCCATTATCCATTTTTTTCTTTTTCCGCGTTATTTAAGCGTAATATTTCTGTTTGCCATCTAATTATATATATATATTTTTAGCTGTCAGTGTAAGGCTTGAAATATTTAGATTTTTTTCAGCTTCATTTATCGTAATTTCTTTTAGTTATGTTTTACGTGTTTAATTATCAGTCAATTACGACAGCAATTACGTAAACTTATGTTAATTCTTACACAAGACGATCTACCGTTATTGATGGCACTTAACAAAATAATACAGTACGCATAGTGTTGTTATAAACATGTGTCAATGTATTTATAGTGTATCATATTTAACTTGTGTAGTAAACTCAAATTCTTCGAATACAAACTATCTAATCCAAGCTATTTATGTATATACATATATATTCGCAAGTTGTATATTTTTAGTATCATATTATGGTTATAGATGTGCATAGACATTTTAATCTTGCTAATAACAGGGTTTTACTGGTTTAATGATTTCTCATACTTCAGTCTATCTACAAACACTAGCCATTGTAAAATGTTGTCATCATATAAAATATAACGTGTAACAAACCACTCTATACAATTACTCTATTTGTTTTTAATTTACTTTCATTATTTCACTATACAACCATGATATATTTCCCGTTTCTTTTCTTTCCATGTGTGTGTGTGTCTCTCTCTCTCTCTCTCTTGCTCTCTAACTCTCTCACTCTCACTCTCTCTATTTCTCTTCATACAAGTGCCCTTTATCTATTCCTCTCATTTGCCCCTCTTGCCATTCCTAATTCTTTTGATTTATTTTTGTTCTAACATATATTGCCCTATATAACTGATATTACACGCTCATAATAACCTTCCCTGAGACACTACGCGTTAATTTCTAAAACCCTACACCTCAATGTGTCTCGCTAAATACAGTGACTATATGCTGCTACTTTACATGTTAAGATGAAAACTAACTACGACGTATAGTGCGAATATAAATATGTACACTAATAGTACGTATATATATATATATATATATATATATATATATATATGTATATATATATATGTATATATACATATATATGTATGTATTATTATTATTGGAAGTAATATTAGTACTAGCAACATTAGTAGTAGTAGTAGTTGTAGTAGTAGTAGTAGTAAATCAATACAATACGTATGCGTATGTTTTCCGAATTACAGGCATTCATTTCCCAAGGGGAAATCCCATAGCATCCCAACTCGCTCGCTCGGTTTATTCCGCGTCTCCTTTGATCTATTTCGTGCTATTTAGTTTAGACTTCTGATTTGTTTATATTTCATTCCAGTAAGATAACAATTTTATTTTCGTGGAGTCCGCCATTTTATGATTAGCCTCTATATCTGCCCACCTTCTCCAATGAAATTTGCTTTAATTTACTAATATCAAAGATGAAAGGCGGAAGATACACAAAACAAATATAATATGCTCAAAAGAAAAGAAAACTTACTTACATTGTCTCCGATAAAAAAAATGCATATAGCTCTCTCCCCCTCTCTCTCTCTCTATCTTAATCTCTCTGCTCCATTCTTTCTCTCTATCTTTCTCTGCTTCCTTCTTTCTCTCTATCTTTCTATCTCTCTCTCTGCTTTTTTCTTTCTCTCTATCTGTCTCTCTCCTTGTTTCCTTCTTTCTCTCTCTCTCTCTCTCTACTTCCTTCTTTCTCTCTATCTCTCCCTGCTTCCTTCTTTTTTTCTATCTCTCTATCTCTCTCTGATTTGTTTCTTTCTCTCTATCTCTCTATCTCTCTCTCTCTCTCTGCTTCCTTCCTTTTCTCTATCTCTCTTTCTCTCTGCTTCCTTCCTTTTCTCTATCTCCCTATCTCTCTATCTATCTCTGCTCCATTCTTTCTCCCTATCTCTCTATCTCTATCTGCTCTATTCTTTCTCTCTATCTCTCTATCTCTCTCTCTCTCTGCTTCCTTCTTTCTCTCTATCTCTCTCTCTGCTTCCTTTTTCTCTCTATTTCTCTCTCTTCCTTTTTCTCTCTATCTCTCTCTTCCTTCTTTCTCTCTCTATCTCTCTCTCTGCTTCTTTTTTCTCTCTATTTCTCTCTCTCTCTCTCTCTCTCTCTCTCTATATATATATATATATATATATATATATATATATAGTGTGTGTGTGTTTGTGTGCTTGCGTGTAAACTACATATTTTATTGCATATTTTCAATATTAAAATGAAAAGAAACGCATGCTGATAATTTGAATATTTGATCTCATGTTTTCTTGCCTTATATCTCTTTCCTTCTCAATCCAATTCAAATACGTATTCAGATAACTAGATGTATAGACCGTCACTAAATATGTCTATTCACTAGAATCGATTGTGTCTGGCAAAAAATATAGCTTTATATACATATACATACTATTTTTAATAAATAAATATTTTCAATATTTATAGACATATATGTTTCATGTTCACCAACAATCATCAGTATGGGTATTGTAACTCTACCGCTGATCGAACGACTCGAACCTTAGATCCGAATAATTCGGATTAAAGCTTCTTACTACTCGGTCGCCGTGACAGTCACATTTCAAAATGCGAGACAAATCAGCGCTATATTATTTATAAAGATAGTAAGAGCAGGTCGCGTTCTGTCTATTCATTGGAGAGAACTCGCCACATGGCTTGATTTGAATATTATACTATATATCTTCAAATCTTGCTCTACTTGAACGAAGATAATAATAACTTTTGATGAACAAATATTTTACTATCTACAGACATATATGGTTTATGTTCAAGAACAATCTCAAGTATAGATGATATAACTGTACTGCCGGTCTAACAACTACTAGAAGAATACCGGTCCCAGGAGGGTCAATTCAGTTCTCCGATCATAACAGTTATTCCCCAATTATGAAGATTTAAATCAAAATATAACGATAATAAAACTTACGTCTAGAATAATTATTCTAAAGTTGATCAATAATGGGTACATGATTTTTAAAGTAAAACATTTCTAAAATGAATCGCATTAGCTTAAATGGTTGTTAGACGAAACTGAAATTCCGGGAATCTTTTATCACTGGTCTCTAATGTGTATGGTTCAAATTCAATGCAATACTAATATATTTTAACTTATAAATAAAAGGTTGTGACCATATTATATCCACTAAAATATATTTCACTTATTCTAAAAAAATTAAATTTAGGGGAATATTTATTAAGTTAATTCAAATATTATTGTTAACATTCAAACAAAAATCGGAGATAACTGAATTTTAAAAAATAGGCGTCCACCCATTGTTAATCTCGTTAATATAATTAAACTAATTCGACTGACGAAATATGTAAGATACTCACAACTCCTACAGTATCTACATATTTAAAAATGTTTAGTTTAGTGTAGGAAGTAATGTCCGGTCTAGTTTGTTATGTGACATTAAACGTTGACTTCTGGAGAAAGCAAACCTCCTCCTATTAAATTGTCAACCATAATAGGAAGCGAGTAAATAAAGAAATGTAAACAATTATTGATGATATATTATTAAAACTGCAAATTATTGTTTCAATTCGCCTTACTTTTAGTTGTACGATTTCAATTCTATTAAGTGCACTTTTATCGCGTTGTTATATTGAAGGTTAACTGCGATCTTTTAAAACAAACAAATATAGCCATAATATGATACTAAAAATATGACAACTCGTATATATATATATATATATATATATATATATATATATATATATATATATATATATATGTATATATATATATATATATATCTGTTGAGATTGTTTGTATCGGGAGAATTTGAGGTTGCTAAACCAGTTAAATAGGATACAAATATAAAGACATTGAAAATTAGTATTATGTGTGGGTTAAAAATATTACTGTGTGTATACTGGTATAGTCACGTTTTTTTGTTATTAATGTGCATTTCTTTTCTACCTCTGCTGTAGATAAAATATATATGCATATATATATATATATATATATATATATATATATATATATATATATATATGTATATCTATGTATGTAGATAGCAAGATGACAGGAGGATGGGAATGAGAGAGTGAGAGCGAAAGAAAGAAGGTAAGAGACAGGTAGACAGACAGACAGAGAGAAAGAACAAGGGGGCACGGAAACAGACACATACAGACAGATAGAAGCGATCGTAATAAATGCTTATTAAATTAAGAGCTGGTTCGATCGGTCAACATAGAGTGAGAGATGGTGAATATGATACCGGCCCTAAACAATCTGTAGCCCGCTCTTTTTTTAATTGATGACGTCGTCGTAAGAGATAACTGCCCTGAAAGGTTACTTTAAAATTGCGGCTTATTAGGACAATTTAAATGAATCCCTAATGTGAGGCACATTTTCGCATTTATCTTATTTGATGAAAATGTATAGGAAAACCATCGTCGATTACCCCAACGTTGGTATGATACTAAATGTTTTAGGAATAGTACGTTAACTTACTTCGCAGAATAATACGCAATGATCACAATAGATACAGAGTACGTTCGTCCTATAAATTATAATATTACATAACATGCATCTAATTTATATTTTGTTTCGAGATATATTGTTGCTTACGATTAAACGTGTGTGAACCCAATAGTAGGTCACCTGGCGCTTGGCAATGCGTCTTCCGAGAGGTAATCGTTGTCGAGTGTCGCGAAGAGAATAAAGATCAGACTTCATCAATCCGAAATGAATCAGAAGATGTTGAACAAGAAAGGTCATCTAAACTTATTACACTTCGCCCGCGAGCCGTGAACGACCAATATATCTATCCTGCTCTCCCTGGCTTTCTCTGTCTGATTCTTTATTTCTATATCGTCTTTCTCTCTATCTTTCTCGTTCTTTCTTTCTATATGGTCTTTCTCTCTATCTTTCTCGTTCTTTCTTTCTATGTATCCTCGACATAGACAGCTGGGTCATCCCCTCCCCCTTTTTAAATTACGAAAACGAGACGCCATCTTGCAGCCTGCCAAGAGCCGGTAATGAGAGAATATCCCTGCAAGCCAAATCAATCACTAACCCGTAACAAGATGACAAATGAATATGGATTACCTCCCCTGGAGGATCAAATTGACGCGAGCGAGGCCATCAACTCTATCAGGTGACGCCGGCGTTCTCTTCTTGTCTTTAACCGTCTTGCGGCGATCGTACAACTCCAATTTTCTCATACGGTATATTTTTGAAGCAGTTAACGTGCGTATATTTATTCTCTAAGTTGAAAAAGGTGACATGTTTTATTTAATTTAACCCACGTAAAACCAAGCCATGTTTATTTGCATCTAGAATAACCAGTGACCCATTTGGATAGCATATCATAATGAAACCAGGGTTTTTTACTCCACCTAATAAACCGGTATCGTCCGGGCCTTTGGGTCTGGATTTACGCCGGTCTATTGGGGGTTGCCGGTTCTGTGCAGTTCAAGGAGGTGCACCCTCCCAGGCTTTGCCTCCCCTCTTTGGGGAGGAGTATGTTTATTGCTTACTGTCTGAGGCGCCCCAACCGGGGAATGCTGACGGGACTATCAGGCAATTTTTAAATGGCCAGAGTGCTCACCTCTCGAGCGCTGACTTATCTAATCCAACTTTCCCGACCTTGTGTCACATCTTACCTTGTGGGAGGTAGATAAATAAAATCATAATGAAACAAATGTCTATCCATATACTACTAAATATGATTATATGACTGTGTCGGCTTTGGTTGTTTCCTGGCTTGCTTTTTAAATTGGGCACATCCGAGCACGTTAGTGACGTCACCGAATTATTACGCAATGTATTAAAGCATATGACATGAAGGAGATTATTTATGTCAAATATGATCATGTCATCAATTTAATATAGATTGTTAGATATTCTTTAAAACGGCAAATACGATTAAGTTTCCATTAGAGTTGAGAAAGGAAGAGTATAATCTGAGATTTTTGTTTTACTAACGGGAGACAATATACTTGTACCTGGTTAGAATTCGATTATTTAAGAGGACGGCTCCACATGAATTTGTGTACATTGGACTTGAAAACGACTTAAGTATTGTGGTATTGTGAGTGAGATATATTATACTGGTACAAATTCAAGCTCGGAGTATCATAGTAAAATATGGATTGATGTACGACAATGCTCACTGCCCTTTATGCAAAGCTACTTATACATTACCCAGTCTGAAACTATTACAAGAGACAGGATAATATAAGGATGACCAAAATGACCTGATCTGAATCCGATCATAAATATATGACCATTGAAGATATACGAAAGAAATGCAGATTCATCAGAAGAATGTAAAACTTTCATGTCGTTAAATCAACCTGCTTAGTAAAACCTATACAAAATTCATAAATATCATTGAAAATAAATATCAATATGTCAAGATAGAAGTGATTATAGTAACTTATAATACGGATGTTATATTTGTATTATATATTTTGAAGATCTATTTATAAGTTTATGTATATTGTCGTTGATGTAAACGCTGATTTTCATGTTATTTGTAAATACAATAAAAAAAATAAATCCTTTCTTTCTAACACTCATTATATGTATGTGTGCGTTTATACATATATGTAGTTAAAAATGAAATGAAAGACTGCAGATGTAGAACTCGTGCACTTTGCCCCCTACTAAATAGCTAGCTAACCAAAGGCATTGTTTACCAACCACAATATTTGTCCGAGAAAACCTGAATAACATATTATACTATGTAAGTATAACCTCCCTAAATTTCAAATCCAGGTATAGTAACTATTAAGGCATATTAAGGTAGCCAAAAAAACGATTACAAAGATCACTAGTAAACCATTACTGGGAACTCAAAAAGCGAGGGCCCTCGCGAATAATAATACATGATTACTAAAGATCAAACCATGTCCCACCGTACACCTTGAGGGCACTTTTCCCCCGATGGTATTTACAATATCAAATTTGCCTCGTGTCCGATGATTCATATCGGTAAAACGACCAGAAATATCAAGGCCCGCATGTACAGACACAAACAGGACCTCACAAATAACAATCACACACAATCACATGTCATACAGAGATACTATAATCCACAATTTTCTTTAATTTAGAAACTGCACCCTCCTCAAGGCCAAATACTCTCTCCTACGCCGCAAGATCATCGAAAGCGCTATAATACTTATTTCATCACTATCTGACGTACACCTTAAATTCGGATCTTATTCAGTAAGCACATATCTTGAACTAACCGCAATGGAGCAATGCAGTATACATCACCACTCTGTTACAAACTCAGATTCAAGTTTACGTAACTATCCATTGTAACTACTTCTTTCTTTTACTTTCTCCCCGTTTTACAATTTTAACGCACCCGCTGAAAAATTATATTTTAAATAGTTTAACACGTGTCAAACACATCCCGTTGTGCGTTCTTCTTATTCCTATGTTTTAACATTATCCAATATTTTTTTAAATCTTTTTTCTGAAGACTTTCGTTTATTCGAACGAAACCGGTTAAATGTCTCGTTCTTTGATTATTGATTTCTGTATTTAATGTTTTTTCTCTTTTCTCGTTATCACACATCCTGTCTTCATGGCATGTCACTTTATTTTATTTTTGCATTTTATCCTAATATATATATATATATATATATATATATATATATATATATATATATATATATATACACACATAGATATAAACATCCCTATGTATACATAAGTATGCACACATAAAAATGTGCATATGTATATACATATATCTATACACACATATATATGTATATATACACATATGTATATATATATATATATATATACATATGTATATATATACACACATATATATATATGTATAAATGTATTTATATGCTAATATAAATAATAATAATAATAATTATGATAATAACAATAATAATAATAATAATAATAATAATAATAATAATAATAATAATAATAATATATACACATGTGTATTTTTATGTTTTACAATATATATATATATATATATATATATATATATATATATATATATATATATATATATAGCGGTAGAGTTGTAAGGGAGAGAAGGGTACACACCCTGTTTTCAGTTCAAAGATGATTATTTCACAATTGACCTAAATTATCCTATGAATTCACTCAATATACACCACATCATATACTAGCTTATACCATTCACTTTTACAGATGATTGTATAATATTTTAATCATTATGGAGGTATGCATTTATCATTTATCCATTCAGCCTTAGTAAAAGTAATACCAACAATGGCCACTTGATCTTCCTTATGCTTACCTTAAACTGAGAGTGTGCGTATGTAGTTTTTATACAGGTCGTGTGTGTGTGAGGGGATTCATTAGCGCTTGAATTATCTAAATGAGCCGACAACCCGACAGCCAAAGTGCAATCAGGTGACGAAGATGATGATCACTTTTAAATTACGTATACCTGCTGTGTGTGTCACTGATATTATCAGATTAACTTCATCTTGATTTACAACGCCTACATCTCTGTGAGTTTATCTTTCATTTGTACACGACCTCTCATGCCACCAAGTACTTTATACTAGTACTTCTTTTCTGCAAATACGTATTACATTTCATAGGGAAGTATATAAGTATAACTTGAAACTAAATACTCGGGCGTTTATGGATGCTAGTTAAAGAAAACGACAGTATAACATTTTCAGATATTTGTTTTTTACAAAATTATTTATTTCTTAAATAGCATGTTGGGTAACATTGCAATATAGTTTACAGTCGGAAAATCGTAAATAATAAACAATGTATATGTACATACAACTAATAACTTTTATCAAACGCATTAACATGTAATGTTTAGGCTACCTGTATCCCTTTCATGTTCGAAAACCGATTTCGATTTTTCTATTTCCAAATTCAATTTCGTTCAAAGTTCTATTTTTCACACTCAAGAAATAAATGGCGGCTTTTCCCTTAACTATTGGGGGGGGGGGGATTAATTCCAGAAAAAATAGTAAAAAAAAAAGATCTACCCTAGCAGAGACTCTATGTCCGAGTGATAATGTTGAATAGCAAATAAATACAAAAATGTAAGGTATAAACCCTATCAGAAGGGGGAGTACACATGTTCGAATGGGAATAAATTAATAGATAGTAATACAGATAAAAGGGAAAAAGAGATTTGGGATGGATAACACGTGTACTGATAACGGAGACGATAGGGAGAAACGTGACACGCATCGTGTAAACGTTCAGGTGTGAATAATATATTATCGATACTCTTTGTATACGATGGGGACTTGTAAACATGTTAATATTCATTACACTTGATGAACCTTTGTCTGTTTAAATCGAAGCGTCGTCGTTACAATTCTCAAATCGAAAACATGATTCCTTAACACTTTTTGGGGTCAACTCTTTCATAGCGTGTGGTCTACCGAAAATTCTGGCAGCAACTGAATTTACTTTCAATATTCAAATCTTACATGGTTAAGCAAACAAATGAACTGTAACATGCGAATGTAGCTGAACAAATATGATCGGTGTGTGTCGACTACTGACGTAACTCTATGAGGGGACGTTTGTTGTTAACAATAGTCGGAGTTATTGTAGAGCCTATCTTCTTTTACAGTAGTCAGCAATGCGTTGTAGTATACAACAAATAAATAGCATACTGGTTTTTATTAGTTTTTTAAATTTTTTTCGCAGAGAATTATTCTAACCTGTACCTTACGAGTCCTTTCACCGAAACAACTCGGTAGGAGTTGAGATGTTCTCTGAAAAATGTCTGCCTGGTCTTTTGAGAGCGAACTAAAAAAGAGATTGGTGAGTGAGTTTTTCTTCCATTTCTTGCTATTCTATATCACTTCCGGAATTCTAATTATTCTTTTTTGTTGGTTATGAAAAACGAAACCTATATTGCTATCATTGTTTTTTTACCCAAATGCTATCAATTAAATATTATTACATTCATAGATATACCCCAGTTGTCACACAAAGGATATAATTATTAAACTATGCAATTTTTGAGGAGAGAGTACATTATATGGTACTTTGGAGCATTTCTATTATTATAAATACATGTTGATACGATAGTTATTTCAGTATAAGTTTACGCGCCATGACACGTTTCTCTGAGACTACTTACACGATTGTATTATTGAGTCAAGCAATATGTCAAACTGCTTAAAAAATCTGCTATACTTAAATCAAAACTTGAATGTTTGCTATTTTCTTATTTTAGTCCTTGCTTGTTAGTATCGGAATTACATTCTTAAGTTAATGTTAAACATTTCGCAGCTAACAGGTATAGACATATACTACAAGTTCACGGTGAAAATAAAACATGTTCTCGCATAACATACAACAGCATTTAAATTCAGGCTAGAATGAAATATAAAAACACGACTAAAATAAACTAAGAAACATAGAAACTTCGACGTAATAATAAAATGGAAAATGGTTCTGTCTAAGAAAATTGCTAGTGACATGTCCCGTGTTTGGGTGTAGCGAAAGAATGTCGTCCAATTATGAGATTTTCGAAGACTGCTCGTAAAAAGATTACTTTTTAGTTGTACATTTATTTATACTTTCTCTTTCGTAGATTCTTTTAATAATAAATTGGTGTCATTTTAATAAGCAAAATCAATAAACAAAACGTAGAACGACACGGTAACTTCCGGATTATACACTGTTAGGAGCACATTATATGTTTTGCTTTAAATTTCGTATTTTTCTCTAAGATTTTTCATTCATTGTTTTCATCATTTTCTTTTCAAAATAACAACACTAGATAGAATAACAGACAGAAGAAAAAGGTGGCACATGGAAAGTATAAATAAAATAGAATGAAATAATCATGCACAAGGTAATAAAGCAAATAAAAGCTAGCAAACGAAACATAGTCTTCTAATAAAAAAGATAAGAAAATGTTAAAAGCAGAAAATGTAATGAAATAATCCAAAATATATGGGAATAAATAATAATAAAGAAAAAAAACAGAATAACAAGGAAGAACATTAACACATAAGGTAATTAATTAGAAATGTTATAGTTCTGAGAATCTAGCGAGTTAAAAGAAACCTTTATGTTTGGTTTATCACGTGGCCAATTGCAATAGGAAAAAAGCGCATTTTCGGGGCTGTGAGTTTCTGTAGATGTTGGATGTTAGCATGTGTCGGTACGACCCTTCGTATACAACTTCGAGATAGTTCATTAGATGGTTTACCGTATGAAATAAGGGTTACAGAACTACTACGTTAGACTTTGTGTCGTGTCGGTTCTGTAATCAGTCAGCTGGGAAGTCTGATTTGACATGTTATATAAGTGTTTTCTCCCATCTAGTGTCCTTTTTTGGAGGAGCTGTATACCCCTACAGGAAAAATAAACTATCCGGTGTCAATCTTTTTTTTCGTGTAAGGGAAAGTGAAAAGAAATCCGACTAAAGACGGAAGAAAATTGTCGAGAATAAAGAATTTATGATCAGTTGCTTTATCCGTTCAGCAAATCGTCGTCATCATAATTTCAATCATATCCGGTTTAACTTTCATTTAACATGCTTTCATGTGTTGAACTTCCATACTAACATATATATGACCAGGTTTTTCATCATTCGTGTTATTCTTAAGTCCACGTTTACCTCTTACCTTGGCATTCAACTGTGAAGTAAACATGTATCTCAATTATTCTGCATGTACGAATCCAAGAACTTCCATCTACTCTTTCAACGTGGTAATACTATCAAAATCTCATGTTCTACACATATCTTCTGATATAGTCCAAATATATTTCACCTCTGATACTATCCGAAAAAAGTGTTTCTTTATCATATTATTTATCTCCATGCAACGTGTGATCTCAACTCTGACTGACCAGCTCTAGCATACATATATCATAACACTGAGTGCACATAGTTGAGAGAGTGATTACGCTCTGCCGGTTAGTAATGGACGAAGTTCCTGAACTTACTCCATCAACTTAAAATTATTTTAATCACAAATGAGATATATGTTCTCAATATCTGAATTGTAATCCGTCTTCATAGTTTTACACATTTTGGCGAGTTCGAAAATTTGCATAGGTGTTCGTGTTCGATATGAAGAGTCCCAAGTTCGAAATGAAACACCTAAAGAAAGTCGGAGGTCACAATGATCGACACATGGTCAGAATATAAAAACAAACTAAGAACAGTAGCTTACATTATCCAAATTATGCAAATTATTACTCCTTATCGCTAAATAAATAAAGAAAAAATAAGGAAAAGCTGGGAAATGCAATGAATGACAGAAACAAGAAAACATATACTGAAAAAGAGTAACAACGAAAAGAAATGTTAATTCAAAATGAAGAAATACATATAAGAAAGGTGATTATTATAGAGGCAAAATAACGAAGGAATGAATTAGCGACGACAATTCTAAATAAAAAAAAATAACGACAGAAGAAAAGAATAAACGAAGAGATGTGTGAACTGGAATAGATTACACATGCTGACTGTACATATTGTATTTATTGGGTGTTTATAAAAAGAGTAACGAGAGAAAGCGTTGCGAAAGATAGATAATGAAGAAACCGACGGTGACAGAAACATTATTTCTAATTAAAATGAGAACAATGGTGTTACCCTTTAGAAGTTGTCGAAAACAATGTTGCAGAGTTTTATTGAACAAAAATAATTGATTCCTGATGCAATTATCTACGTGCAATGCGGGTAATATACGACTTAAGATTAAATAATGCTACCACATCTGAGTAGGTGCCGCTCACAGTACGCTTACTTGAATTTAATATATAATCGACTATTCCATAATCTGCATCCTCATTCTCACAGAAAATACTTTGCACCTGTTTCTACTCCATCGGTATTTTAATAGTAGATGGTTGAGTAAGCTCAACTCTCTGGTTTCTCTTGTAAAATATTCGCCAAAAAATCGTCTAGCCTTAACAGTTGTAAAGAACGTTGCTTTCTTTCCCTGTTCATGATATAACACGTGCCACTTTCATAAAAAGAGTTTGTTTCTAAAAATAGTCTCTCTGCGGAGCAAAATTCCGCACAGCTACCACAATAGTCGTTTCAAGTCAAGAATTAACAGACGTCTATCTTAAGTAATAACATTCTGCCCATCTAAGCCATGGTTCATTATTCTCCAATAGTAGTGTTCACCGTCCAACTGAATAGCTTATTACCTCTAAACCTCGAAGGGCCTTTTGTCTTGTATATAAGGTTTACTTATATTAAGAAAATAATTTTTACTCGACGTCAGTAAAAATAGTTTTAACTTTCAATTATGTATTATTTTAATAAGTAATAATAATTTACATTTAAAGTGTACTTATGTACAATTGTAAGAATAACATTGAATGTGTAATTCACATGAAAATAAAAAGAATGTCAACTGGTGTTGTCAAAAACTTAATAAGTCGACGAGCAATATAATTCGATTTCGGTAAAGTTCGATTTCGGAAAGTTAACCTATATTTTACCTGCGCGATCCCAGTTAATTTTCAATTAGTCTTACGACGAGAAATATGAGCTTTTAAAATTAAATTGGTGCATTCAATAATTTAGCAGTGGAATGACAATAAAACACAGTTGAATGGAGAATAAAAAATAACGAATGAAATACAGGACAATGAACAGTTATAATTACTAAGGAAAGAAAGATCTAAGGAAAGATGACTACAACGAGGAAACAGATACACATTAATAAATAGAAAATTAAAAAAAAAAGATTGAAAAGAAGAAACGACAGAGTGTAATAAATAAACAGAGAAAAGGGGCGCGAGGGAGAAAGAAGTAACGAATGAACTGCCATAGATAACAGCGACTTACTGTACACACATGCATTAATTGAGGATTCATAATGTCAGTTGGAAGCTGGACGTTGGACGAAAGCCGATGGATGAAAGTGAAATATCCAAGAGTTCTGATAATACTGAATGGTAGGGAGGGAGGACGAGGTGAGTAGGGCTATAGGATGGAGATCGGTGGGAGGCATAAATAACAAAAGCTGTTTACCTGAGGTGCCAGGTGTCAGATAACTCGAAACTGACAGACGAAAAGCTTCAGACAACATCTTGAAGGATTTATCTGGTGACGCGTCCAAGAAAGATCCACTATCGCTTTTATTTAACATCCTCGACTGTCCGCACTGGGAATGGCTGAATGAAAGAGCAAATGAGAAGAGAAAGAGAGAGAGAGAGAGAGAGAGAGAGAGAGATAGAACTTCTGTATTGAAGATATCCGACCGGCCACACAGTTTAGTTGGTCAGACATTTTCTAGATAAGAAAGCTGACCAAGCCGTTCGCTGGAATTTCCGTGTGCCTTTCTCTGAGAATTATTATCGCTGGCATAAAATACGAGTCTTCATTTATATATGTTGCATGTAAAAGAAGGGGTTATCCTCGGGGAGAATGTATCCTGTCGACAAAGTACACAGTAAACTACAGCCCACAAAAAAGGCAGTAATACCTGGGAAAATGGTTGCATTACGACCAAACATATTCTACACTTCCTTAACAAAAGCGGATGTAATGCATGGGAGGATGGTCTCATAATAGCATATCAGATATTAAATAACTCCTAAAAACAAGTTGATGATAACAGAACAGATAGTACCCTACCTGCCCCAAAGAAGGAGGAGGTAATACCTGGCACGATTGTTTCGTTACAACAAAACGGATACTACTTGGAATATAGTACATTAGTTTGACATAGAATAGTAAGCTGATATCTTTTTTCGGCTGTAGAGAGGCAGATACCAAATATCTAGCAATAATACAATGATATATAAGAATGGCATATCTTTATACAAAATGAGAATGTTATATCTTTAAAAATATATACGTATTCCTTTATTCTGCGTCTCAATAACTGTGGTATCATGTAGCTATTTATTTCTGCTTTAGATTAAATTATTTTATACTGTTTCGATAAGCATTAGCGGATTGTCTTAGTAATCGTCAGCTTACATTAATGCATATTGCTTAATCTGGAAGAGATAGGGATCTGAAAGAACCCATCAGCACTTGGCGAATGGTTTAATCAGGAAGGTTATTAATCGCTGGTGTAATTTTAATACGTGTCCCCGCTTTTCCTAGTAGGCCGTAGTTTATATATAGAAAGTGCAAATCAATGCTTTCCTATAAGCTAATTAGTCAATAGGTATTAATGCGTTTCTGACTAGGTTATTTTATGCCCTAGGTTATTCCGCAAAGACATAGAGCTCGGTCTTGTCTATTCAGTGAGTAGGCTTTTCATTAAGTGTTTGTATTAACTAAATTCCCATTAAATGTGTTTTGTTTATTCAAACGTCATCAGTTAAACTGTTAACAGTCCATTGTCGACAAATATTGATGATTATATCGATCAAACTGTAATGTTCACATTGATTTAATCATCTTGATTATTACGAATCAAATTTTCTTCGTATGACTCATAAAAAAACAATTATAAATTTGAATATTTTCGTTTAGAAAATGATTTTTAATAATTCAAATACTCAAAGATTCACACACATACATGTATCTCATCTCTCTCTCTCTCTCTCTCTCTCTCTATATATATATATATATATATATATATATATATATGTGTGTGTATATATATATATATATATATATATATATATATATATATATATATATATATATATATATATATATATTGAGAGAGATAGAGAGAAAGAGAGAGTAGGAAAGAGAGAGCTACCGGTGGTTCTAAGTTGATGATTTATGTCTAGTACACTCAAAAAGTGGTTTCTAATTGATTTAAATTCACATGCATATATACATATATATATATATATATATATATATATATATATATATATATATATATATATATATATATATATATTAGCACTGGGCATTGCCCGTAAGTCTGTATTTTCAATTTTTTTTTATTTCTAAATATTATTTTTAATTATGCAGTTTTCTTACATATATATAAATTTAATTATGTAAGATCTGTCAGTCTTTCAATACACGTTGATGTATAAGCATACGGTTGCTGAGTCTCTGATATTAACCTGTTTGAAACACAGCAATTCCTCACATTTAAGGCTGGGCTTTTCAGGGCTAGTCATTTTATCTAATGTAATTAGAAGTAAATTGTTGAAGAAATTGAAGTGAAACTTTTGCTAAAATTGATCGCTTTTAAACCGATAACCCTGTATATAGAGAAACACGTACTAATTCCACAGCGGGATCCTTTATTCGATGTATATTCCATTCCCTTGTTAAAGGAATGATTAGGCAAAATTAAGTGTAAAATATAACAGATTCCTAGAATATCTGATTATAAGCACCAAAGCCATAGTAAATGTTTGTAGCATTTTACCATTCTTTAGACGTCCAGCTCGAGCGCTAACTCGACGATTTAATCGTACAATTATTTGATAGAATATGTACTACACATTGATCCTAAAACGAAGTCGAAGAAACTGTATTTCTATTGATAGCATATCAGATACTAAACAACTCCTGAAAACAAGTAGGTAACATGTAGGGGGATTTTTCTGATGATAACAGAGCATATATTACACTACCTTCCCCAAAGAAGGAGGAGGTAATACCTGGTACGATTGTTTAGTTACCACAAAACGAATACTACTTTCCTAGAGCATTGGGAGATAGTACATTAGTTTAACAAAGAAGAGGAAGCTGATATCTTTATATAACATTGAAATCTAATTAATCTTTCAAAGAATTACTTGTTTGGCATTTCATCTACCGCAATCTTGCGATTCACTGTTTAAAAAAGATCTAGTGTGTCATAACGTACGTTCGAACATAAAGGGAATCAGCGTATTATGTTATAGACATATCATATGAGGTAGCTAGAAAAGAGATCTCTATTAAAGGAAGCAAATCATCTCCTTAAAAAAAAATAACTCTGGAGGCAGAAATGTTACTGAGGTTTGTATTAACACATACAAATAAGCAAATGCTCACATAGTTATTTTATAATATTTAAGAAACTGACCAATACGTTTTTCTAAAATACATATGACTATGTATGAATCTGTACGTAGTAAAACCAAAACTGACACTTTTAAGCATTTTATTTTTATATTTTTTTTTACTTTAATAGTAACGAAAATACGATAGTTGGAAATAATTTAAATTTCCCCCAAATGTTTTATAACTGAAATTGAGAATGCTTAGGTACGTATTTCGTGCAACTGTGCATATGTGTGTGTCGGGAACCGGGAAAATAGGCATGTCTAAAAATGGTGTATTACTGACATTGGTCACATATATCAAACGATATTGAATGACGTTGCATTCAGGACGTACACTTTTTTGGCAGCTTTCCAAATGGAATAGATAGCTCTATATACACGTTTCATAACCTTTTGACTTACTGTATCACTTTCAGATATCTCTTAATAAAAGCCTATCCACACTGGGTTATTCATGATTTTTTTTAAATGTCTGGTATAAGTATTTACCACGGTGTATCATATAGATTTCAATCTCCAAGGTTTTAACTATTCATATTAAGCTCTGTCTTTACGGCATTCTTTAGCTAACCAATCTGTATGTGTATCATAAGGAAAGGGTATCAAGTGCAAGTCGGCTTCATGTCTTACCTCTTCTAGTCGAAAACAATGATGATGTAGCCCCATGATTGCCCACTTGTGGTTTAATTCTTCTAGTACGCAATCTTGTAATTATGACTTCACGCTTATCGACCTGAAATAGAACTTTTAATAGACACCTTTCTGTGCGGTTCACAGGTTTATTTTCCACCCCACTTCTGTTTCCCTCTCTTTCCCTCCCTACCCGAGCTCTCTCTTTCTCTCTCCTTCTCTCTCTATCTAACTCTCTCTCTCTCTCTCTCTTGCTTTCTCTATTTTTCTCTTAGTCTCAGTTTATACGATTCTGGTTTATATTTCGACTTTACCTTCTTATTTTATTCTCTTCTTTTTAAATGTGGTCATGTATTTTGTTCTTTCTCTCTCTCTCTCTCTCTCCCTCTCTCTTTCTCTCTCTTTCTCTCCCTCTGGGTGTCTGTTTTTAACTAATGTGTATATTGCGATCTCTATTTTATGCACTATCCGCTATCTCATTCACATAAGCACTTCGTCAATATCTACTTTATCTATACTATATCTGCTATTTCCTTTCCAACACGCATCTAGCGCGTTTCATCTCTACTTCTCACCCACCCTCTGACTCTTTCATTCTTTTACTCCCTCTTGCAGTCTAGCTCGCATGCTGTCTTCACTATTTCTGTCGTTTAACCCCGACAACTTTTCATTAACATTATATTGTAATATTATCTTATAGGATCTTTTTTATGTATTGTACATTTTCTGAGTGTTCTCACTCGGACCAATCTTTATCTTTTTCTATGCATCTCTCTCTTTCTAAATATAATTCTCGAACTTCATCTGTTTCTCTTTTACCTTATCTTTATGATTGTCTCGTGTTAATTACAAGCAACTCCTTTTTTAATTCTCTTTTATTTCTTTTTTCTCATTTTCTGTCTCTATGCATCTATCACAGTTAATAAAGATCTTCTCTATTTTCCCTCACGTCATACCTTTACTATACATCTTTCCTGTCATCTTTATTTCTTTCTTTTTCATCTTTCTACGCAAACGTAACTTTCGTTTACTCACGTCATCGAATCTTTCAAACGCTCTCATTGTTTATTTCTAACGATTTAAACTGGCATGCGTCTGTGAATAGCGTCGCTTCCGCATTTAAATACTTGCTCGCAGGTTTTTAACACGTTGAACGCGGTACAACTTTCGGTAAAACTTGGCCTGCTAACCTTCCACCCATCTGAAGGGAAGATGAAGAGAGACAGAGCAAGAAAGAAAGAGCGAAAGATTAGACTCATTAACAATGCGCCATTGCTAACCATTGACTATGCATTCGACTGCACAAATCGCACATCTATTCACCAGGTGGGGCCAGTTCAATACCCGCATAATGAGAGGAAAGTAGACAGTCCCTTTGTATTTCTTATAGATCACAATGCAGTAATGGCACCGGTTAAATGCATGTCTAAGTGATGAGCATTGGCGACAAATCGGTTGACGCAGCAGATAGACTGGGCAGGGAGATGCAGGAAGGAGATGTCCGGACAAAAGGGGCGATTTTATCAGGTGAGAGAAGATGGTCAATGGAAGGATGTTGACGACAAAATCTGAAAGATGTGGACGAGGCGATGGGAATCACATCTATCGTAGATGAGGCAGAAGAATGAGAATAAGAATATGGATTACGCATGGGGATATTAATAAACTTTGGGTAGAAAACAGAAGTTAAAGAAGAAAGGACAGAAGAAAAAGAAAAAATATAGAGGAAAAGTAGGATAAGTAGGAATTGTAGAAGTCAAAGAACACATTAAAGTTGTTGGCATATGATCAATATACATTAGGTTTAGGAAGAAGAAGAAGAAGAAGAAAAAGAAGAAGAAGAAGAAGAAGAAGAAAAAAGAAAAGGTGTCATCAAGGAAAAATAAATAGAAAACAAAGAAACCCTACGCAAAAACTTTGTGAGTGAAAAAAAAAGAAATATTACAATTACACATGCTACATATGCATATGCCGCCTAAGAAGACAAAGAAGGAGAAGAAAAGGAAGACGACGAGGAAGAAAACAAAAGCCATACTATAGAAGATATTCAGACATCTACAGACTATTTAGGGAGACTATTTGGGGAGACTATTTGGGGGATAACACATAGAAGAAGAAGAAGAAAAGTAGAATACGTAGTAATAGTAGAAGTCAAAGATAAGAATGATAAGAAAGAGAAAAAGAAAAAAGTACACAAGAAGAGAAAAAGGTGAAGAGAATGATACATCAAAAATGAAAAACAAATGCACTTTTTCGTACTGGATGGATGCTAGGAAAAGGTAGATTTAATCCTCGTTGCTGCGGATTTTTCCTTGTTTTAGAAAGATGGTATTGGTTTTAGCTTTACGTGTTGACAAACACTATTAAGTGAAATAATCGTCAGTGTTGCCCCTAGTTTATTTATTGTCTGAGTTGTGACATGTTAAGCACCGTGATGGGGCAGATCTGGATTATCTGTTGTCTTCTTTGCAGACAGTAACCTTTGCCAGATCACATCAGAGTCACCAGTTATTTCAGAGACGATGCTGGTTAACGGTCTTACAAGTAAGACACAGACAGATAAAAATATATCAAATGCAAAGAAGCAAAATCTCGTGTGTCTATTGATTTACTCCTCTCGAGGAGTTAGGCACAAGGCCAGTTTTTATCTTACTGCCACAAGTAAGATGTAACTAAAGGTCGGGTCGGGAAAGTGGGGTTTAAAAATTGCCTGGGCAGCCCCGTCGGCATTCCTTGGTAGGGGCGCCTCAGACAGTAAGCAATAAACTTATTCCTCCCAAAAGAGGGGAGACAAAGCCTGGGAAGGTGGACCTCCCAGAACTGCACAGGACAGACCCATTGACCGGCGTAAATCAAGACCCGAAGGCCAAGACAACACCGGTATGGAGTGCAGTATCTATCGGAACAGATACTACACTTTGATCTTAGTCAAATCTGGTGTGTGTAGCAAAATATACAGGTGGCATTTATTTCAAAGAAATAAATATTTGACTGTTAAGAAGAGTCCATGATTGCATGAATCGACAGGAAATATTGCGTATAGTAATCGCAGGATATTAGTGATGGTTATCCCTGCGGAAGTACATTTTTGTTATTTAACTGGAGGCTGTTGCTTTTTGCGTAGCTGCCGTAAAATTTGGACTGCTCATCACACGGGCTGCAGATGTTTTTTTGGTGATAATGAGGATGATGACGATGTAAATTATTGTGTTGGTTAGAAACGAGCTACTGTAGTTGATGTGGCGATAGTGATTATGATACAGTCTTTTTTGATGTGGGATTATGGTTTTGCTTACTAGTATCGTAGTATTTCTCCAAGGAAGGTTTCGAGGAGAAAAAGCTGCTGAAAGATGTCCGTAACAGCAATCCATGGGATGAGCCCCGTTTGTATCGAATAAAATTGTCGACTACATGATGTTAATTAAGTTAGTCAATATGTAAATGGATGTCATGAAGATTACATATTGTTACATACAAAGTGATCCTCATGAATGCCATCCTCGGAATCGTTAATAAAATCCAAAATCGTTTTGCAATCAAACAATATTTTGTGAAAATAAATCTCAATCAACCCCATACAGATTCATAAAGTTTCAATCATGAGTGTCCAACAGTCTTTATGTGATGCACTTTCAATGTTATGCTTGTAATATTATTGATCGTTTACTAAGAACAAAGTGGGATGCGTATTGCACTTCACACTCAAACGCCACACCCCTTTCCAGCCATTTATATGTGGGTCGATTTCAAAGATAACCTCTATGGAACAATCATCAAAATATTAAAAGAACCAAATCAAAACCATACCAAGAATAAGAGTGTTTTTCACAATTTTGCAATGCATAACATAGTGGGTGTATCTATGTACAACGATAAAACAAAGATTTTGGGGCAGTAATGATTAAAACTTGCTACAAAAGTGAGGCAGGTATGGGGAATTGCATACAGAATTGTATTAACTATTTATTTGGTAACATTTTTGAAATGATCATGCATTACTTGGAAATATATTATTATATTTCTTTGAACATCTTGTCATCTGAGATGATTGATTAGGGGCCAACTGAATGTAAAATGTAAGTAATATATCGTTGTTTCATTAGTTTAAATATGTTGAATAAAAGAATTTGAGATGAAAATCAGTAACCTCCACACGTTTCCTGATAATGTAATGTAAGCTCCTATTAATAGAGTGCGACACCTATCGTACAACTCCAAAATAACGTGGAGGATATCCTTGACTCTCCATATTTCTCGTCGTGCTCTACATCAACAGAAACTGATGTCGGTCTATTTTACACGGAAGTAGTTGCTAACTGGGACGTGATGTCACGCTCACCGGTGAGAATAGCCGTTATAGACGTAATTTTTTAACGGCAGAAACAGAGGTGTTCATTTAACTGGATTGTGATGATAACAGCCGTATTCCACGATTCCACTGTAGCTTTGATGGTGGATACACATTGAAAAACTGACTCAAGCTTCTTCTTTATTGATCTATTCTTTTGACATCATAGACATAAGGTTCCCCGTTCCCACTGCTTACATCTATATTCTTAATTGAACATGTGCAATGGACAGTTTTAACACTATTGTTACAGAACTCTTCCTATATCGTAACACGTCTCTGTAAGGATTATCTAGCCAGACAAAATTCTCAATTAAATGATAAATCTCACTTACTAACGTTATAAATGTGATTAACTGTGATTAAGCGTGTGCTGGCGTCGATTAGGAATTAACGGGAACCCATAAAAAACGTAGACTTTTAACTCTTAACTCCGTATTACTATTTTATTCTCAGATGTTTGTTATTTTTATAAACCATAGCTGGTCCTATTTGTTTATTCAGTTATTTATTTATTTCGAGTTAAATGAAATTAAGAGCGAGTGAGAAACAAACTTAATACGTTAATCAAAAAATACTCGTCTTAATACTATATGTGTGAACTTTTAATTTCCTTACATGTGTATTTAGTAACCTCTATTATATGTATTGATTTACTCCTCTCCGGGAGATAGGCACAAGTCCAGTTTTTATCTTACTCCCACAAGTAAGATGTGACCCAAGGTCGGGTCGGGAAAGTGGGGTTTAAAAATTGCCTGGGCAGCTCCGTCGGCATGTCCCAGTAGGGGCGCCTCAGGCAGTAAGCAATAAACCTACTCCTCCCCAAAGAGGGGAGGCGAAGCCTGGGAGGGTGGACCTCCTAGAACTGCACAGGACAGACCCATAGACCGGCGTAAATCAAGCCCCGTAGGCCAACACAATGCCAGTTTACTATGGTGTAGTATCCATCGGAACAGATACTACATTTTGATCTAGGCCAAAAGGCCAAGTGAAATAAATTGTTTATGTAGACTGGACGATTTCTTGAGCATACGAGAATCAACGCGTATTTTGTAAAAATACAAATAATACTTTTTGAATAATCATTATTTTAAAAGGAATGAAATAGTACCTTCTGCAGTTATAATACTATGTCGAATGAGTGTCTCGTTGGACAGGGTAAAACATCAAATTCAAAATGCCTACCAGAAGTCAGATTCGAATTAAATAAAAATGAAAGAGTAATAAAGCGAGCGATTTGATAAAAGTGACCGTTACTTTGAGTATCATTGAAAATATTGTAATTTATTAATCTAAAATAGCATATTATCGATATTATTATTCGTTATGAATGGAAAAAAGAAACCCTTTTTTATATCATTATTTTATCCTGCTCTATACGGTTCCACGAACAATAAGGCTATTGCTAAATAGTTGGCTTCGCTGATTAGAGGAACATTTGGAATGGATGCTACCTACGAGAAAGTACTGCCCTTCTGGGAATCTTACAAGAACTAAATATGTATTTTGGATATGATATAAAAATCGAAGGAATCGATCGACATTGAAAAAAAATGTTCTTTCTAGCAGCATCGAACAGAATAGAACACTCTAAATAACAAATATATTTTGTATCTTTTATTAAAAAGAAAAGTGTTGAGCACGAATATAGGCAGAACTGACTTTACGTATTAGATGGCATAATGGGTGTTTACCAGTTATGTGTGTATATACCTACCCCCTTCGAAAATATTACAGTGAAAATATTATAAAATACTATATATGTTATATCATTATTTGTAACAAATGGGTAAACATCTTTTTATCTTATTATTTTACGATACTCGAAAATGTGCAACGTAAAAAAGCCTTTGCCTAAATATTACTAACCGGTGCTTAGGGTATCGGGACGTTTAGAACCTACTGGTGGATAGTTATTCTGCTCTTCTCTTCGAAATCTTACAAATAATCAAGTACTAAGACAGATAAAATGGACAAAAGCTATAACATATATTGAAAATGAAATAGTTCTTTCTAGCAACACTGGGCAAGCTGTGTCCTATCCGAATGAAAATATTAGTTTTCTATATTTCTTCTCGTAATAACATTGTTGAGAACAAATGTAAAAGGATGATGATCAAACTTTATATATGAAGTGTTATAATCTCTATGTTTTTTAAATATTTTATATAAGGATTGATAAGTTATATAATTTGTATTATTCAGAGTACAATTCTCATCTAGGATATTATTTTCGCAAGGGTTGGGCTTATGTAACTTCCCACCTAATTCAGGTGCGTATTGTCATACTCGGATATATTTATGTTTTGGTGTGTTTATCCCAAATGCATTCCTTGTGAAATTAACATACAACATAGGAACAGGAGTCCAAATAATGTAAATAATACAACTTAAAATATTGGTTGATAACTTTTTAAGAGTATACCTTCTTGTGAGAAAATAATCAAGAGAATATATTAAGCTCAAGCAAGCACTGGCACGATAATATATATACTCATATATCCTGAAAAGACTTTCGAACAATGCGTCGGTTTTAGTTTTTTTTTCAAACCGATAAAATCCATTCAAACAACATGAATCAAATGTTTAGATCTCTCGACCAGGAAGCCGAGTTGAGAGGTGCATTTTAACGTCATAAGTGTACTTTAAATCTGAAAAATAAAAAGGACCTGTGCTATATGAAACTATTTTAGGGAAGTAAATAAAGAGCATATTGTATTGATTCTTATAAACATACAGATGTAGAGTCTGGGTGAATATGTTGGCTCGCCATTTTTTAGTAGGGTTGCTGCATCGGTATCTACCTACTGGCCTTTTCTGCTATGAATAAAGGGTCACTAAGTTTTGGCTAAAAATAAACACGTCTTATCAAATATTTTATCAATTTTATTCAAGTGTTTCATAAAAATATAACATGCTACAGTAGGTTGAGTCTACCGACGTCTATGTACTATGTAAATGGAATTGAATCAATTAGTTTCGTCTCGTCTAGCAAATAAATCGCGAGCGAGGAGCAAAAAGAATAAGGACGTTTACCTCATATCTTACTAAAGTTCAAGCGAGAGGAAAAATAGTGGTCCTGGCCCAGGTGACGCTCCAAATTTGACTGTTCATATAACACACGAAAACGTTTAGACTGAAGTGCAATCCCGCACAAAAGTATTTTGGCGAAGCAACTCTCTGAAAATGAAAAAAAAAACCAAAGTAAAACAAATACATTGCTTTTTATGTAACTAATACACAGTTATAGATAGATAGATAGATAGATAGATAGATAGATAGGCAGACGAAAATATATAGAGAGTCAGATACAGAAAATGACGTTTTAGGGGATTGGTAATGGATCTATTCAAGAAGTACACATACGCTGAAAGTTCCGTGAAAGAAAGGAAACGTAAAATTAACCAAACAATACAAGATCGAAGATCCTGACCTGAGCATTTCATAAACAGACAAGAGAAAATGTCGAATTTCCGGTCCGGCTGGAATATTTTATCTGACATGAATATTTAACATGTCGCCATTTAGTCGAAAGTTCTGTGAATGGCCTGATATGAGGGAATTCATTGCCAACCGTGAAAGACGAAATTCTATAAGCGGCCGATTCCTCACGGGGAGAAATCATCCAAACAGACCATATCATAGACTATCATGGCGCGACTCAAGATAGAAGCAGCCAATCAACGTCAGAGAGAAAATATTTTTTTTTTTACTTCACTTGTCAAGTTTACGTTTATACACTATCGAGTCGATCCAGTGGAAGGCGGTATCTCTTTCTTTTAGTTGTTTCATTCATATTTTTCTTATTTTGATGTTTATTTATTCCGCTTTGTAGGGCATTTATATTAGAATAAATGATCACTTATATCTTTAATTTAAATATGTAATATATGTGTATATATATATGGTATTAAAATATACTTAGCTCATGTAAGGTAACCAGAAAAGGCAAACCATTCAACACATTTCCTGGTGATTTTAATCGTGAACAAAACACACAATTGTCAACGTAATTTACTTGTCATGGGTATATTTATATCCTACAGGTAAGCTCTACTGACGTATTGGACACTATTGAATTAAATACTATATATATATATTTATATATATATATATATATATATATATAGAGAGAGAGAGAGAGAGAGAGAGAGAGAGAGAAAAAAAGAGAGAGAGACATTGCCACGGCTGCAGCAAAGAAGGTAGGATCTCTCTACCGTTCTAGTAAACTCCTCACACCTGACATTATACTCTATCTCTACAAAGCCACCATCCGCCTATGCACGGAGTATTGTTGCCAAATCTGGGCTGGTGCATCGTCTACTAGTCTCTCTCTCTCTCTCTCTCTCTCTCTCTCTCTTTCTCTCTCTCTCTCTTAGACAAAGTCCAAAAAAGAGCAGCCAACCTAATATGTCTCTCACTGTCACATCGCCGCAATGTAGCATCCTTGTGCTTGTTTTACAAATACTTCAATGGATTATAATCCGATGAACTGGCTACTCTGGTGCTCCCTCGACGTAAACTCACCAGAACAACTCAACAATAAGCTAACTCGCATCATTCACTGTGGAAGTCCCCAAATGCCGGAGAGCTTTCTTCTCCAAAAGCTTCTTACCTCGTCCTGAGGCCATTTGGAACTCTCTGCCTACCATATGTTTCCCCGACGGTACTGACATGCAGATATTTAAAACTAATGTAGACAGACATCTCGCTGCGCAGCCAAAAATTTAGGTTGACCCCCCCCCCCAAAAAAAAACATTCTCCCTTTTTTCAGTAGCCCCTTACGTCTACAGTGGCGGCCTGCTTTCTTTGAGGTGAACTATGTTTAATATATATATATATATATATATATATATATATATCCACATAATATTATTTCATAAGTGTATATACATGAAAAAACACATTATTCATATATATATATATATATATATATATATATATATATATATATATATATATATACATATAATGTGTGTAGGTAAAAGAATTTAATATTATTAATTGAAAAATTGATATATATATATATTCATATATATATATATATATATGTATATATATATATATATATATATATATATATATATATATATATATATATATATGAAATATTCGACTGCAAACCGCGATAAAAGCAATTTTCAAAATTACCAACCTATCATGATAAAACGTGTGAAATTTAAATACTTGAGCACACTCTGAAATAATTATTTATGCTATATGATGCCGGCATGATTTCATTTTGCTTTTGAATTAAAATACGCTTTTAGACAAAATTTAGATTGTATATAATCGTCCATTTATTGTGTAATGGCTCAATTAAAACAAAGTTGATTTATCGCGTTTTGCATTTGAACTTTTTATATATATATATATATATATATATATATATATATATATAATTGAAAGTTGAGCACTGTCGACGAGATAAATAATGAAAACTCACCAAAAACTTAAGCGCAATGCTCCGACGCTGTCGCTAAGTGCTATGTTTGCCGCTACAGTGTAAACATCGCTTAATTTCTCCGTTATTACGTGACATTCTATCGTAGCCTAATGGGACAAGGTATACGCATACATATTCAACAGGATTGGCGTCTTATGACCGTATGATGATGGTATTTCCCTGCGCTTATGAGAGTCATAAGCTTGAAACGACGTCGTACGTATATAAAATGTTAAGAAAAGATAATATTTTATATATATATATCGCTTAATTTCTCCGTTATTACGTGACATTCTATCGTAGCCTAATGGGACAAGGTATACGCATACATATTCAACAGGGTTTGCGTCTTATGACCGTATGATGATGGTATTTCCCTGCGCTTATGAGAGTTATAAGCTTGAAACGACGTCGTACGTATATAAAATGTTAAGAAAAGATAATATTTTATATATATATATATATATATATGTGTGTGTGTGTGCGTGTGTGTGGGGGGGTGTATGTGTGTGCGTGTATGTATCCGTCTGTTCGCGTTAATGTGTGTGTGGTTATGTGTGTAGATACTAAAATGAAAATGAGTAATAGAGAACATTGCAGATTGTGTGGATGAAAGATAAATTAACTCCGTCATAATGTTATTCAATAATTTCCATGAAAAAAGTTTATTTTCCAAGTAAACATCATCAAGAAAATAAAACACATTATATATATATATACATATATATATATATATATATATATATATATATATATATATATATATATATATATATAGTAGTGTGGGCATAGGAGATGTTGTGTACATGCGTTAAAAGCGGGATAAGTCAGAATATTAAATTATTGGATTGTTTTTATGAACTAATCCTAACACTTTTTTCTATCCTAATTTTAACGCATTTTGATCCTTACATATATAATCACACACCTGCCTATATGAATTTCATAGTCTGCTACTTAAGATATATTTTTGATAAAACTTATTACAAACAGAATATATTTGTAAGCTGCATATTTTGCCTTATTTTCTATACTTACTTTTTTCTATTATATGTGCGTCAATATATATATATATATATATATATATATATATATATATATGGGGTGTATGCGAGTGTTTCTGGATGTGTGTTAAGCACAGGAATACATCACGCAACACTAGAGATTGACCGGTTGCTTTCGGATCAACGAACGTCTTTAGACAAAATAAAGATTTTAAATTTATTGAATTACGGCAAAACATAGGAAAAATGTAGACGCTGAACCTGATCTTTTTTGCACATTCGTAACATTTTGAAAATTATAGAATTATGCAGCGCACGAGAGAAAAACGTTAAATCGGAAAAAAAGGAAGAAAAAAAAGAAAAAAAAGAAAAAAAAAAGAAATGAAAACACTAATGAAATGCAGTAAACATGAGTAGTACTGTAAGCAGGATCCAAGGTTCCTATGCTGTGGCGAGGTACATTGCATTGTTTCAATGCAAGTGTTGCCAGATATTTCCTTAATAAATACGATCCAGATATAAAGTTTACGTGAGATAATGGTGAGAAACGGATTACTGCACTTTCGATTTACTTATGGCGTTTGAGAGAGGCTTCATTCTTAAGGAGGGTAAAATTTGTACACCAAAATTGTGAGTAAAAGTGTTTTTGTGTATGACTAGTGCCTTTGTGGGATTTTGTGTTTGAGCTCCAGTTTATGTGTGTTATGCAGTATTTTACATTTTGATGAATTGAGAAATGATAGTACGGAGATGATATTAAGGTTTATGAATTTGAATAGTATCTTATTTGTAACACTATTTTAGTCAACAATTATTTTAAGTAGTCTAACATCGAAGACTAGAAGTCCTGCTACAACTTACATGTAAGCTTTGAACTCAACAAGGAATGTCCTCAGGCATTGGTCTGAGCCAAAGTATAGTATATGTACTGTCCTGGTCAGTGAAGACGGAGCCAATATTCATTTTTCCTAATCCAAATAAGAACGGGGTTTCCTTACATAAGAACACGACCTTGTTTTGGCTTTGCAACACAATATGGGTTTCTCCTTCAGTTATTCCGGTAGTCGTTGCAACACGGAACAATAGAGGCAAAAAATCTAGCAACGAAATTACTGAATGTCGATTATACCAATCACACTTATAGTGTATGAGACTGAAACTTGACCATTTTCTACTGCTGACAAGGAGAAGTTTGTGGTTCTCGATCACTTAGGTATTCGATGCCTCCCCAAGCATTCCATCGCCGACCGCACCCAAACCATAATAAACGAGATGTTGAATTTCCAAACTTGAGGAGAGCCATCTTAGAATGAGACTCGGATAGTTTAGCCACGGGCTTCGTTATTCTCTAACCGACCTGATCCATATTGCAATAGTTTCAGAGCACTTGTGGACGCTACTTATTTTATATTCTTCATAAAATGAAACAACTACAAACTATTACTATGCTCAAATAATTATGTTTATGCATGGAGGCGACGGTGGACAAGTATGGGTGAAATAATGATGCATAGCGAAAATGGGACATACATAGTTTTTTACTTTTTATGCCAAAATGTTATGTAATCGATATATACAAAAGTCAATGTATGCGTGTATGTGTTTGTGATGTTTTGGGGTTCTCTATAGTGAGAAAGGTTAGAGAATCTACATCAAATCTAAACGTATATTATTTATGTAACATTTAACGGTGAAGACTATGGAAATGTTCCGACTCTATGTGCACCTCCAAAGGATGGCTATGGAGAGGTATCTCTTAAAAGCGTCAAATATATTATGTTTTCATGAACTGTATATCATATATACAAAAAGACAATGGACGTAATCGCGAATCTTAATGTGCCAAATATCTACTCTTAGTAGCCCTTGGAGACGGATACTACTTAAAATTTCATGGATGTATATACGATTTCCATGAAATTTAAAATATACGTATGAGACACACATTCAGAGAGAGTTGTCCAACATATTAGATTTTTCTGACTATAGAAGGAGGCTAAATTGCAGGAGGGGCAGTAAAAACAAAATAAGTAATAATGTGTTATGGGCATACTACAAATTATATAGTAGTGATCCTCATTCAACAAAGAAAAATGTCGGGTCTTCCTGCTGGTATAATATAAACAAGTTTTTTTTTTTTTATCTCGACACAACTTACTATATGTAATACACAACTCATCCTAGATGAACAAAATTGCTCTCAACATTCGTTGACATTATTTTATCGATTTCTCAAAGTTTATTAGCCGATACGTGTCGAACTGTATTCACATTCTCATGATAAACATTGTAAAACCTGCTAAGATGATTTTTTTTTTGGAAGACACATTAACTATGTTATCCATCCCATAGAATGTTTTAATGTACATGATATTACGAATGTATACCGTCGGGGCGAAGCGTTGAGTTTGTAAATATGATACATCTCATGCAAAACCTACCGAATCTATTTGTATTTTTGGATTATTCGGACTACTGTTATCATATTGAATATTATTTGAAAATGGTTTAGGCTGATGGAACTTCAGACCTTCTGCAAGTGCATGGTGTCGAAATCGGGAATCTTCATCGTCTACTCTGAACTGGCATCTACACGAAATTCCGAACTGAAGGCTCATTTAACCCACGGGGGTAGATTGTTCTCATTCCGGCAGCAATTGCCTGGTTTAATTATTAAGTAATTTGTATTCATCCTTAGTTAGCCTCGCCTATTTAACCTCAAGCGACTGTCACTTACATAAACCTTTGCGCCACGTGTCGGAATAATCAAAATGATAAAAGTTATCTGTCCTTATATTTAACACACATAAACTATTTTTCTTAATATGGTTATTTACACCCTAATACTGCTTTTGACACCATAAAGTAACATAGATATTCCGTAAAACTGCTTACCTATTTTTTTTAAAAACAACATGTGGGGACCTTTCGGATTGTTCGGAATCTCTGGTCGCTTCTGTGGATAGACAAACATACAACCGTGTATGAATGAAATAAAGGTTAAATCAATTTACAGGAATGCAATCTCTCATGATTACCAATCCTAGTGGTCTATTTATGAACTTAATCCCTTTATTCCTCTTTGAAAGTAGATGGGATCCCTGACGAAAAGAAGTGTAATGCTGCTCAATTTATCCCTTCTCCATTTTAATAGGTTTAGCTACGGCGAAAATGTCGCTCTGATCTGATTACGTTCGAAGCTGCTTCGGTTAGGAGAATGCAGTGGAATATCCCAGCTCAAGAATTTGATTTTCTGTAGAGTTTATTTTGCTGAATACTGGACTTTCGAATGTCATTGTTAGAGCCGGGATCAATTTGGTAGATCTAATCAATGTGTTTTTCGTAAATATTCGCTGTTCAATACGAGAAATAATGATATCTGTTTAAAACCTAAAGAAAAACGGATTTGGTATTCGTTGTTGATTATTTTATTGGGATTCAACATCCAGTATGCATTTACACGTTTGATAGACTTTCTTGTGAAAAACGTTCGGTTTAGGATCTTATCTACGCAATCTTCAGTGCTCTTCGCTCGTTAGGATTATTGAATTTTATTTTCAATCATATTAATAGAATAAACAGTGTATTTTTATGTAAAAATTCACTATTGAATTAATTCAGCGATCATTATGAATGTTGGTACATAGCGGGCAGGCGTAAAGAGTCCAAATGTTGGTGGTATATAGTTTTTTATTAGTTTTATGTAAAGAGGGTAAATAAGGAGACGAAGGACCTTCGTAAAAAATATGTATACTTCCGATGTTTGTGAAATTTTAACTATAAGAATCAACCATTAATTCAGATGTACCAAAACTGTCATTTTATTGGGAGTAATAGTATTTAGGGGGCATCATATTTGCACACTCTCACATTTGAATATCAAAATAAATCAGATTTAAATTGAATTTGATCCGTAGTCATAATACATCAAGTAAGCAAGATTTCTAGAATGTCACATTTTACTGAGCACCTCTTAAGTTTAATCTTGGAATTTTAGACATTCTTAGAATAAATATCCTGAAATTAACTTTCATCAACATTTGTATAAGCCTTTTAGACAGAAGATTTAATATGATTATATATATGTATTTAAATATTCATAAAGAAACATAAAATTAGTGCAAAATGTTCTGGTCAGTAGATGAATTTTCCCCCATCCTGAGACGGGTACTCTCTTAGTGTAATAAAACAGTTGACTAATACAAGCGTTAAAGATTATTTGCTGTTTCCAAAAACATAATAAAATCATGATATGTTTTACATCGCCAAGCCGGGGGTTATATTTTCGATAACTTTTGTTTGTGTGTGTGCAGCATAGGGCCCACATTGTTAGATAATCGTCACCAAACCTAAAATATCGGTCATAGTGTAACGTAGAACTGTTTAAGTTAAGGATTCCTCGGGGAAATATCAAAATACGGCAAAAGTTTAAGTCAACTGTTTAGTGATAACTCACAATGCCATAATAATAGACACTCAATTATTTCATAACAGTTACTATCATGCAAGTTGTCAGTCTTATACTATTAACAGTTTTTGGTTCATCACTGTTTCCATAGCATGAATTTGTGAATACTTCATACAGTATTGAGAAATATGTCGCAGATTAGATGTTAGCCTAACCTTACTGTCATACGGTTGCCTGCAGTCTTTCGGCTGACTTATGTTCTATTCATAAACTAGGGTTGATCTAGAATAATGAGAACATTTTAAATGTAACGTTTCGCATCTAAAACTCAATGTAACAATTGTTTTACAATTTATACTAAGCTTATATATAAAGTAAAGTAAGACGTTTCCTATTTTGTTGACCGAGATAGATTAATAATAAAAAAGATGCATTAACATCTATTGAGTAAGACACGATAAATATGTGTCTGCGGTACATAAATCAGATCTTCTAGCAATACAGGGTAACTGATAAGAATTGTGTGAAATGATATATTATATCTCCATTCCTGTTCTTCGCTAAAATATTTTAATCATAATTCCATCTAGCGATACACTACAAGCACGAAAATGCAAAATGTATTCTAACCAATAGTAGGGAGTTGGGCAATTCCGTTCTACTGCGGATATCTTAATGGTCATCTTTGAACG
>OY744517.1:23039875-23049875 GCA_963556195.1 Sepiola atlantica | reverse complement strand
TAGTAAATGTGAAATAAGAAATATATAATCAATAGTAACTTTTTATAATAATAATAATAATAATGATAATAATGATAATAATAATAATAATAATAATAATAATAATAATAATAATAATAATAATAATAATAATAATAATAACAACAACAACTACGGAGAGTCGCAAAAAAACATAGAAGGAAGAAACTACATTTATGTAGTTTTTTTCTATGTTTTTTGCGACTCTCCGTAGTTGTTATTATTATTATTATTATTATTATTATTATTATTATTATTATTATTATTATTATTATGAAAAAAAAAATCCAGAAAATTCATGAATGTAGACCCTGTGGCGTAAGAGAAAAAATCCAAACCACATCATTAGTAAATTTCATCAAAGTAATCTAAAAGGAATATTACAACAGACATAGCTGGCTTGTAAAGGTAGTTTATTACAAACTTTGCAAGCGACTGCAGTTCGCTTTATCCATTGACCCATTTGTTTATTTACTTGTTTTCCTTTTGCTGCGATCTTTCTATATTTTCCTCGTCATCCTTTCTTTTTCTCTTCAACACTTATCGCATCTATCTTTACTCGCTTGATCTTAAAAAGTAATCCAGTTTTCTCTCTGTCTTTCTTCTATATTCATTCTTGCTTTCATTATTTATATGTATCTTGTTCTTTCATATATTCTATTTTTTAATTATTTTTTTTCAATAATACTTTCTATTACTCTTGTTATTCAATGATGTGTTTAGCTTTTTCCTCATTCCGACATTATTTTTTTGTATTTTAATGCTGTTTTTACTTTCTAACATCTATTATATGATTTAGATAAAGTACATTCAAAGCGAGCAGTTATACCATCGCTTACATTGTCCTGCTAGGCCCCATGACTTTTAATGTCAAGTGAGCAGCTTAAACAGGAAAACCTAACGGAAATTAAAACTTAATTTCAATGTTCGCATCTTTTATAAATGTATTCATTTTTATACGTCTAAGTTTCTACATACTCGTTCTGGCCGCGCCACACCCTGTTGCACGCTTACATAACTATCCAGTGCTGTGTACATATTCTGACCTTCGTGCGTTTTTTTTTTCTTCGGCTTCGCTCCCCTCTTTTTATTCTGCGTCGTGTTCACGCCGATGCAACCGTCGCGACTAGTACTTGTAATCAATATGGATGAAATGAGGGAAACACGGATGTAGAATGATTGTAAATTAATTAACAATGGCTGACATAAAGCGGTCAGTGAAACAGCGAGAAAGGAATGGCGCCATGTTTCTTGGCTTCTTAGATGTCTTAGCGATGTAAGTAAGAAGGCGAAATACGGTGATTGAAGATGTTTTTCTAACAATTTGTTGGTATTTCCTGTCGCCGAAGTATTTATTCTTCTAAACAAAGTTTGGCGTTAAAGATTATTTATCAACTTTATCGGCTAAAGTAACATTGGGCGAAAATAATCAGCATACACTATTGTAAATTCATGACATATTTTAATATTATTAACACATTTATTATATACAAAACAAGCAAAGTACCCGTGCTAGTACGGGTTAAATTATCCCCTCCCAAAAAACATTTTTGCACGATATTTATTTACCCTTAAAAAATAACCAAGATACAATGATGTCAAACATTCTGTCTAGAATTATTATTCTTTTAATAAAACTCAATTAACGGTTTTCATTCGATAAAAATATCTACCATTTAAAGTTAAAACTTTAGGGAACTTGAGAAGAAATTGAAATTCAGAAAATCTTGCTTAGTTGCCGTTTAATGACTATGGATCAAATTTAACGCAAATGACATATTTGAATTTTAAAATAGACGATAGTGGCCATGTCATGATTGCTAATACACTCTAATTGATGTGTTTCAACAATTGACTCCCTGTCGAGTATGTATTAATCTAAACAATGTTGCGCGCAAATAGTTATCTTTCAGCTGTCTTGCGTGAAATTGTTTTGGTCGTACCAGGCACTATATTTAGATTTTAAATTTAATCTTGTGTTTCGATTCAAAAGATTGACAAATCTATTATATACAGAATGCAACCCGTTGGCGCGAACGCCTCTTTTTTACCGATCAAAACTAAAAATTATAGTGGAATAATTACCAGAATCATAGTTTCGTGAAGTATCGAACAAGAATAACCGCTCATATTTTGCGTTACGGAAATTATTGCATGCATACAGATTTTCGCATCGTGCGACAGTGTTAATGAAAGTGAATAAACTGCATCTATCAAATGTATGTTCTATTGCGGTATTACTCTGAGTTAAATATTAGACGAGTATAATTTTGTAAGTTGAGATTAACATGAACAAAGGGTCAAGTCGGAGTCAGCTGTGTGTATTCGGATCTAAGCTCATGTTACAGTGTGGCACAAACTGACAGGACGTCACATGGCTCACGGGAGAGAGAGGGTTATGGAGAGTAGTCGTCAGTTTGTTTGAGAGCATACACGTTTGAACTTGTGCTTTGATAATATTTTATAATATAGTATAATATTTTATTATGCAGTGATTATCGATCTCTCTCCGTTTAATTATTCACCCGACAGGTCAGTGATTGAAGACAAATGATCCAAGAAAAATAAACCCATTTGTGTCTTCAATCGTTGTCTTTTCGTGGTTTATATGTTCGACTTATGAACGAATTTGTGTCCAAACGTCGTTTCCTCGGTTGGTGGTTTTCGTTCCGTCAAGATCACGTTAAGCGGCCAGCTAGATATGATATGCGCGTGTATGTATGTTAATTAATTGTGCTTTGTGAAAAATTGGACGTTTACTCAGAGGGAAGGTAACGGCACATTTGCTCTTGTGGTTTACAGTTATGTAGTCTGTATAATTAATGTAGGATATATGTTTCGAATTGCGCGATTAATTGTCCATCTAATGTTTTAATTCATGGTAGAGCTAAGAAGACATTTGAAACACTCGGTATGTGTAATATAAATGGAAAACACATTATAGTAAGTTTTTTTCAGAAGACAATCAACACCAATTTCATTAAAATACCTAACCAAATGACCCGCCACTGTAGTTAGTAGCAGTAATTGTCTGGACCATCCTCAAAGGTCGAACGAAAGGTTTTTGTTTTCTCCCGTTATTCAGAGCTTACATGTAGTAAAACTAGCATTATAATAACACTTACATGTTTATCTCTCCTATATCATACTGATTAGCTAACCAATTATTATCAATTTTTCTTAAGCTCTTAGCGTGTCCTAGCTTAACGACGCATTACTCATCTTAAATAAAGAACTACACCTGGCATTACTGTTTATAATCTCATTACTGAAAGTGATATGTGACACAAAAAAGGTATTTTTCTCACGGAAATGTCAATCGAGAAACTGTAACTATTAAGATGCATGAATATTGATATAAGGCTTAAAAAACCTGTGTACATTTTAATTAAAACAAAAAATAATGGATACTTGTTTTCTATTGGTTTCAATAAAGCACATGATTCGTGTAGTGCTCCAACGATCTTTGCAATCAATAGCGGAGAAATGAAATAAATTTGTAACGGAGTTGTCCTCTTCGGACAATCGTTTCAGTGGATTGTTGCAACGACAGAAGTGGGTGTGTTAAAATGATGTTATAGACGGGAGTTTCTATATAAGGTTTGGTTAATAATAATATGAATATATTATTATATAATAATATATATTATATAAGATATTTAATAACATGAAATTTACAAATTTACTCGCGCAGAGATAGAGAAACGAAAAATATCTTCCCCCGTGTATAAAATAAACGTTCAATTAGAAATTGCATGTAGGTTTCCGAGTTCAATTATTATGTTCAATATTTCAAAGAATACACCTGACAATGTCGGAGATTAGACATAGTTGCTAAATAATCTAATTAATAACGTGCACTTTTACGTCTTCCTATTCCAATTTTTTTTTCATCTGCGCTGTTTATAAGTGTTTTCTTTATTCCGTCATTAAACTCTCCTATTTTGCCTATAAAGCCGATCTGAACGACCCAGTAATATCAACAGTCATGGCAGGTTACATTAATTCGTGCATTGTTGAATAATTATTCAGGCTATCACATAGGAACTATTAAATTCATAGATTTGATCACGTGACCACTTGAATTACAAATATTTTCAAAATAGAAAAGTTAGACACAAGCTCGGTGTTTAAAGCGGTGAAAATCTAGCTCGAAAAAAGAAGCACACTGGATTGGAACAAAGATTAAAATTGCATCAGTCTAGATGAATTTCTCTTTCACAAACTGAGGAGAGAAAAGGTGAAGTGTAGTATCAGAACAGATTCTACACTTTCTTCCGAATAAACTGCATATGTCTTCTTTCACAGAAATAAGCATTCGACCAATAAAGTATCTTTGAAATTTCAACATTTAAATTTACGAAATTCAGTCAAGTTACAATGTGAGTTCAAGTGAATGTCACAAGCGGAAACATTCTGAGGATTCATATTATTCTGCCTAACAATACCAGAGCATGGTGTTTACATATGGTTAATTAAAAAAGTATGCACGAATTATCTAACAAACGGTCAGCAGAAAAGAACATAGTTGAAGGAATTGTTACACTGGAAATATAAGTTTACAGCTCCGTCTGAATTTTAAGCGTGTTTGAAAAACAATACGTAATTTAAAAGTCAACGGCTTGTTTTTTATCGCAAAACTATCAAAAATAGTATGCAACAACGTTGAGTATCGTATTTAGTTGTGTTAATAACAACTCCAGGTATTGGCAAAACTCACCTAAAGACTGTATACAATGTCTGAACGACATTCATCTAAATCCCACCGACCGATCGATGCTGTCTCTCTTTCTCTCTCTCTCACACTCATATATATATATATATATATATATATATATATATATATATATATATATATATATGTATTTATATATATATATATATATATATATATATATATATATATATGTATTTATATATATATATATATATATATATATGTATTTATATATATATATATATATATGTGTGTGTGTGTGTGTGTGTGTATTGGGTGGTGGAGGTGTTTCGTTAAGAGTGATGATGTTATTAATAATAGTTTTGTTTAAGCTAATAGTGATTTCACTCTCTAAGTGCTTAGTATAGTTAACTTCCTTACATACATTATGTCGCCTCTTATTGTTGGTGAAGTAAATTATATATATATATATATATATATATATATATATATAGAGAGAGAGGATCTATAGTAATAATTCGTAGATACTATATATACATACATATATATATATATATACATATTCATTTATATATATATATATATATATATATATATACATATATATATATATATAAGTTTTTGATATAAAAATCATTTTTAGAAAAGATATAATAATTTATATATCGAAAAAGTGAATAAGCCAATCAGCCAATAAATAGACGACTGTTCACAGGATGTCATCTTTACAATGTTTCTGCCGATTTTACCACCCACCCTATTGAGGTGTATATTTTTTAACTTTAGTATCTTAGCGTCAAACACTCCAAATAATGTGGATGTTCATATTGAATTGCTATATTTAACCCGCAAGTTTAAATAGTAATCGTCGTTCTTTTAAAATCAACTTCATATCTCAGTAATTCATGATCTTTAAAGTTCAATTATTTGTACGATTAATGATTACTGAAAACATAAAAAATAATAATGGATTCGAAACTAGAACAATTGACCACCGTGGATCAAATAAGGCAATTCACTTTGTAATCCATTATAGGGTTCGAAGTTTTACTATTAAGTCCCAAATTTCTAAAATGGTCCCCTGAAAAAGATCAGAGGTTAGATCGGTCAGATCTTCAGAGAAACATTAATAAACAAGACGATAGAGTCTTAAAAATCAAAGTTAAGCAGTTTATCAATCCTATTTAATTAATTGTGAAACAAGATTTCATTTTATAGAAGAATGTTTGATTCCGAAATTACATAATTTCTATATTTTTATATAATTCCTGCAGATGTGAGCTAGAAGATTGCTAGTTTAGATGAAACACAAAGGTTTACTATGATTACTATGAACTTGAAAGAATGGCTTAAACACTGAAATCAAGAAGAAACATTTTCACCCATGCTGAGCTCTAAACAACTTTTCAGGATGAGCCTAGCACACAGTTGTTGACGACATGGGCAGAGAATGTGTGAATAGTGTGTTTCATCTAGAGCAACAAACGCTTTACTATAATAATATAAAATAGTTACACCCCGTAAACATTCTACATCTGAATACAACATGGTCGTCTTCAAGTCTAATACTTGTTGAGCCGTCCCATTGGATGTCAATTTTTTTAATCTTCGCCTTATAATACCCATTTGTTTCTGATCTCATGGTAAAGGCGATAATAGTTCAAGTGACGATCTCTTTAACCCTTATCATTAAGTGGTCCTCATGCTTTAATAAGTGGTGACATATCAGTAAAAAAAGCGTGAAAATTATATGGTCAGTTTTACACCAATCTGCATTATTTACTCTTAGCAATTATATTACCTTTAAAATACCGTATGTCCGGGTGGATGCCATTTTGAAATGATTATTTCATCTTACATAAAAGTAATTATCATTGCCATATATATATATATATATATATATATATATATATATATATATATATATATATATATATGGGAAAATGAAAAAGGAAAACCAAAAAATGGATGTTTTTTATGTGTACATCAACGTTTCGTCTTTATTTATAAGACTTCATCAGGATGATAAAATAGAGAAAAAATGTCATGCAAGCACAGATACATGTAGGGTAGACATTTTCCCATCACGTCGGATTACTCTCATCCTTCTCTTCCCATATATATATATATATATATATATTAAGGCATGTTTTATTAAAGACGACAGAAATCTTCTGTTTAGTGATTCCTTTTTTTATTTTTTCCATTCGTCGAATGATCTTTTTGACGTGTAGATGGAATAACTAAACAGAAGATTTCTGTCGTCTTTAATAAAACATGCCTTAATGAAAAAATGCTGCCTAAATAAACACAATATATATATATATATATATATATATATATTATCTATAACAAATCAAATATGTATATTCCCGATTTCTTTATTTTTTTATTTAATTATTTAATGTTTTAGAAAATTATTTGTTTTTAAGACAATAAACACCCACTGTCTTATTACCCTAAAATAATTGTAAGCAACATATTCGTATAACAATTAAAACGAATGTCACTTTTTGAAAGTATTTATTTAAAATGATACACTTTTAGTCGACCGAACAGCATAATCTGATTTTGAACAATTCATTTTAAAATGTGTGAAGTCGGAATCATTAAACATAGCGATATCAGATCAACAACTAACCACTATCAGACAATCTTATTATTTCATGTTTACGAAATGTGATTAGATAGTATAAACATACACGCTTATTATTATGTGAATACTATTGCTTAAGCTGAAACATATCTTTAAATATGTTGTATGTAAAATAATTAATTGAATGCTGAATTATGTCAATTCATTGGTAATCTTTACCTATTGTTTAGAAAAACATACGATGTGAAAATAATAAAATTCAAATGTAGATCATTTAAAACGAAACTTAAATGAATCATAAATGTCGATCAATTGTTATATGATTATATATGTAATTACAATGTTGCTTCTATATTTCAAAACGAGAATTGAATAAATAATAAATATCGATAAATTGTTATAGTATTCTGTATGTATTTGGTATCATTAGTAACAATTTATTTACACGGATTTTACCTCTAATTTTGTGTAATATGAATTATTTGCTGAGAGTACATGAAATATACAACCTCCGAATATAAATATGAGATATTCGAAATTAATTTGTAAGATGGATAAATAATTCTATCTTCAAAACAGATATACTTTAATGGGCTTACCTCAAAAAATTAAATCCTCCTCATTAATAGTAATTAAGTTTAGTTGTAACATTGTTATATAAACAATTTATATTGTTGATCTCTATAGAATCGTTTTCATCCATTTATTTCTTTATATTCGTTTCTCGCCACTACTTCAGAGAAGTGTTAATTATATTTTAGTTTTTATAGATTGTGTTGGAATATAGTACTTGTTTACTTATGAAATCGCTCACACATATACAACCTGTTGAAGTCGTTCTGAGTCGCGTATGCATAATAAGGTACCTACTCTGTTAAATAAACCGGAAAACCGTACTGTATAAAATATACAAGTATAAATAAATAATCCAATGAGGGTTCTTTTAGGAAAGAGTCCCGTCGGAAAATCCTCTCGCCATACAGACAAAATGCGGATAAAAATTAAGATTGTGTTTTACTTACTGAAGAGGAGAGGGAGAGGTTCAATAATGCCATTGGGTATTGGCACAACATGATCGTTTCTCTCATATGTCTGTCTGCACTATGCCTCACATATAGCTTTCCACCATTAGTTAGGGTGTATCATGGTTGTATTGCTTCTTATATTAAAACGGCAAGAAATGCATGTTTAATAGATGTTAACGTAGACACGTTCATCATGCAGAAAACTTACAGCAAACACAAAACAGAACTCAAGATTTCACCAGACAGAAATGACAAAAGTATGTTGAAGGCGTGTGCGTGCGTGAGTTCATTTTCTTGCATCACACATTTTTTCATCAGTTGCGGCGATCTTTTACAAGAGAACTCTTCAGGATAGGATAAATATATGCAAAAGAGCGAGTCTTGAAGAACCACTGCTTCAAAACGAAATAGGCAACGATTGCTTGAGGAAAACAATGACAACCGGATGTTAAGAAAATACAGAAATGAATAATGGAGCGAAGGGGCGCTGGTATTATCCAATGGAAAAACTATAAGTTACGACGTTAAATCACTGCAAGAAAAGCAAGAAAAACGTGTATAAAAATCACAGACCGAATTAGGAATTGCTTCTTTCTGATTGGAAATTAAACGAAACAGTATTTGTCGTTTTAGCCTTGTCTCCGGATTTAAAATTGAAAACATTAATCAGATATTTTTTCTCTCCGCTGGAATTAATGATAGCAATAATGCTATATCAGACTGGGTTCTCTTTTCTTTATCATCCGTTTCGTTTCGTACTTTTTGGTTGTTGTTTTTCCAAATAAATTCGTGGTTTGTATTTCCCCAGGGAAGACAATGTATTTTCAATAATTAATTTTACGATAGCGAAAACGCCAGCCTGTTTCTCTCCTCGGCCATATTGATTGCATTATTAATCGGTACATCTGCATAAAAATAAAAGGTCCTCTGTTTATTAAAGTGTATACTCCAATGGGCAAAGAGGAAGTGTTGTAATTCAGCTGATATTTATCTTATTGTAATTATTTTAAGAGTATCAAGATTTCCTGCGTGTTTCTATGGATCGATATACACTCACGCTTATCTCTCTATATAGAAAGTTAAGTATGTGTATGTGTTTTTATACATGTCTATGTATAGAAGTACCTCGACGGCTAATCAACTAATTATTATTAATGATCTAATATATTCAAGGCTAGACGGTGAATAATATGGGCACACTATTTAGTTGTACACTTATTATATAGGAGGTGCACTGCTCAATTACTCTTCTCCAAATATTTTAAAATGAGCGAGATGATTATATTTATTCGAAAAAACTATTGATATTTATCAAATGTTTACGTTTATTATACAATAACTTTTTACACGTAGCGGTGCACGCGTGTTAGCGTCAATAATATTAGTTTGCAGGTAAACTCGGGAGTTTATAAACTCAGCATCATGAATGATTTACTATTTATTCGAAGCAAAACTGAGTAACGTAAGCACATTATTATTTTTCTCTGAAACCCTAGTCTAGCCCCCTTTTTATAAAAAATAATCGAAATACGATAAATTGATTATTATCTTAAAGAAAACAGTATATATGTATACCTTAATGACATCTAAGTATAAACATGTATAACTTAAACTAATATACACGCGTATTATTCTAGTTAACGCGCAAACACGCATCCGTACACATACGTATACATATATATA
>OY744517.1:22709875-23034875 GCA_963556195.1 Sepiola atlantica | reverse complement strand
ATATAGCATTAAATTTAATAAGATATATGTGATCGGTTAACTTCGTGCACTGTTTTTTTTCTTTCTTAACAAACAAAGCATTTTTTTTGTTCGACTTTAAAGATTTTTTTACACGAGGTTCTCTTTCAGCATCTTTTCAGTCACATACGGGATTTACAAATCGATCAGGTTTTTCTCTGAGGAATGAGGATTGGCCTTTAGGTTGGGTGGGAGTATTTTCTATCGCACAAGGCGGCCGATTAGGGAAATGCTGATCAGTCCTTTCTTGTCTGTAACCGAATCTAAGTATATATAATTTAATTGAAAAAAGAGTTGTTCCACATCTTATTATAATAATATAACTGATATGGGGGGCAAGCGTGTAAGCGCAAACAAATCTATGGGTGGTGTACACTCCTAAACTATGTGACTTAACATTATGAATTATGAGATACATATTATTTGCAACACGGTAGGTAACGGCGTTAAAACTTCACCATTTTGAGTGTGCACCCACACCACATTCTACCCCTTACCAAAGAATGTAAATATACGAGATACGAATCGTTACGTAATGTGCAAAATCAAAAATATTTTGTAACCCAAGAAATCGAAAATTAATTAAGTTGCATCACTTAAGGAATCGATATATCACGGATGTATATTTTTATATATATATATATATATATATATATATATATATATATATATATATATATATATATATATATATAGTAGGAATAAACATGGGTAGTTCGAAATTCTATACATGTTGATAATACTTGTAGTAAAATGGGTATAGTTTTAATATATACATATATATATATATATATATATATATATATATATATATATATATATATATATATATATATAATAGTCAACTTAAAAAGGATGTTTTATATTTTTTAAATCTTACTTGTGTTAGTATTGATTCCCCGTACAACAGCCGATCAGAACAATAGACTTATATCTAATCTTATATTGATTAGTATTACACCAAAGACACAACTGGTAATTCATGTGAAGTTTGTTTACCTGTGACTTTCGCTATTCCATCGGTAAACATTATGATAAAAAAGATAAGTTTAGAAACAATTTTTAAATATATATTGAGTAGAAGAAACTGGAAACAATAGTACGATAAAAAATGAACATTTGTATCCGAGGAAATTACAAAAAGTTTGATATATCTGTGTATGTAACTCATCGATTTTATTTTGCAAAAACTGTACGCCTAATTATATTCTATCATAATTACGGCGTGTAAAACATCAATCAATAAGTTTCGATCCTGAGGTATAGAACACGCGACGAATAAACAAAAAACACATACGATTGTCCTCTACTTCCTTGGAATATTTAATTGATAACTAATAGAGATTTGGTGTCCGTCTCTCAAAAGCCGAACCCTCGTATTATTTATAATAATGTACTTTTGTATTGCATTTTCATGTTCTGTTTAGGGGCATAGATAATTATTTTTTCTGTCGTCATGATACATACATCCACGCAATACTTTCAAAGTTGAATGGTCTATTATGTGTCCATTCGTAATCACACCATCCTGTTTTGGGGCAGAGTAAAGTAGTTGTTGTGTTGTCATGATACATACTTCACCGCAATACCTCCAAAGTTGAATGGTCTATAATGTGTTCATTCGTAACCAAACCATCCTGTTTTGGGGCGGAGTAGAGAAGTTGTTGTGTTGTGATGATACATGCTTCCACGCAATACCTTAAAAGTTGCATGGTCTATAATGTGTTCATTCGTAATTACACCATCCTGTTTTGGGGCGGAGTAGAGTAGTTGTTGTGTTGTCATTATACATACTACCATGACATACATTAAAAGTTGAGTGGTCTATGACGTGTTCATTTGTAATCACACCATCCTGTTTTGGGGCGGAGTAGAGTAGTTGTTGTGTTGTCATTATACATACTACCATGACATACATTAAAAGTTGAATGGTCTATGACGTGTTCATTCGTAATCACACCATCCTGTTTTGGCCGGAGTAAAGTAGTTGTTGTGTTGTCATGATACATACTTCCACGCAATACCTTCAAATTTGAATAGTCTATAATGTGTTCATTCGTAATCACACCATCCTGTTTTGGGGCGGAGTAGAGTAGTTGTTGTGTTGTAATGATACACACTTCCACGCAATAACTTAAAAGTTGAATAGTCTATAATGTGTTCATTCGTGATCACACCATTTTGTTTTGGGGCGGTATAGAGTAGTTGTTGTGTTGTCATGATACATACTTCCACGATATACCTTCAAAGTTGAATGGTCTATAATGTGTTCATTCGTAATCACACCATCCTGTTTTGGGGCGGAGTAGAGTAGTTGTTGTGTTGTCATTTTACATACTTCCACGCAATACCTTCAAAGTATAATGGTCTATAATTTGTTCATTCGTAATCACACCATCCTGTTTTAAAGCGGAGTAGAGTAGTTGTTGTGTTGTCATGATACACACTTCAACGCAATACCTTCAAAGTTGAATGGTCTATAATGTGTTCATTCGTAATCACACCATCTTGTTTTGGGGCGGAGTACAGTAGTTGTTGTGTTGTCATGATACATACTTCCACGCAATACCTTCAAAGTTTAGTAGTCTATAATGTAATCATACTATTGTGCTAGGAATGTCCTAGTCTAGTGTAACATATTTTTCTGTCGTTATAAGACATCAGTTCATTTTATCTTGCTGGCTGGTTGTATAGTATATATTATTTTACGTGATACTATCTTCCCAGTGTGTGTGTGTGTGTGGGGGGGGTTAATAGTAAAATACAGAGTAGTCGTTTGCGAAAACATCTACTTAAGATGTGCTGTCCGCTTCTGGCCCAAGTATGGAATAGTGTTCACTGTTTTCTTGTAGGCGAAGCAGAACGCTTTGCGTCATCCGTCTAAAGCTTGGTGTTGTAAGAAAATTGACTGTGAACCGACGTTAGGTGTAGTAGTGGAACAACGAAGAAAATTAATTTGCTATAAGCATTTGAGTTCATATTATCGTGTTCACGTCGCATTAATACGGAGCAGTGATTGGGTGAACACTTATATTTAAGAGTGTACATTCGCTTCTGTGATCAATAACCGAATTGTTTATAAATTACATTATATTATATGTATGAATTCTAAAAACTAATACTTTTCGTCTCGTTTGTCTTTTTTTTTAATTTACGTAATCCTGTTTATGTTGCATTTCCTTTTTTTTTCTTAATGTTATTCACCTATAAAAGGATATTTTGCCACTGCGACGTGGACACATTTATAGGGTGTATATTTATTGGGAGAGATATGTAGCAATATGATTGGTTACATTACATTTACATCACCGCGATTTTGTACTGTCGAGGAGACAGAGAGAAGAAAGGGAAGTCCATAGGCAGGACGCTCTAAGAAAAAGGGTATTAGACTAGAAATAGTTTCGGTATCTGGGTGCATCTAGGGTAAAGGGGTGGGATGTTGCTACTAGTCGAGTGGGTCGTGGGTATTTTTGTGTAAGGAGTAAATGTACAGTAAACCCGTTGGACTATTACTGTGGACGTATTGTAAAACAGTGCGTCGATAAGGCATGTGCTGAAGCTTGGTAGGTAGTGCGAGACTCTTTTTCGCACACTATCCAATAGGGAGAAACTAGTGGTTTGAGCAGAATTTCAGAGGTGGCAACAATACTACATGCATAGAACCAATGTAAGTTTCATAGAAATATATGATAATGGTAGGCGTGAGAAGTTTCTAGCTTTGTTGAGAGAGACCAATTTTTCTTTGCGTCAGACTTGCCAGTATCATATACGTATTTATGTTGCCTGTGAGTGTTAGCTCGAGAAGATGAAATGTTGGACTCCCAGGAAGTGTGCCGTCAGTCATAGCAATGCGTGGTTGGAAAAGTTTCTGATTATTGTGTGCATTATTTTGTAATAAAATATTAATATTTAATTTCAATAGCGTTGTAGGTCACACGCGTAATTGAATTATCCATTGGAATCATAAGTATTATACAGTTATTATTATTTTGCTCCTGATCTTTTCACATAACTCTTAGCAGAACATATGTCTACGAGAGGTATAAAAATAAGACATCTAACTAATAAGATAACTGCGTATTTCTAAGGAAGACAACTCAACAATGTCAGAATTTTACTCATCGTAATTATCATAATGACAATAAACGATAACACTGTTGCATATAACACCGCATAACTGGCGTCAAGTTCAGGATATATTGTGATGGAGAAATGTTCAATTGTACATAGAAATGACAACATAAAGTGACTTTCTCCCCTCACCGTGTGTAATTGCAATTATTTATCTGTTGTGTGACCCATTGAGCTTGGTTATAATTGTTTTGTGTCAAGAATATGGCAAAGTACAAATCCATTTTAACATATATTTTTTTAATAAATAGTAGTATTGTTGGTGGTTCCTGTGTCTCCATCTGTCTATGTTTCTTTCCCGCTCTCTTTTACACTCGTTTTCTCTACCCATACCGATTTAATAGTATTAGAAAGGCTGGTGATATTGCATTGTATTAATTATATACTATTGCAACATGTTTATTCCTTTCTTTTCTTGATAATTTTCGACTCTTAATAAAGATATACGGACTGAAGCCAGAGTGATAAATCTCCTACAGATTAAAGTCGGAAGACGCGCGAATAAGATTGAGTGAGAGCGGGTGACAGTGATAGACATACAATTAAGATGAGATTGGGGACTTGGTGAGTTAATTAAAATTACAGATCATGAGAACAATGAAAATAAAATGTTTTGAAACATTACTCAATTAAAAAAGTAAAGTATATGTCAGCATGTATCAAAATGTATAGAAAAAAACCTTGATGAAAACAAACGTTGATTAATGCAGATTAAGTGCTATAATCGATAATATTATTAGTTTTACGCAATAATCGATAATATTATTAGTGTTACACTGCACTAAATTGATTCATCTAGATTTGAAACTTGCGCTTTTGTTGCATAAACCGGTCTTATAAGTGTTTGTTCACTGACGTCCTGTACGGATCACACTTAAAACGTTGGTTTCATTAGAAATCTTATGTTATTGTCAATATAACTCAATTTTGCATGATGCAACTTTTTGGTAGTCATGCCAAGATTATTTTATGAGGTTACGATGTATATACTTTTATTGCAATAATGGCGCCTATCAAATATGTGTTTTTAATTTGTTGAACATCTAAACAAATTAGAACATATTATGAAGTTAACGGGTTTCAAACTTTAAAATAAAACTAAGATGTGGCTTAAATACGTCTTAAACCAACGTGTTTCCTTTCACTGTATTCCCAATTGAATTGAATGGTTCTGTTTTTGAGGAAGCACCCTGATTTTATTAGGTCCTAGGACAGATTTAACTACAGACTTGCAATTGAAAACTAGCATCATATCTGCTGCTAAGGTCTCTGAAAACTTGATTATTCTACAGCTCAAGAAAGTATCTATCCTGACGCGTTTCTTTACAACACGTCTTGAGATTGAGTGGTGTTTCCATTTTTCTTTTAAATGTCGCTCAGACAACCCTTTCCTGCTTTGACAGAGTAAAATAACAGACTTCGAAATCTAGTGGGGGATGCCCTATTCTCTTCTTTACAGCCTCTTATAGAGTGCTACTCATTCTCTATTATTATGTTATTTTCATGGTTGGTCCTCGACTGAGCTCTAATCTATTGTCTCTCCTGTAAAACATTCACTAAAAAAAACAGTCTAGCAACAACCACTGTTAATAATGTTTCATTTATTCCTATGTCTGCCAAAAGCTAAATGAAACTCTGTCAGCATAATCAATTTCCAATAATCATGCGTCTATGGAACACAATACAACACGGTTTCTTTCAAGTAAACTAAAACATCATCGTCTTGGAGTCTAATGATACATTATTTATTGAACAGTCCTCTTAAATAATCAAACACTGCCCAATTTCAACAATCGTTAACATTTCGTACTATGTAGTTATGCCGTTTAACTGACTTACGTGTAAACCCTTATCCTCGAGTTGCGTTTGTGCCTGATAAGCGGTGATACGTTAATACGTAAAAAATTATGAGGTAGGAAAGTTTATTTTTATATGAGAATGCCCACATGATTATGGTCCTTAATATATCAACACATGTGTGTATGCATACAGTCACACGTAGAGTAGACAATATATGAGCCTTTTCTCAATATAAAAATGTTCTAATATTAATTATAATAGTGTAATCTTATATTCATGGCATAGTCTTCATATTAAACTAAACATCCAAATATCTAGTGTTGGGTTGTATTAATATCACTATCAACAGCAACGAAAACATGCTGAGAAGTAACCATAATTTATAATATTAAGCGTTGTGTTCAGTCGTGATAAATATATATATATATATATATATATATATATATATATATATATATATATATATATTTATTTATATATAGTCTCGGAAGTTTCTCAACCATTAAAACTATATAAAAAAATTAAAAAAATTAAAAAAAACAAACTTATAGTCTCAAGTCTTCCAGTGGAAAATCATTCATGTAAGTCAATTTATTTTTTACAGTTATTATATTAGTTAGTTTCTAACAATATTTTAAGGGATCATCAGTTGTTTACCATGAAAAACTGTTTCGGGAATTTAATATATATATATATATACATACATATATATATATATATATATATATATATATATATATATATATATATATACATATATATATACATACATATATATATATACATACATTATTCTATATATTTGGCAGTTTAGTAACTTGTTGTGTACATTTCTGAGTTTAATCTGCTAATTATAATATCTTCCATACTACCTATTTAAAAAAAATACTATTTACGTGTGTGTTTTCCCCAGAAAAAAAACCTACAATTCTATCTAATCAGATAACTTATTATCATGTAAAAAGTCTAACGTATCATGAATTAATTCACATAGAGGAACACATTCTATTTCATTGTTTTGCACAAGTTCATGTTATATAATTGTCTCTTTCCGGCTGTCGTATTTAAGAAAAATATCAAATTACGTTTGGGGGCACGTATTCGTATGTGAAATACTTTAACGTCAGAGAACGTTTGTCGTACGATAAAGAAAAGATATCTTTCTCCAAATTTCTGTAAATCTTTATTGGAAATTAGATGGAAAATCAGAAAGGGATTGACGCCCTGGATACGATTGATCTGAAAATTATTGAACGAATTCACCAATATATGAAGTGAATATGCGGATTAATGCGAAGTGCAAGAATCTTGATTAGTGTCATCGGGTACATTTCTGAAAAGTATAATCAAACGGTCGATTTTTGCAGCGGCAAATTTTCAATTTGCTCGTGTGTATGCTTTCGTTTCGCTTTTCTTACAAGGAATATGAAGTATTTTAAATCATCTATTTTAAAAACTATATATACATATATATATATATATATATATATATATATATTTATGATTGTGAAACTTCCAATATGTTATCTTAATAGACGTGAATGTTTCAAACTCTACAATACATATATATATATATATATATATATATATATATATATATATATATATATATATAATATTATATTACAGTAATCGTGTCTTTATTAATTTTTAGAAAGATCCAATCCTGTATCGAGCGTGTCATAATCACTTAGAAAAGCAAAATACACAGTTAAATATCTTAGAGTTTCTATGAGTGTGACACGTCAGAAGGAATACCCAAAAGATTGTCCAAACGCGTCAGGAATAAATTATATAACTTACATTATTATATTATTTATATATGTAGGTTTCGTTGATACGTACATTTCAGCCTACTTTAATGGATACACGTCATATAAAATGCTAACAAGGCTAACAGGAATACGCATAATGTTCCTAAACATTGTAATGCTTACTCAGAGTATACAACATCAATGAAGAAAACTAAAATGAAAAAATAATAAAAGATGGAAAAAAACTTTTTTTTAAAAATGATTTACTCGAGATCAAGGAAGAGTGGCTCTTGGCAAGAACAATCTCGCGTCGAAGGACATGTGAATAAAAAATAAAAGGTAATTCTTTATTTAAGAATTGTTAAAATTTAAAAGATTTATATATATATATATATATATATATATTTGAGAATGTACAACAAGCAAGAAAGCGGAATTTAACAAAATATGACACACCACTTAATTTCCATGATGAAGAAGTCGAGAGGGGTGCACTTAAAGATTAAAGTAAATAAAACAATATGTGCTTTGTATTTATTCGAACTACTTTCTTGAAATATATATATATATATATATATATATATATAACTTCGATTCTAATAGTATAAGACAAATCCCAGCAGAGTGCTCAATTAATTGAGAATATCAAACTTACGAGCGTAATATTACACCAGGGGTTGTTACCCCGCCTAATAAAACCGGTATTGTACGGGCCTTAGGGTCTGGATTTACGCCGATCTATCGGGGGTTTCCGGTACTGTGCAGTTCTAGGAGGTGCACCCTCCCAGGCTTTGCCTTCCCTCTTAGGGGACTAGTAAGTGTATTGCTTACTGTATGAGGCGCCATTTCCGAGGAATACTGACGGGGCTGCCCAGGCCATTTTTAAATGGCCAGAGTGCTAACCTCTCGAGCGCTGGCTTATCTCACTTTCCCGACCTTGTGCCACATTTTACCTTGTGGGAGGTAGATAAATAATTAATTTATTAATCAGTACAAGAAGCAGTACAACCTTTGTATCATAAGTTTCAAGCTCAGAAGTTGTTAACCTCCGGCTATCTCCAGCTCTCTTGTCACTTGGTAGAGAAATTGAGTGTCTCATATAACCTCCGATCAGATACGTAATTTGTTTCCAAGTGTTGAATTAGTATCATCTAAATGTTATGATAGTGAAAGATATGTCGGATTAAAAAGTGTAATAAATTCCACAAAAAGAGTGATCAAATTTAAAAATTAAGATTAAAAATTTAACAATAGTGTTTCCTAACTGCTATTTCTTTTTTATCTAGAGCGTTATTAATTTTGAAAGGTTAAATTAGTTTTGTCTAAATTATGAGTAAAAAATGTTGTATTAAAAAAAAAATCTCGTAAGTCACAGTAACGGTAAACAAACGGTCAAAGTGAAGCGACTCTACTAATTGTTATTAAATTTAAAATTATATATTGAAGGTATAACATTAACATTTTAAATATAAATGTATAATAACAATTTAAAAGAAACATTTTTAATCGAGTATCACTCCAATTGGACAAATATATATATATATATATATATATATATATATAAAGAGGTGTACTAAAAGCGAACTTTTGTATAAATTGCCTTTTTGTGGAATATACTTTGCTCTGAGCAATTGAATTGAATTTTGATTTGGCTTTTGCTTCTCTAATTCCTTTCCATTCTTCTTCATGTATATATATATATATATATATATATATATATATATATATATATATATATATATATATATATATATATATATATATATATATATACACTTAGGCAGCAAGTCATCATCCAAGTAGGCGTTGTTAATGTCACGGAACTTTCTCGTTTGTAAATCTTCTTCATGAGTTTCTCAAACCGTTGAACTATCCTTCTGGTTTCAAGTGGCAGTCCGTAGAGTATTTCCCCGATTGTTCTAAATTCGGCCATTTTTTTCGAGCGCTTTCGACTTTCTCAGTCGTCTTCAGGATTTTTTTTTAAATAAGAAGACTTGAGTCAATGTTTTATAGGTATTGTTAAGGGTGAATGAAAGAAAGATAGGGTGTGTGGTTGAGTTAGTTTTATTCTATCGTTTGTGTATTTAGTGTTATTGTTTATTTATTCATTTGATTAATTCTTATATTTACAATCATTTCTTTATTTATTATTTTATATTCTTATTATTACCATGATTACCATTATTTATTTATTCATACATTTTATTACTTTATTTTTATTTAATTATGAAATACTTTTAATGTATTAGTACATGTGTTGAAAGCTATTTTGTTAACATTAGGCTGTTTAGTATTAATGAATATTGCTTCTAGTATTTTAATATATATATATATATATATATATATATATATATATATATATATATATATATATATATATTAGTATATGAAATACAGTAATAAAATAAAGTGCCAATAAAATGTTATATTAATTCAATTTTTATACAAACTACCAATGAAAACGAAATTAACATACTACAAGACACTTTTAAAAATAACTCCGTTCTGGACTTTACCTATGAACTAAATAGAGATTTTAAAAAAAACTCCCTTTCTTAGACGTATTAATAGACACCAATCATAACGAATTTGTAACATCTATATATAAAAAACCGATTAACATTAACTCATGCACTCTTAATTTCGTTAGTGAATGCCCCTTTAAATACAAAATAGCCATCATTAAAAACTTAATAACGCGGGCAAAATTAATCTCCTCCTCCCCAACTCTCTTTCAAAATGAACTCAAAAATATAAAGCAAACTTTAGTCAATAATGGTTTCCCCAATTACATTATTGACCAACAAATTAAACAATTCAAAAACAATACTAGTAATAATAACAATAATAATAATAACAAAAACAACAATGAACCCAATTCTCTACTTAAAAACATTATAAACCTATTTTACTGCAACCAATTTCATCATAACTATAAAATAGACGAACAGGTTCTCAAAAACATTATAGATAAAAACGCACTCCCCACCGACCCAAACAAAAAAGTTAAACTAATTATCTATTATAATAAAACTAAAACTACCAATCTGGTTTTAAAAATAATTCTTCACCCCGGATTAGAGTTCTTGATAGGACCGGCCTTGTATACAAATTTAAATGCCCTTTGGGAGAATGTGTCTCCGACAATCATGAAAATGTATACATTGGGTCGACTGTTACGACGCTATCCAGAAGATTAACTATGCATTTATCTAACGACTCCGCAATAACCCAGCACCTCTATAAAAAGCATTCCTGCCCCCGTTCGCATATCCTTAAACTTCTAGTAGATAACACAAAAATCATCGCACGAAATACTAATACACTTAAACTCCACATACTCGAAGCCCTATACATTAAAACAGAAAAACCAGCTATTAACAAGATTAATTATACTATTAGTACTAATATACTCAAATGCCTATGAATATAAATTTAAATTAAACACAATCCTTTATTTTCCCGCCTAAATAGAATATATATTCACTCCTAAGTCTATGCCTGGTTAACATTGCTCCACTGACGATGGACCTGGAAGGGTCCGAAAGCGCTTTGGGAAGCTATGGCAATTTTATCAGCCAGTTTCCGTCTGAAACTAAGAACCTAATCAGAAAAACGGAAAGGATCTTAGAAAAAATAACCAGACACAAGATGTCCGTTATTTTTAATGATACTTGTATAAAAGAAAAGATGCTGCCAAGATACACATATATATATATATATATATATATATATATATATATATATATATATATATATATTATATATATATATATATATATATATATAAGAATCATTATGAGTATATATAAAAGTTTATATAATTTTGAATTTTCTCTTCATTTGTTTCTATAGAAAATGTCTAAACAACATAATTTTCGGCCTCTTTCCTTGACTTTCATCAGTGGAAGAGGTGCTTGTGTGTGTGCTGGTGGTGGTGGAAGCAGGAGGGAAAGCTAGTCAGATAAAGAAATGCATACATGTGCTAGTATTTACCCATTTACATATTTTTGACTTCCGATTAGATATTCACATCTTAGATGGTCAACAACGTAGGTGTTCTTTTAAGATTTTCGAAATCTTAAAAGAATAGAAAGTTATTAAATGTCAAAATGTTTTCAAGTTCGGAGGTGGGAAGGGATACTGTGGTGAATCGGGGATGTGTTTTATGTGTTACGTCAGTGTTATTTGAAAAAAAACAATCTTTAAACATATTTCTAGTAGTACAAAATGGTGTTAAGACTAGGAATATAGACATTTGTGACATTTTTAAGGGGTTATGTTAAATAGTAAAGTGTGAGAAAAGAGAGAAGAAAATCAATACATAAATATACTAAGCCGGCTTTTGTCCACACTCATCAGAGTAAATACGCGACAATAATTCATGCACTACGAGACACACTTAAAATAGTGAAATGCAGACCAGTGACACACACACACACATATATATATATATATATATATATATATATATATATATATGAACATTCTGAATGCAAAACGCGATAAACGCCAGTTGCAAAATGAAAAAAACTATCACTAGAAAAAGTGTTGCGTTTCAAAACTCGACCACCTCCAAAAATCATGTTCCACATAATATGATACTTGCATTAATTTCCTTTTGTTTTGAATCGAAATAGGTTAGTCAAAGTCTAGATTTTATACATTTGTCCGTGTATTGTTTTATGGCTCAATTTAAACATATTATCTCAATCTCTATATCTCTCTATTTCTTCATCTACCTCCAACAATGTAAGATGTGACACAAGGTCGGGAAAGTGGGATTAGATAAGCCAGCGCTCGAGAGGTGAGCACTCTGGCCATTTAAAAATTGCATGGGCAGCCCCGTCGGCATTCCCCGGTAGGGGCGCCTCAGACAGTAAGAAATCCACTTACTCGTCCTCAAAGAGGGAAGGCAAAGTTAGGGAGGGTGCACCTCCTAGAACTGCACAGGACCGGCAACCCCCAATAGACCGACGTAAATCCAGACCCAAAGGCCCGGACAATACCAGTTTATTAGTCGGGGTAAAAAAACCCTGGCTGAACTCTCTGTATATCTGTCTCTGTCTCTCTCTTTCTCTCTCTCTCTCTCTCCCTCTCTTTCTCTCTCTCTCTCTCTCTCTCTCTCTCTCTCTCTCTCTATATATATATATATATATATATATATATATATATATATATATAGGAATCAGCTTTTCTTGCAAGAAAGTATTGTTGAATACGACAGACAACTTATGGCTGGATATCCTTTGCTAGATTATGTTTAATACTCCAAATAAGAATATATATATATATATTAGGGGAGGTCGATTTTGAAACTGTAAATTATCGCACTCGAAGAAAGTTGCCAAATAATGTCAAAAGTTACCACAAGAAATATTTTTCTTCAAAAGTTTGTATTTATTTGAGCATTGCAACTTTAATATCAAATAAATCGAGATTTTTTATCACTGCCGAGATTTCACCGGCAGATGTGTCGCCTTAAATTAAACCCGGGTTTTAACAAAAAAAAGTAATACATTACTTAATAATAAATATTTTAAAGTTTATTATTATTTTTCTTAAGAAATTAAATGTACATATTCAAATTAAAAAGGAATAAAACACTATGATATTTAATGTTATATATAAATAATTATTTGTTTACATAGGCGTTTTATTTATTGGATATTTTTTATGGTATTCACCGGTTGAAAATTCATCGGGCGAATTTGGGTTCCCGTGTTGATTCTCTGTTTAATTATCACACATATATATTGAATTGTCGAGCGCTGGCTTATCTAATCCCACTTTCCCGACCTTTTGTCACACCTTACCTTGTGGGAGTTAGATAAATAAAAACTAGTTCAGCCAGGGGGTTTTACCCCACCAAATAAACCGGTATCGTCCGGGCCTTTGGGTCTGGATTCACGCCCGTCTATTGGGGCTTGTCCGTCCTGTGCAGTTCTAGGAGGTGCATCTCCCAGGTGTTGCCTTCCCTCTTTGGGGAGGAGTAAGTTTATTGCTTACTGTCTGAGGCGGCCCTACCGGGGAATGCCGACGAAGCTGCCCAGGCAATTTTTAAATGGCCAGAGTGCTCACCTCTCGAGCACTGGCTTTCTCATCCCACTTTCCTGACCTTGTGTCAATCTTACCTTGTTGGGGGTAGATAAATAAAATCTAGTTCAGCCAGGGGGTTTTACCCCACCAAATAAACCGGTATCGTCCGGGCCTTTGGGTCTGGATTTACGCCCGTCTATTGGGGCTTGTCCGTCCTGTGCAATTGTAGGAGGTGCACCCTCCCAGGCTTTGCCTTTCCTCTTTGGGGAGGAGTAAGTTTATTGCTAACTGTCTGAGGCGCCCCTACAGGGGAATGCCAACGGGGCTGCCCAGTCAATTTTTTAATGGCCAGAGTGCTCACCTCTATAGCGCAGGGTTATATAATCCCACTTTCCTGACCTTGTGTCACATCTTACCTTGTTGGAGGTAGATAAATAAAACTATTTCAGCCAGGAGTTTTTACCCCACCTAAAATATATGTATTGGAGTTGATGGGAGAATGGATAAGGACACATTGATGTATAAGAAAATTGTGGATGAAAATAGACAGAGAATTATGAAAAAAACTAAGGGACCAGAACACCATTTAACATTTACAAAAGAAACACCATGTGAAAGTAAATATCTGACACATAGAGTTCTTCCGAATAGTGGTGCAACAGGTGCTGTTCATGCAGATCAAGTGGTGGATGTTTTGCATGAATTCCACAGTGAGAACAGTATCAAGGCTATACTTGTTGACAACACTAATACCAACACAAGTTGCGATGGTGGAATGGTTGCAATTTTAGAAAAAAAACTTTTTAAAACTCTTCACACAATTGGTTGCTCTTTGCATCATAATGAACTACCTTTCAGAGCCCTTTTTAAAAACATAGATGGTTGCGCAAAGGGCCCTACAACATTCAGTAGCCCTCTGGGGAAATTATGCTCAAATGATTGATATGATTTACCCCAAATATCATTTTCCACTATTAGCAATCCTCTAGAGTCAATTTTTAAAATTGATGAAATACATGATCTTAGTTCTGACCAAAGACTCCTTTATGAATACACAGTAGGTATTTCTAGAGGTAAGGTTGACTCTAGATATGCCTCCTGGAAAATTGGTCCTTTAAACCAAGCAAGATGGTTAACTTTGGCCATCAGGCTTATGTGTTTATGGACTCGTGGTGCATACCCACAAAGGCACACAACAAAACTACACTATGTAGTAAATTTTATTGTAAATGTGTATGCCACTTCTTGGTTTGAAATTAAAAGAAATAGTAAATTCCACAATCAGTAAGTGCACATTTTTAATATGACCCAGAGGATTAAGGAGCAGCCTCAGGAAATCCAAGATATCACATTTAGAAATATACAAGGTAATACATTTTGTTTACTGCCTGAAAACTTTCTATATTCCATGGTTAAATCTGAGGAGATTGAAGTAAGAGAAGAAACTTCAAAAATAATTTTGGCCATTAGGTAAGTAATATTTATTCATATATCTCTGACTCAATTATTTATTCCAATTTATAGAATGATTTTTAAAGATTTTATCTAATTTCACCATAATTATTAAAGCAGTACAGATTGGAATTTTTTAATAATTCAACTAATTAATTTGTTCTTTCAGGAGTGAGGAGTCAACCAGAAAAAGATTAAAAAGAATACTACCTATTAATTTTAATGCCACACATTGGACACAATTATTAGATTTAAAATTATGCTGCATTTTTGAACCACCAATGACGGAAGATTTTACTGAATCTGAACTTCGAGAATCGTTGATGAATGGAACCAAGCTTGACTTGCCAGATTTGCCCTCACATTCTCAGGGTGTGGAACGGGCAGTTAAGTTAATAACAGAAGCTTCACAAACTGTATATGGTTTTGAAGCAAGGCATCAACACATTACAGCCAAAGTTTTGAGTCAGAAATTGAGACCAGCATTTTTGTCTAAGGGGTCTTATATGGAGCAATTTGACTCTCTATATTAAGCTTCATTAAAATAGTGTTAGGTTTTTCCTTATTTCTTTGCTTGTTATATTTTCACTAATAACAGAAAAAATCATTTTTTTAGGTATTCAAATATTACTGTTTAATTCATAACGTTAAAAGGTAGTTTACAAAAGCAGATACTGAAAATGAGGGGGGGGGCAAATTTTCAATTTGAAGATTTCTTTAATTCATATCATTTTTATAAAATAAAAGGACATTCCCTGCTTTTAAATGCTAAAACTATTTGGTTTTCACACCAATATTCAAGCAAATCTTGCAAAAACGAGGAATTTTCAGTATATTCTTGTCTACGATCTTTGATACCAAACGCTCAAAAAACCGCTGAAGTTTTTGATCTAATTTTTTGCATGAGTATTTAATAGGTCTATATACAACTTTCGGAACGTGCCTTTTTTTAATATTTAAAAAAAAAGTGTAAAATCGACCTACCCTAATATATATATATATATATATATAGAGAGAGAGACAGAGAGAGAGAGAGAGAGAGAAAGAGAGAGAGAGAAAGAGAGATGTATATATATATATATATATATATATATATATATGTGTATATATATATATATATAGATACATGTACACATATATATATATATATATATAAATTTATATGTATATATATATATATATATATATATATATATATATATATATATATATAAGTTATATGGAAAATGAAATTATATGAAGAATGAAAATGAAGTTATATGGAGAATGAAATGCTATATAATGAAATATATGATCAATAAAGAAGAGCCTAGTAAAATAAAATATATGTTAGAAATAAATTACATGTAGAGAACGTAAAACATTAAAAACACATTTTGTTTAATGCCGATAAGTAATAGATAAGTTATTTTTGCACAGACATACGGAAGATTTTTTTATCAGTTTTATATTGGTAGTTAACATAATTATTTATTCAGTCCTGAGATAAATGTATTGATCTCCAGAATAAGTTTTTTAATTTCGTATGGGTTATTGTGTCTAAAAATGTTAGCCTATGAATGTCGCATTTTACTTAAGAAATGGTATGGTTTGGAAGATTATAATGTTTTCTAAGAATCTGTGAATATGTTTGTAATAGTTTGTTTATGATTGACGTAGGCGGAACTCAAGACGTGTATTATCAATATAGTTGTATTTTGTTTATCTAATGTTGTATATTAAGTAAACCACAATGGAACTATCACAGGTTTACAAGGGGGTGTTAAATTGAATGTGTGTGCATAGAAGTGCGAATGTGTAATTGGTGTAATGTGTTGGAATATGTTATATCCACGTTGGTTACATGTTTTGTTACTTTGGCGTGCGGGCATGTGGTGCATGTTGGCGGATGTTAGTAGATAATGTAGGTGCGGTGGCTGACGCTTTCGCACTAAGGGGTGATGTGTTGTGTACATTATTTATAGTGGTGTACTATTCTAGCTGTTGGAATAACTTTTTATGGTATTTGTGTTGTTTGTAATTAGCATCAAGTATCATTGTGAGTCTTACTTCTTGTTTTGATTCTCTTTCATTTTGTGGTTCAATTATTTTTAGGATGTAGTATCTACAGAAAAAGTTGTTAACAAGCATTCCTGTTTATATATATATATATATATATATATATATATATATATATATATATATATATATATATATGTATAAAGTACCTTAGTTCATATATATATACATATAAAGTACCTGAGTTTCTTTATTTCATTAACTTCTGATATATAACTTATACGAAAAAAAAAATTGTAGAATTCCGTGAAAAAATGCACTAACTATTTTTTTAACTAATAATAATTTTAAAATTTCGTGGAAAAATACACTAATTAGTTTTACTTTACTAATAATAATTGTAGAATTTCGGGGAAAATCCACTAACTAGGTATTTGTATTAATACTAATTGTGGAATTTCGTGGGAAAATACACTAACTATTTTCTTTTACTAATAATAATTGTGGAATTTTATAGAAAAATACACGAACTAGTTTTTTTACACTAATAATACTTGTAAGATTTTATTGAAAAATGCACGAACTAGTTGTTTTTTACTAATAATAATTGTGGAATTTCGTAAAAAAATACACTAAGTAGTTTTTTTACTAATAATAATTGTGGAATTTCGTAAAAAAATACACTAAGTAGTTTTTTTACTAATAATAATTGTGGAATTTCGTAAAAAAATACACTAAGTAGTTTTTTTACTAATAATAATTGTGGAATTTCGTAGAAACATACACTAACTAGTTTGTTTTTTTTACTAATAATAATTGTGGAATTTCATAGAAAAATGCACGAACTAGTTTTTTTCTTCCAATAATAATTGTGAAATTTCGTAGAAAAATACAGTAACTATTTTTTTTGTACTAAAACCGTAAATAAAATGATTCATTTCTAGAAACTTTTATTTCTATGCTTTATTTAAAAATCCCTCCAAAATAACAATTTATGTGATTTGTTATTTATTTTTATTACGTTATGTTAATGTCTGAAAATGTATAAAGCACGTATCAATTAAAAACATACTTTAGACTTACCTAGATTAGATTTGTCGTTTGGTCATAAAATAATTAACTGTTACCAAATAAACATATGAATACTATAGAAATTAAAAAAATAAAAGAAACAATGTATTTCGTTAAATAAATCAATTAATCTATTTTAAACTTTAGTTTCTGGTAAAGTCTTTCCGTTTTTAAAGCTTGTCATTTTTTACTTCTTATTTCTTGATTAGACACACCGACTTTTGTCTTCAAGAACGAGCAGATATGGCTCGTAAGAGAACGATACTCCGAAGAGACTTCAATTAAATATTCAAATATAAAAACAATGTTCGAAAAAACGTCACTATTTCGTAGATAAGTATTATTTCCACTGGCTAAATAATGTGTTAGTTGTAGATAAAATTGAAGCATCCAACATGAGTGTCAGTCATTAAAAATCCCAACTTTGCAAATCAGCTTGCGTTGCATTTTATGTTCTTCCTGGGCAGTTACAGTGAGGATGCCGTCCCCATATACTGATCGACTAAAACTGTTTTTGAGACACAATCTCGCGCAATATAGAAGTCACTATAAGAATAATTGACATGCTCATCCTTCGCTGTAGAATCCGTTGACACATGGTCTGATTTAGTCACACACTGCAGATGTGTTTGTTTTTGACTAAGGGTTTCGTCGTTTTCTTACAGAGCGTCTGTTATTCTCATATTACCCCTCATCTCTTACTAACCAGACTCAACTTCGCTAAACTTCTCTGATCCAAAACCAGAGTGTGAACTGAAACATAAAATTTTAAAAATACCTTAAAATAAGTTTCATAGTGTTGTGGACCCGTTTAGGGGTACCAACAGTGAAATAAAAGAACAACAGGTTTAGAGATAATAATAATTTAGTTATTATTAAAGGGTAGGTAGGTTCACCCACAACACATAGTGAGGCCGGTTGTAGAGAAAACTGCTCGTTTGTCAGTCATGCTTTTCTAGAAGGATCCATTCTAGTCCGAATTGAGATGTATGTCAATATATCTATATGAGAAGAACCACTTTATCTTAGCCCAATCTGTTCAGTGATACGCTTGCTTCTTACATAACCGTTTCTTTCTGCAATTTTACATGCGTCAATAACCGATAATTATATATAAAAAAAATAAAGGTATGCATTTTAAACCACGTAAATAATGTATCCATGCAATCCCTACATAAGTGATTGGGTTCGATTCGCCTAATATGTTCGCTGAAAGCCTTTTATTAATTATAATTTAATTTATTTTTAAGCGCATTTTACTTTGCATTTTAAGATTGATGAATTATTCTATTGAAGATTTCTCATGTTCATTTCTGAAATACTTTCAAACCGACATTGATTTAATATGCATCTGCGAAACGAAGCACTTAACTAATTTAAATATTTGAAGATACTTTAAATATTCAACACAATATATATATATATATATATATATATATATATATATGCCTGATTATATACATATGAATATATATATTTATATATATATGCCTGATTATATACATATAAATAAATATATATATATATATATATATATATATATATATATATATATATATATATGTAAGTATCAAGGGAGGCGCGATAGCGCTCTATCCCTTAATAGACTTCAAAAACGACCTATGCTAGAAATCTCATTTCTTTGATCAGTCATAACTCAAAAAACAATAAACCAAATTAGTTAAACATTGGCACAAAAGTTTCATTTTGCAGGTTCTATAAGTGTGTAGAATTTCAGCATCATTAATCAAGGCAACCCAGAGATCCAGAAAGGTCAGGAGTGATTTCGTGTTATCCGTGTGTATACTATACTAAATACTAAATATAAATATAAATATTAATATCATTAACACACCATCAATAAAGAGACTAAACTTATACCCCTCAAACGGAGATAACAGATAGCATCCATCATTCCGTTTATACCCATTTTTTGTTCTGTTTTTGTTTTTGTTTTCAACACTACCAGTTTTTGTTTTCAACACTACTGGTTATAAACGGGACATATCAACGAAACACCGCTGCCCTCCCATTAATATCTAGAGGATACGAACACACCAATTCAATAAACAAAAATAAACAAACACGTTAAGTCCATAAAAACAGTATTGCATCTTCCTTTTCAACACTATATCGAACAATTAATCCGATACATTAATTTATTCCCCAAAAACGACAACAAAAAAGCACCCTAATCTCACAAACCCAAACAGAAAACTATATGGCCGCCCCTTTCGTATTTTTTCAGACTAGATATAACAATAACATTACAAAAAGAACAGACAATACGAAAACACCAATTCAATAAACAAAAATAAACAAGCACGTTAAGTCCATAAAAAACATATTTGAATCATCTCGTTTAGCTCTATATCGAACAATAATTCCGATACATAATTTTATTCCGAAAACCGACAACAAAAAAAGACCCTAATCTCACAAACCCAAACGGCAAACTATATAGCCGCCCCATTCGTATTTTTTCAGGTATAACAATAACATTACAAAAAGAACAGATTAATAAATAAATAAATAAAACTTGCTAGGGAATAAAATGAAGGCCTCTCATACACGAACTAACATCGATCTCTCTTAAGTCTTAGTTAATCACTATCCCACACCGGTTTTTTTTTTCGAGAAAGCCCATCAGAGATACACAGTTTTCTGTCATTTTTGACGCCATTCCCTGCCGGGCGTGACTACAATCGTTTCAGCTTGATTCCACTGGGCACGGAGATTTACTAAAGATGTCTAAATATGCTCTTTTGGATGAAACCGCGGTACATTGCTGAATTATGTAATATACAGTATCTAAATAAATTATATTATTTCTCTTATATGATCGAGCACTTTATTTGATTTCATTTCATATACAACCTGACACACTACACACACATATATATATATATATATATATATATATATATATATATATATATATATATATATATACATATAATTATACATTTTTATTTATACAAACATTATTGGTTACATATGTGCATACATGTGTCGGTTGCACTCTTCGCAGAGAGTCAACGTCATCAGACCAAGGATTCAGAGTAATGAGATCGGTTTTCAAACCCATCTCATTACTTTAAGAGTGCAACCGAAACATGTATGCACATATGTAACCAAAAATGTTTGTATAAATAAAAAGGTATACTTATAAACAGCTCTACTTGTTATTGACCTCTTTTTATAAACACTTGAGTTTCAACGGATTTACATCTACAGAAACTAATACAATACATGTACTATATATATATATATATATATATATATATATATATATATATATATATATATATATATATATATATATATTACATGTTAAGTGATGCGTAATGCGTCAGGAGAGGGTTGTAGTCGTATGGCCAATTTAACTTCTGTATTTTTATGTGTGGGTCTTGGGGATACAGTTCGTCGAAGTGTCATTGGAACAGATACAGTATGATTTTTTGGTTTAGAAGGTGTAGTAGTGTTACTATTTCTCATTATTAAGTAAGAGGTTTAGAATTTTGTGTAGCAAATTATAAGTTTTATTTTTTGTTGTTGGTCGGTGGGTTTAGTTTGCCGGTGCATTATGTTAGTTATAAATGGTTCGTCGAGTTTGTTGTTAGAATGTGTTTGTTTTTTTAAGTAGAAGGAAAGAGTGTCGTTTTTATTATGCTTTCTCGTCTGATTCTTTTGGTGTTGGGGAAATTTGTTATTTACTAGGGTTTGTTTGATGTTGGTTAGTTCTTATTAGAATATTTCTTGTTATGAGGTTATTGTGTGTTAGCGGTGGGCTAGGTATTTTTATTGAGACAGTTTTATATTATTGGGTGGGGATTCGCTATGGTAGTTGAGCAAAGTAAAGTCATTGTCCGTGGATGTTTTATATGTGGACGTTGGATATTAGGCATGGTTATTCGAGTCGATGATTACGTCGAGGAAGGGGATTTTTTTGTTAGTATTTAGTTCGTGTGTGAAGGTGAGTACTGAGTGGGTTTCTAGGATACGTTAGAGTTTGCCTATATTATTTAGGGAGTCGGTACGATGAGTATGTCGTCAACGGATCCGGTGTATATAGGGGGTTGGTTTATGAAGTTTAGGAATATTTTGTTTTCAATGTGTGACATGTAATATTAGGCAAACGTGGGGACCAGGGGTGCTCCCATCGAAACGCGGTCAATTTGGATATACATTTTGCCGGAGGGATCAGTGAATGGGATTTGTGTAGTGCACTTTTGGAGGAGTTTTCCAAAGGGTTTTGGGTTTTATTTCTGGGGGTGGAATGGTGCTACGCTTACATACTTGGTTGAGGATGATTTTTATTGTGTCGTGCGTTGGCACGTTTGTGAATAGATTTTCTACGTCGAAAGAGGAGGTTATGTATTGGGGGGGGGGGGGCTTTTAGTAAGTATATGAAGTCAGTAGTGGATTTTATACTGTATTTGTTCGGTGTGTATAGTTGGATAATGCTGTTTATAATTTCAGCGATGCGTATACGGGTGTGAGGATTTGAGAGATTATGGGCATGAGGGGGTATTCATTTTTGTGCGTTTTTATTTTGCCGTAGATATAACCTGGTTTGTAGTCACCTTGATTTTACTGAGTTTGATTGTTCCTATTTCTGCATTGTTCGCGGTTATTTTTGGTTAATTTATTTTTTTAATAGGACGGTGGAGTCGTTTGAATTTTGTTTTATTTGAGAGAATGTTGTTTATTTTAGTGTTATAGTCGATTGTGTATTGTATAGTGTATATGTTTGATTTGTCGGCCATTCGTATAGTGAGGTCGTTGTTTTGAGGTAGTTCATTAGCGGCTTCTTTTAGTTATGGGATTAGGAGGGGGGTACTATGTCGGTTGTTGTATCTGTTTGTAATCCATTCAGCTTTCAAGAGATCGTTTAAGTTTGGGTTTATGTCGATCTTGTATAGTTTTTGAAGTTTTGAATCTGTTGGTAGATAATTTCTATTTCGATTTCTTTAATGTTTTGATCGTATTTTCTAGAGAGGTGTCAGTTCGGTCCGCGGTTGAGGAATTGTTTTTAGTGTTCTGTAAAAAGGGTGTTGGAGTGGTTAAAGTATTTTTCGCTGTGTTTTTGGCGGTAGATGTGTCCTTTGTATAGTTGGTTACATTTCTTATTTAGTTTTAGTTTTTGTTTGAGTTGTTCTGGATGGAGATTGTTGGAGAGTTTACTTTTTATGGCGTGTCCAGCGACACATTACACCACACAAAAAAACATAAACTCAACCGAACTAAGACAAATATAAACAACTAATACTAAGAGCATACATAAAAAAAACTGCACCAACTGAGTTAAAATCTTCGAAGCCCTACACATAAAAAATTACAACCCAAAATTAATGAAATAGCATTCAATACTGGTACTTACGCCCTATCAGTCTTTCACAACTAATACATGATAATAATAATGATAATAATAATAATAATAATAATAATAATAATAATAATAATAATAATAATAACACAAATACTACTACTAATAATAATAGAATAAATAAATATATATATATATATATATATATATATATATATATATGTATACATATGTAAATTAATAGATATATAACTAATAATACAACTATAAATACGGCTAATAGTAACAATAAGACACCTTCTCTCGAAGACGGTCGCTAGACCGAAAGCGCTAGAGGGATTGCCCACGATAGAGCGTGAGGTGCCATAACACCCGAAAACCGAAGAACCGCTCGGGGCGTCGAGAAATAGACAAGAAAGATCGTGGAAAGAGAAAAAACTCTGTGGTCTTTAACGAAGCTTGCAAAAGAAAGGACTTGCTGTCGAACTATATATATATATATATATATATATATATATATATATATATATATGTGTATATATATATATATATATATATATGTGTGTGTGTGGGGGGTGAAATGAGAGTAATCCGACGTAATAGGGAAATGAAAAAGGAAACACGTGTGTATAGTTGTTTTTGTGAGTGTTTTATGGTGTACCTTAAATAACAACTTTACAAATAAACACAATTTACACATCCTTACAAATATTTATAATTTAGACCCCTTTTTCTTTCATCAACACATACTGAACGAAACCACATTTTACTTATCACTCCCCTAAAATAAAAATACATTTTCTTTCTTCGCCTGCCCAGCCACCCATGCCCCCAGCAAACTTTGACACATTCTCTCAAACACTCTTTTGCTCACACATTCGTTACATAGCCACCTGGTCAATAATCCTACCTCCCGCCCTCTCTCCGGCCTCAAAAAACTTAACACTAAACCGAAACAAAAATCTAACCTCCCCGTTTCACCTCTCCCACTCTTTTGACAATTTCCTTCACACTCTTCCACCCCCTATTTTCAAGTTATCTTTACTTCGGCAAATATTTTTCTAAAACTGTAATATTACCAACATGATAGCACCTACATGCCAACACAAAATGCTTCCCCCTCCCTCCTTTCCTCCAACCTCTCAAAATACAAAAATCTTAGGCAAGTTCAATTATATTGTCACTCCCTCCTGCTCTTTTAATGGTACCCACTCAAAGCTTTCCATATTCATTTCATACTTCGCCACCACGGACTTCTCACAGTCTGGACTCTCCTCCAGCGCACACAGTAGCCACGGCTACTACTTTCCTTCATCTTTCCTTAATGTCAACTCCAAACGAAGATCTGAAAGCATTAGTAGAAGCTGATCATCGCAAAACCACACGAGAAGTTGCTGATGAACTCGAGGTCGACCACTCAACTGTCGTTCGCCATTTGAAGCAAATAGGGAAGTCAAAACAGCTGAATAAAGGGGTCCCGCACGAATTAAACCATAATAATAAAAATCGTCGTTTTGAGGTGTCTCCTACGCTCTGGCTGGGCAACAGAAACTGCCCATTTCTCTAACGAATTGTAACGTGTGATGAGAAGTGGATCCTCTATTACAATCGGCGACATTCGGCACAGTGGTTGAATGCCAGCAAAACTCCAAAACACTTCTCGAAGCCAAAATTGCACCAAAAAAGATAATGGTGACTGTTTGGTAGTCTGCGACTGGTCTCAACCATCACAGCTTCTTGAATCCGTGCGAAACGATTACGGCGGAGAAGTACTGCCAACAAATTGACGAAATGCACCAGAAGCTCCAATGTATGCGCCCGGGATAGGTCAATATGCAGGGACTAATTATCCTCCATGACAACACTCGCCCGCATGTTGTACAAGTGACCATGTAGAAGCTGACCGATTTCATCAGCCATATTAACCGGACCTCTCGTCCACCGATTATCACTTTTTCAAGCATTTCGATACCTTCCTGCGCGAGAAATGTTCCTAAGCCGAGATGATGCTGAATCGGCATTCACTGACTTTATCGCTTCCAGAACTCCGGATTTTTATGATAATGGAATAAGTAAACTTGTTTCCCGTTAGCATAAATATGTTGATTCTAATGCTTGTTATTTTGATTAATAAAGTTAGGTATACAATAAGGTATATAAATTGCCATTGTTTTTGTACCAACCCAATAACAACATCACATATGAAACCAGTAGTAACATGTTAAAATGCTCAACGTAATGCAATGTTGTCCTATGATGGCTCGAGCGTTGCTGAATTTAAATCGTCAACGACTTCCTGAAACAATGCGAAAAAGTCCTATGTACGTTTCTCTGTCGTCTTTTTAAAATTCTCTTATTTCTCCAGCTTTTTGTTCATTTGCTTTTGACACCTGATGATTATTCGATCAAACTAGTGAAAAATATGGATTTTTTTAACACAAAAAGAACCCTGGAAAAACAGAAAAAAGAAGGTATAATTATACATACACATTCTGTTATTTTAAACAATATGTGCATGTATATATATATATATATATATATATATATATAAAAGGAAGGATGAGAGTAATCCGACGTAATGGGAAATGAAAAAGGAAAAACCAAGATATATTTTTATATATTCATCAACGTTTCGTCTTTATTGTAAGACATCCGGAAGAAAATTTTAAGAAAACTGTCATGCAAGTACATCGAAATATTGGTTTGACATGATGTGTTGATAAGGAAAAGTAGTACGCGGCTACTAAGAACGCTGGACGAGGGTCCGGCTGCGAGAAGTCAGTCAGTAGGTAATAGTGCAATGGATATGGAAAGTTTTTAGTGTTTACATTGAGGCAGCAGTGAAAAATGGGAGGGGTGATAGTTTTAGTGAATGTGTCTTAGGGGAGGGGGTGCTGAGGTTTTTGTCGTGGTGAGGTGTGGCATGGATTTGAGGGACTGGGGAAAGTGGAGGGGAAAGGTGACTGTGTCTTTGGTATGTAGGTGGTATTATAATTTTAGAAAAATATTTGAAGAAATGAAGATAACTTGAAAACAGGCGCGGGTGGGTAAGAGTATGAAAGAAGTAGTCGAATGGGTGAGATAGGTGCGAGGGGAGTAGGAGAGATTTTGTTGTGCTCATGTGGTAAGTTTTTGGAGGGTAGGAGTATTGACCAGCTTGCAATGTCAGGAATCTGTGAATATTAGTTAGTTTGAAAGCAAAAGAGGTTTTAATATCTAAATATTTGTGAGGATGTCTAGATTGTGTTCATTGGTAAGGCTGTTATTTGTAGTTAAGTAGTTTTGATTCGTAGTGAATGAATATGTGTGTGAAGAGGAGTTAGTACGTTAGTGTATTTAAGTGCAATTGAGAACAAAGAGAAGAAAGGTTAGCCATGATCTAGGTTTCATTTTGTTCGCTCAGGATAATTTTCTTATTAAGGGGGATAGATTGTAGAAACCATTTCGTTGGCTGATAATGTAAGAGGTTGTGATTAGTGATTGTTTCTAGTTGTCTTCGCCGAGCTTTGTTAGGAATGTGTTTGGTTATTTTGGTGTGTTCACACTTGAAAGCATGGTCGTGCTCAAATACGTGGGAAAAAATGTTCCTTTTTGTGTTCGCTCAATCTTTTTTTCACATACATATTCATTCACTACGAATCAAAACTACTTAACCAAAAATGTTCAAAAATGAAGTAAATCCAATAGTAAGATGTTTAGCTCAATCGTAGATGGAACGCACTTATTACTTTATATTTTTTGAATTTTGAATGTTGGCTTTATATATGCCAACTTATCCATCTATGTAATTCCTCTGATGAAAAGAGTTTTATCTTTGAAAAGCCTTGGCTTAAGGAAAGAAAGATAAACATGTTTTTACCAAGTACACCTTGTATTGAACAATCGAAGTTAAAATAGATTTGGCATTCGTACATATTTATCTCTGTTCCTCCATTCATCTTTATAATTGCTCTATCTCGTATATGTAGCTTAAACTATTTCGCTATAGGTTCTATCCTCTAAAAGTATACTTTTAGATTACTATTTCATATATATATATATATATACATATATATATATATATATATATATATATATGTGTGTGTGTGTGTGTGTGTGAGTGTGTGTGTGTGTGTGTGTGAATATCTATATATTGCTAAACTATATAGACTCATATATATATATATTCTAAAATATGTATCTGTACGGATATTGTCATATTATATAAGCATATATATTTAAAGATGCAGATTACTATGTGTGTAAATTTGCTTGTTTGTTTCTATATAAACTACGTATATAAAAACACTATTTATATATTTTAATTTCATATGCACATGTATTATAATATATATGTATATCCATTATAAAAGTGTATTTAATCATACAATTCCGAAAAAAAGTATCGCCTAATATATCGATACGATTTAAAAGTTCTAACCATTAAATGTTATTGCCATATGTCACTTCATAATTCAGAGATGAATATAACGTGCAATCAATCAATTCAAAAATGGTTTCTGTCAACCTGTGCATTCGTCTATTTAAGGTTTTATTACCATGGAACATTCCATCTTTTGTGGAATCTCGTCCGTCATCTTTCTGGTAGAAATAATTACCATTTGATGTCGTACTTCGATTTTGTTTTCTGTGAGTCTAAGTATAAATAAAATAGTATTTGTCTGTCGATTACTAATTATTATTATGATTTTTTTGTTATGCCTTCTTTGGGCATCTTCACTTTAATAATCTTCTCAATTAAACTGTTAAAAAAAATCAAACTATTTGTACAGTATCGATATCCAGATCAAATTCTGTTAAATATTTCATTTCACAACTCCCAAAAGTGTCCCCTCAATTGTTCACTCCTATCACTTTCTGTGAATTCATCCAACCTCATCTTAAAATGATCTCAATCCGATCTGGCAATTTATTGCAAAAGGTTAACTGGTTCAACGATCTAGTTGTTGACAACTGTCTTGACAATAACCTTCCAGATCTAGGAGAAATACTAAAAAAATGCCCACTATAGTTAGAAATGTCATTAATTATCTTGAAAGTCTCAATCATATAACCTCTGATGTTTCGCTCCAGCAAAGTAGGCAATCCCAATTTGTCCAATCTCTTCATGTAACTGCACTCCTTTACTGTACTTATTAGTTGTGTCACCCTTCTTTGTACGCCTTCCAGTTACAATATTATATCTCAATGTCTATGTCTAGTCGCTGGAGTCCAGACATGGGTGCAGTATTCTTTGTAAGGTCTTATTAGAGCTTTATATATCCTTAACACAACATTTGTCTCCCTCGAAATAATATTCCTAACCATCCCCACGACTATTCTATCATGCATTCTATCTAATGAACAATAAATGATGTAATAAATAACTCACTAAACAAATAAAGTGTAGATACATTAATGTTATGATTAAAATTCTATTTGCATCATTTGCATATGTTTTTTTTATATTGAGTATCATTTTCCAACATTTCGGCCGATCTAGTCTCGCTTCCCCTTAGCCACACTAAGGAGTCGTAGACGGAGTAACAGCTGTAGCTCGATTACAATATACACATATGAATATATATATATATATATATATATATATATATATATTATATATATATTTATATATATATTATATGATATTCCTTAAAACACTATGGTTTACAAACAATTGTCTATGCTAATTTTCTACATACTCACATTTATAGCATTGCAATTAGCAAAATATCCACAAAGAGATTTAATCACTGTATAAAACACCAGATTCAGACTGACGTCAAATACTCATTTAATTAATACATATTTAATTTCTATATTCCTTTTCTTCTTCTTTTCATCTCTACAATTAAATAGAAACTTATATTATTTTTCGGACAGTGATATATACTCTTTGTTAATGTTTGATAAATGTAATATACAATAAAGGTGTATACTTCCGAAATGTGCAGAAACAATTGTTTGTAAATTCAATGTGTTTTATTGACTAGCATTATACTATATTCAATGAAGAGTTTTAGTTGTATAATACACTATTTAGCTACTATATAAATCTTTTTGCTAACTTATATAATTTGATATAATATATGTATACACACATACATATATATATATATATATATATATATATATATATATATATGTGTATATATATATATATATATATATATATATATATATATATATATATATATATATATACATATTTCTGGTTAATTAGAACGTAGTAATAATTAACTATTATTAATGATGTAATTATTTTGAAAACTTGGATATGTGCAGTATACATTGCCGAATTTAAATGAAAAAATGGCATGTGAGTGTTTAAATGTGTTTCTGGTATAATATATATCATATTATATGTAGTCATATGAAATTAGTAGAGATACAATGATAGGGGTTGGATTCTCTTTGTCTCCAATAGCAATGCTTCTATTCACCGAAACGTTGGTTTATGTTGAGAATCTTATAAGTGTGGTGTTCAATAAATTATAACATATCCACTATGAATGCCAATGAATATTAGAATTTTTTTATGATTAGATTTTTTTTTTCAGAAATATTTAGTTTTGTCCGTGCTGAGAAAAATAACTTTTCTCATTCTGATTGTTTTAATAAAAGGATATAATGAATATAAAAGTGAACCATGTATAAAAAACGATATTTACGAACATGGGGCATAAAGACTCATTGCTTATACGTAACACATATTGGACCGTTTCTTTTTTATCATATTCGTTTTATACATCACTTCTATTATTTCCTTGTTTATTTTAAGCTGTTACTTTTGATTTACAGGTCAAACAGTACTTGCTATTTTTTACTGCTATTTGGATGCTCTTGCAACACTGGTCCGGCTTGTTTCTCTTTACTTTTTGAACACGTTCCAATTGATAGTTACTGTCGATGTGTCAAAAGAGGATACCTATTCATAGCAAACTGTAATGAGTTATCCTTTTCTTTTTTGAGCTTAACTACAATACGTCAAGCCAAACTCTTTGTAAAATGACTAAATTATAAATAAAGCAAGTACATATCCATTTAATAGTGGTTAATACAACAATAAGAGTGATCGGCTAGATTGAATTTTGATGATCAGACGTACTTAATATTTGCCTTAACTCTCTGAAATCAAAAACCTTATTTTGTAACATTATATATATATATATATATATATATATATATATATATATATATATATATATATATATATATATATATGTGTGTGTTACACCGACCGTTCTTACACAGGAGAAACAACACCGGCTGTCACTATAAATAGTGCAGGTCACCAGAGACAACAAGAAAAAGCACAGTCTTGTAACTGTCTAGCCAAGAGCTAGTCACTTTCTTACTATGTTAATACACTTGTTAAACCAACCCTCGACTTGACTTCCTTTATTTATTATTTACTGTGGGGCAACTTCACAACAATATGTATATATATAATATATACATATATATATATATATATATATATATATATATATATATATATATATGTATATATAGTATTAAAAGATAAAGTGTCTTCTTGAAGTATAATTATACGTACATACCGTTACTTGGCCTTCCTCAGCCATGTTTTCTTTATTAAATATGGCTAAAGAATGCTGCATGTTTTTGTCTGGTTCCGCTTCTCTTTGTTTGAAAATTAATGTACCATGTTGAGCTTAATTAATGTAATTTCATGAAATATAATACGCTCTTATTATTAAATAATGCAACACTTTTTGGGAGTTTTTCTCTAACAGATGAATCCAAGAATCATATATATATATATATATATATATATATATATATATATATATATATATATATATATATATATAGGGTTAGCCAAACGTAGGTGAACAGTAAAACACAGCTTTGAATAAATGCGAAAGTTACTTCTATTTATTTTAACGACATCAGCATAAAAACGGTTAGGTTTATTAAATTCCAAGGATGTAAGAGTATTTATAAATACCGTATATTTAGTAATCTCTTAAGTCTCTCAAACAAATCTCGCTATTACTAATTTGTATTTTTTAAAATATTCTAATAAACTAATATTCTCTAACATACATTTATAATTTGTGTTGGCTTATTTTCTTCTATATACATGACCGTTTTTTCGATAGTACTATTATTATAATTAGTAATGCAATTCATTAAATATATTTAATAAATGTCATGATAATGTAACTTAAAAAATAATAGATTTTAAAATGTTCTTTTAGAATTACATTTTCAAAAGTAATAATTGAAAACGTCAACTATCGTTGAGATGTCTGAAACAGATACTACACTTTGATCTTAGCCAAGATCTAAGTCGTTTACCTCCAGCATTAGCGCGTTCTTCCCACAATAAATTCCTATGAAGCCTCGTCGACATTTGCTTGTAGGGGAACATCAGGTGATTAGCTGTAAACTAATCCCTTTCTCAAAGGGTAGGAAGGTCATCCTCGGAGAGTGGACCTCCTAGAACACAACAGAACAATACCTCCGACCGGCGGAATTTAGGCTTGAAGGCCAAGACGGTACCAGTTAGAATAGTGTACCATCCATACGAACTGATACCATACTCTGATCTTTGCAAAAAAGCGAAGGAACAACAGTAATTATGGTTTCATGATTAGTTATTTTAAAATTAATGAAAAATAAACATATTTTAATTGGTGTGTGTAGTGCTGTATTAGTTTTCTTTGTGATAAGACAGTTTTCCCAGTAATTATCTTCTCTTATTGATAAGGAGAGGTAGTATTTGTTTGTCATTATATCATCCTCTCAGTCAGGGAGTAAATGTAGTATGTATTCGTTAACTAGAACACCATCGTCTCGGACCGAGTATTTGTCGAAGATTAAGAGCAAATAGTAAAATCTGACATTTATTCATGAAAAAAAACAAGATATACATAGTCTTAAATAAACATGTTCACTTAAAATGCAAACCAATAAAATTGAAGAATAAATCCTGTTATCAACATTTCGCCCCATGAAATAAACTACCAAATATATGCTCTTTCCGGTTGCATGTTTTTGCTAGGCTGCCGCGTCAGAAATGAACGCTTACCAGTAAACCGATGGAGCCCCAGTCATATTTATTTGGTTGTTAGACATTGATTTTCTGCGTTTCCGACAAAGAATATTTTGAGTTAAAAATAAAAAAATAAAATTTCGGCCCCACCCAAATTTTTTTTTACCCTCCCCCATAAATAGACAAATGTAAATATTGGAAGTTTTTCAAATCGGAGAAAAAGGTGTACCTAAAATAAAACTATTAAAAAGTCAAATACAGTAAACTCGAATAGTTTTTTAAATGCTCTCGAAAAAAAAGGTTTCCCTAAACTAAACTCATTATAATGGGTGTGTGTTTTTAAATAGTAATTTTTAAATCAATTATTATTTTAAGTAAACGATTTGAGTCAATAAAGTTGTGTTTTAAAACATAATGGCTTATAAGATTAAGAAAATAAACAAACTCAGAACGTTTTAATAAAAAAAATCAGAGTAGAAGTAACACGGTAAATGCCAGGGTGTTGTTTACATTTTAAATAACGCGCCCGTCTTCCGTCCGTACTGAATAATCAGAGAGGGTAACCGAGTCACTGGAGTAACGCTGGCTGTTCAATCAGTTTCGCAATAAGTAGATACTGAATGATCAGAGGGAGATAACCGATTCAATGGAGTAACGCTGGCTGTTCAACCAGTTTCGCGGTAGATAGATTAACTACGTAACTCATTTCGTGTATATATATATATATGTAAATAATAAAAGAAATAATTATAATTTATAAGTAAGATAATTAGCGAGCAAAATAGCGAAAATACATGTGGAAATCTGAAGGAAACAATCATGAGTGTATATTTGCGAATATTGATTTATTAGAAGTTTAAACGAAATTAATTTAGGGGATAACTACATATACAACCAAACCATTTCATTATCACATCACTACAGTATAAATCTCTATGCATGAGTGGATGAAGTGTGTGACGTGCGCTGAAGAAAAATTCCTACCAGTAAAATACATAGCCCTGTTGTGCTCGTATATACTTAATGACAATAAAAGTGTAAAAAGTTGGGAATTTCCTTGCTTTTGTACATTTAGTGTATATGAATTTTCATCTTAACCCTATTAAGGGCATATGATTTCAGTATACTGACATTTATCATGGAATGTCAATACTTTTGTAAAGGCTATGCCTCAATACAATGGTCATTTTAAAGTTTATTTCGAATTTTCTAGAAAACTAAGGTATATGGTAAACTGCAATTAAAATGCCATCAACTAAACCCTAAAACCTCTATATCTGTCAAAAGTCAGCTGAATCTATCAAATAGTAGATTAGATACAGGGTGACACATACGTACGTACGTACGTACGTACGTACGTACACACGGATCATCCAAAATCATGTCTTACCTTTCTGGATCTCTGGGTTGTCTTGCCTAATGATGCTGAAATTCTACACACTTATAGAACCTATCAAAAAAAATGTTGTGCAAAGTTTTAACTCATTTTGTGTATTTGTTGTTGAGTTATGATTGATCAAAGAAATGAGATTTCTAGCATAGGCCGTTTTTGAAGTCTATTAAGGGATAGAGCGCTCTCGCGTCTCCCTTGATATAAATATTTGAGCTAAGAATATCATTTACTTTTTAAAATGTAAAGTTTATTTAAGAAATTAAATGTTTTAATGAAAAATTCGTTTATAAACACAACAGAAATCTAATCGTTTTACAATTTTAATATGTTTTTTTTATTTTCATGTTAATTCATAAATTATAGTCAGAACAGGCGATCTTTGAAGACGGATTTTATATTGCGAGTCACTAAGAAGAGTGTTTGTTTTGTGGTGCTTTATAAAATGTCGATTCATCAAAGATTCAAAACACTTACTCATGACGCGGGGGAGACGTAACGGTATGTAATAAGATCCATACAGCCGATCATCAGTATTTTGAAATACTAAGCAAACACTATTTTCAAATAGATGACACCACTTCACTTTTAAACAGCGATAAAATCATAAATCACACTAACTCAAATACATTTTTTCAAGCAGAAGTCAAATTTATCAAAAAGGAATATTTTCAAATAGATATGCATTTTCGTGTTAACTATTGCAATATTTCATTTGAGGAATTTGTGTAGGATTTGTCGTACGTTTTTCCTATAGTGGTACGACTCTTATAACGATCAAAGAAGGGAGATATTACCATAGTCCACAAATATTTCCCTCGTGATAGAACAACGGACAAGTAACTATGTACACATAGTGTGTGTATTAATAGCTGAAGCTGTTAAAGTCAGTTCATCTCGCTGGCAGATTTCAATAAAAGATGATTACACGAGTGTAATAAAATTTGACTGACATATTCTCCAAGGAAATAACAATTGGGACAGCGTCACAACCGAGAGAAAGTCGTGGGATGGGTGGACACATGATCCATAACTGTCCGTTCAGAGATGACTTCGATTTTATGACATAGTTTTCTTGGTAGAGTATATACACACTGTTGTGAACTGACTACGGCAACTTTCTATATCCTTGTGAATAAATAATATATAAGAAATAAAAGTTTAAATAAAGGAAGGACTTCTTTATAAGGATAAACGACCCGTGCAATAATGACTACGGAAATTGAAAGTGAAATTAGAAACAACATTTTGCATCGTTCAAATAATACTATATTGAGGTGTTATTACTACGATATATATATATATATATATATATATATATATATATATATATATATATATATATATATATATATATATATATATATATATATATATGATCCCCGTGTTAATATTAGACGCTTAAGGTTTCCTGTTTTTGTTTCACACTTAGATAATTAACCCCCCCCTTTTTTTTTTTTTTTTTTTTTTTTTTAACTTATATTTTTTCATTTATTAATTTTCCAGCGAATGTTAAGTCTGCAATATCTTGGATTTAGTTAGTTTGTCTGGGAATTTAAACTGCATTTTATTTTTTTTTATTTTTTATTTTTTATTTTTAATGACTCAAATCTTCTTTAGACTATATATATATATATATATATATACATATATATATATACATATATATATATATATATATATATACATATATATATATACATATATATATATATACATATATATATATATACATATATATATATACATATATATATATACATATATATATATATATATATATATATATATAAAGAATAAATATGAAACTAAAAGTAAGCTTTAAGTAAATAGAACCTATAGTGCTGCCTTCACGAAACTTTTTCTTTTCCATCTAAATCTCCTTCAATTGGATACCTTATCAAGGGACAATTACCATCTTCATTAACCCCATACTTTTTTTACACGAACTTTTTTTTACCCTCCATTTTCTTAATCATATTTTTTCAAATGTTGAATTTTGGCTTTCATACTGACAACCTATCTATCTATATAATTCCTCTGATGATAAGTTCTCTACCTTGTAAAAGCCTTGGCTTAAGGAAAGAATAATAAACATGAATTTATTACAGAATATACCTTGTACTGAACAATCGAAGTTTCAAATACATCTGAGCATTCGTACATGTTTATCACACTTTGTTCATCTATCTTTATATATATATATATCCTAATTTTATTCAGCGTCTTTTTTTTTCAGGCCGCACGTTGTATCCACTGTATATTTTCTGTATACTCTATGATTTTCTTAGATGAAAAAGCTCCTTTGAAATGCACACAAGGTAACACTATATTTCTAATATTCTGTGTATGTGTACGTCAGGATGAGTAGCATTTTGATTAAGCAAATAATCAGTAGATTTCATTCACTCGGAGGTTAACAGTTACGGGGCTTGGGTATATATATATATATATATATATATATATATATATATATATATATATATATATGTGTGTGTGTGTGTGTGTGTGTGTGTGTGGGGGTGTGTAAAATAAAAATGGTATAAAGGATAAGCAAAAACATAAACTCAGACACATATTGAATAGTTCAACCAAAATATTTCAATTGGTAGGACAATCATCATCGGTTGGCAGCAGAACTTTAATTAAAAACAGAAAAGTTTCAAATTTGTACAAAGAACGCAATTCGGAAAAAAAATACATTCACGTGTAATAAACAGTAGAAATACTATATTTTTTTCAAATTGCGTTTTCTTTGTACAAATTTGAAACTTTTCTGTTTTTAATTAAAGTTCTGCTGCCAACCGATGATGATTGTCCTAACAATCGAAATATTTCGGTTGAACTATTCAATATGTGTTTGAGTTTGTATTTATTCAATTTTTATTTTACATTTTGTCTTAAACATTTTTCTTTTATTCCTCATATATATATACATATATATATATATATATATATATATATATATATATATATATATATATATATATATATATATATATATATGAAGAAGAATGGAAAGGACACCTGAAGTTGTGGCTTCTTGGGATTTAACTTTGAATTCTCTCTCACAATCTCTCGTGCCTTTTAAATACCTACCTATCTACATCTCATTCCTCCGCTGGACTTTTCGACACCAGACTTTTTAGTAATCGATTATGTGCTTGCATTCGGGCAGAGTTTTGCCCTGTGTTTCTTTCCCTACAATTTTTATTTTATTTTTTCAAATTTTAAATCTTGGCCTTTGCCAACTGATCTATCCCAGCGACTTCCTCTGATGATAAGATTTTGATCTTTGAAAAGCCTGGCTAAAAGAAAAATTTAACTTGAATAAATTGCCTTTTTGCAGAAAATACCTTACTCTGAGCAATTGAATTGAAATTTGATTTGGCTTTTGCTTCTCTAATTCCTTTCCATTCTTCTTCATATCTACCTTCTCTATCCTGGATATTGAGCTGTATACTCTTCACAATAGGTTTTACCTTTCCTAAAAGTTCGCTTTTAGTACACCACTTTATATATATATATATATATATATATATATATATATATATATATATATATATATATATATAGATATATATATAAATTACATATATTATATATTTACAAACTATATGTTACGTATTTCAAAAATGTACCATGGTTTTATTGAGATGGATTAACATTTCACTCTTTTAAAAAGACGTTAGAGTGCATCTAAAATTATCAGCGGCTCACTAAATTAAAACAAATCTATGAATGAAGTTCAAAGATCAGCGTTAATATATTCCAGTGAACTCCCTTAAGATGTTAACGTTGATCTTAGAACTCCATTCTGCGATTTGCTTTTATTTCGTGAGTTACTGATGATTCTAATGGACTGTAACGCTCTTTTAACCGTTAAAAAGTCAATCTGTAGCAACGAAATCGTGGTGCGTATCTGAACTATGTAAAATATTGTTTTTAAAGAAATAATGTGTATTTCAGCTCTCTCATTTTTGCGAACGAACACTTTATTGATTTCTTTTCAACATACCAAGACGTAATATTTGTTACTACTTCAAGTGTTGTGAGAATAGCTTTTAAATAGGTTTCTTACTTTAACCGTTGTTTGACCAATTTTGTTTGTCACTGATCATGAAACTTCACAAGCATGATAACAATGTTTATGTTGCGACATAATATATGTATGTGCTGTTAAGTCTTAATAATTTTATATTTTGTTTTGAGTATCATTATTATTATTAATGGTTCGCTGTTTCCTTTAGTGTGCTATTCCCTACATGTAATATTGCGAATGCTTCCTAATTGTTGAACCCCTACATAATGTCTTAACAATGTTTCAGCCTGGGCTGTTTTAATTTGAGGACTACATAAATCAACTCTTCCCGTTAATTGTATGTTTCTGTGTAATTGCGGGTGTTCCTATGCTGTCTATTGATGCTGGCTATATGCCTATAATTTAGTTTCTATTCCCTGTGATGGCGATGCATTCTCATACAAATAATACGCATACCTGGACTCTGAAACGATCGTGTACACTTCTTTTGATTTCTGTGAAAATCAATTGATCATGTGTTATTGTTTACATACATCTATGCGATATATATATATATATATATATATATATATATATATATATATATATATATATATATATAATTATACAATTATGCATTGTTGTTTTATCTGCATACTTATACGTTTCATCTTATCGGAAATTGTCAGAGTATAGATGATTATTTATACTAGTCGCCGGACTCGAACCCCATAACAGGAGTCATGTTTCAAAGTCAAATGCTGACGCCTCAGCCAACACGGCCGTTATAAACAACCTGGTAAATCAGCGAGAGTTTAACCCTATTAAAAGGCAGCCGTCGTCAAAGTGGTCGACTACTGAAAGGAACATGCACTGAATCCACGGTGAAGGCTGTGTTAATACTACTCACTACATATATATATATATACAGGGTCAGTCAAAAGTATCTGACACATCTGTAGGTTTAATAAAAAGCAAAATAAGTAAAGAAAGACAAAATTGTTTGAATTTTTGAAATGTACATGTAATTCAATTCTGTTTTGTTACTTCTTCAGTTGCTGCCATGAATTGACGTGTTTTGAGACAGCGGCCTACACTGACTCTACGCTCTCATCTCAACATAAAACTCTTTACCTTTTGTTCTTTATTTTGTTTCATTTCATGTAAACTTTTCAAAGTTAAATGTTGCCGACAATATTTACAATTACATTGTCGGTTTTTCTCTATCCTCTGATAAAAATAGTTTATCATTGAAAATCCATGGATTGAGGATATGAAGCTCCTTGCTCTGAACTGTTGATGTTCTAATACATATTGTATCTTTACAATTTTATATATATATATATATATATATATATATATATATATATATATATATATATATACAGGGTGAGCCAAAATGACGCAAATTATAAAGTCTTTTTTAGATTCATATAAACTTCTATTAAATGAAACTAAATGCAATCAAAATAAATCAGAGTTAATGGGGTGTGTAACAATACAACAAATGTTCAATTATATCGCATTCTTCTTCAATCACCAGCTCTGAACGTGTCACCATATTATCAACAGCACTGCAGAGTTTATCACAGGAAACTTGATTTACTTCTGAAATGCTGCAGTCTTTGAGCTCATTAAGATAGTTAGGCCGAAATTGATAGAATACGCGGACTTTAAGCATGCCCCTAAAATAGAAGTACAGTGAGCTGAGATCAGGCAACTTTGGTGGTCACGGTGTCTCGTATCCTAGGCCATTAACACTATGTGTTGAAGTCGAGGCAACAACGAATAGTGGAGAGGAGCTCCGTCGTGTTAAATGACAGCATTTCTCATCTTACTCTTGTTCTGTTATAGAAAGATGAGATAGTCTCGAAGCAGAGCGGCATAATTAACTCGATCAATTGTTGAGTCGAACAGGAATTGTTGCAATCGATATTCAGCACTAAATTCCATCCACACACACATTTATTTTCATTTAGGCGCTTAGATAAAAACGCCTCTGAATTTCTATACCTCTAAATTGCGTCTTTGACCAAGCCGTCAAACTAGAAATACAATTTTCTGACCACACCTCATATTTAAACACCAACTGATTTCCTATAACAAAATTTGCGAAAGCAAGTCGTTGTTGTTTGTCTGCATCGTCGATAGAGTAGTCTAGGCTGATGCAATAAGTCTGTCTACCTTGGTGATGAAGAATCCGTGTTACACTGCGTTGGGGAACACCTCTGAGTTCAGCTACACTTTTCGGACTTGCGTGGCCAATTGGATTAGTTGACTGTAAGCTTGTGACTGCTTCTACAACATGATACAGTGCATTGAAGGCCTGCCGCTTGATGGTAAATCATGAATTGTGTTTGTGCTTTCAAATATTTTTACAAATCGTGTAAGAGTATATAACAGAAACGTATTATTTCGCAAGGTTTTTACATTTGTGCATGCTCTCATTGTGGCAGATGCATTTTCATTATTCTTATAATACAATTTTACTAGTTTTAGTTTAGTTTTCAAATCAAGTGGCATGATATAAATAATGACCTGTAAAGTCTAAAAAACATTAATTATACAAACGCGATGCATATATCTATAAAAAATATGAAAGTAATATTAACTTATATATGATTAGTGGAATAATTTTGAACAACATAAATTTGGTGCATTTTGATTCACCCTGTATGTGTAACAATGTAGAATTAACGCACCAAAGATATCAGTGTGTATTTAGTCAATCAGTATCTACTGCCGATATCTTCGAACGCATATACCATACATTAGACTAGGCAGGTGAAATATAACGGTAGCGCTTGATATATCTGAAGCTTTTGATAAGGTATAGCATAAACGTCTTCTCATAAAAATAAATCCATATGTTATTACTGGACGAATATTTCATATAATTAGATTCCTCCTATCCGAATGAAAAATCTAGGTTGTCTTCGATGGCCTTGATCCAAACAACATTACATAATTGCAGTTGTACCACATTGATCGATTTTTGGACATTTATTGTTCTTGATTTTCATAAACAGCATACCTGATGGTAGTTTTACTTAAATATGTATATTTGCTCACAAGAGTACGCTCTACTTTCGTCGTGTGAGTAAAACGGAAGCGCAGCGATCCGAGGTTATGGCTGAATCCTTAGAAAGTGACCTCCAGTCTGTAATGGAATTGGGTCAAAAATGAATGGTCACATTTAATGCTGCTAACACAAATACCGTTTCCCTAAATCACTACAAAAACCTCTTTAACCTCTGATTGTCATGACAAGTAACAACTTACTTAAGAGTCCAACAATCAAACTCCTATGTCTTACATAGATAGGTAACATAGACTTGGCACAAACACATAGAAAACATAGCCAAGTCTGCTGCAAAGAAAGGGGAGCTAGATAACTTCTCAAACCTGACAATATCCTATATCTAAACTAAGCCACCATTGATCAGTGCATAGACTACTGTTATGATACTACTGTTATGGTACAGCATTCTCTCCTCTTAGATAAGGTCTAAAAAAGAGTAGTTAATCTACCAAGCTCCAGGCTATGTCCCATCGTTGAAATGTTGCATCCTTTTGCTTGTTTTACAAGTACTTAATGGAATGTGTTTCGATAAACTTTAACTCTGGTGCAATGCTCGACGTAAATACACTCGACCAACCCGACAATCAACTGAATCCTATCAATTCACTGTGAACGTATTCTACTCCAATAACGTATTTCCACGAGCTTCTGGTCTTTGGAACTCCCTCCTTGCTCTACTTTCCGAGACTGTACCGACATGCAGAAATGTAAAACTTATGTGAACAAGCATTTCGCTGCACAGCTCCTAATTTAGAAAGACTCACCAAACTTCCACTTAAATCATCACCCTTTGTATGTCTACAGTGGAATATGGCCTTATTTGATCACCTCAAAGTTAAAAGAAAATAAAAAATAAAGAATCTTGAAAAAAGCAAACCCTATTAAATGATTGAACGCCGTCTGATATTTGTTGTTGACTAAAAAGTTTAAAATAGTTAGATTTGGTGATATCAGAAACTACTTCCATCAAACAAATTTGATCACGATGCATTGTTGGAAAAACAGAAGATTTACATTAGAACATAATTAATTAAGTATCAAATTCAAACATTGGTATGTGCATATATACTATATACGAGTAGAAAACTATACTCAAAAGTGGATAAGTAGTTAACGACGCGGACTAAGGATCTGAGTGCACAGGGTTCGAATCCAGTTCGTTCCACATAAACACTTTCATCAAAATCCACACTTGACTATGTGTCTAACCTCCTGGAGCGATGGTTAATAAAATACTATATTAAAATATTCAAATCAATAGAACAACAACGAAGTGATCTTTAAGTTTCAAATCGTTGTGTGTTTTTTCTCTACCCTGAACTTGTACATATCTATTTTGCTTATTATGTAATTATCTATTGTTTAATTATATATTTTAAAAGTTTTGAATTCGAAATTTCAATTTGAATATTCCCGATTTTATATTTTAGTTATTTGAGATGTATTCAATTAAGCACACATGATATGTGATTTCCTTAACTAAAACACTATATACTTGATGAAAACGGTGTTAAAAAAAAGCCTTGCGAATAAATCTTAATGACATTTTCTCTAGTTTTCCTTTAAATATAAAAACAACATTTTGTAGTGTTATGTAATCTGAGCATCTGTTTTTTGTTATGGGTTTCCGCTTTTTAAATTTTTTGTGTTCATTTTTGTTTTGTTAATTACAATGCCCTCACATTCTCTTTGTGTGGTTGTCTCGCTGACAGAAATTGTATAGGTTGACACATTACTAGTACCATGAAAAAAATGAAGTAAATAAATTACTGTAAAACCTTTTTCAGTGACGTTCTTCCTCGAGAGAAGAATTAAAATATTGATCCAATAAAATAAAATAAAACCATTACAATTATTAGTGCTTGTATGATAAAAAAAGCCGAAAAAAGTTGTTTTTGTCTTTTAATGTTGGAGAGGTAAATAAGGGGCAGGTAACTCTTCACAACAGCTCTAGCTTTCGAACAATACTGTTCTAACCCTAACCCTAAACTCTAACCCTAACACTAGCCCTAACCCTTTTATGTCTAATCGACGTTCTCCTTGCACAGTAGCCACATGTGAAACGCCAATTAAAGACATCAGTTTTGATTACTGTAAAATCCTGCTTAAAATTCGTGGTAAGAGTAACCTGCCCCTTATTTACCTCTCCAACACTAAAAGACAAAAAACACTTTTTTTTCGGCTTTTTATTATACAAGCACCCAATTATTCAACGTACATAAAACGAAACAATCCCACATGTTCAACTGTGGAGACGTAGTCTCTGTTTTCATGAAAGTATCTGATATGATCTTATGTCAGTTTTTTTCGCCTATAGGTAACTTTAGTAAATACAAACTGAATTAGTTTTCATTTTCTATTTATTCAATATTTATTAAAATTAAAATAATAAATTTAAAAGATAAAGCTGTTCAAAATATTATTACAAAATGTTCAAACCGCATTATATGTTGAATTATTTTCTTCTAAACTCAACATCAAGCAAAAAGCATGTTCCAGTTATCCGGTCGGAGAGGTAAGACAGCGGAAAACAACATATCGACCTTGATTAAAATTGGTATATCGTGAGAAATCGGCTTAGAAGGCTTATGATTTAAGAAAAAAAATGGACGCAAATGAAATTATTTTGATCTTTTATAAAGCGTTCGATTTAAGAAAAGAAGAATTATTTACTAAGCTTTACGGAATATTTTATTATTATGCTACTAAGTATTTTTTTTACCATATTAAAAAACTCACAAAGTGCATGGTTAAACTATTCCTCAGTGTTAGGGTTAAAGTATGTTTTAAAAAGACCTACCATTTTAATTGTTCTAATAAGGGGTAATTTGAAATTAATACATATTCTGACTCATCTCTTACGCACTTTCTATCTATCACTTTTAACCGCTCGCATTATAGCTTCATTGACAAGTTAATCTAATGTACAGCGTCCATTATTCTTGCTTCCGTCCTATTACAACGCTTACCTTACTTTCTCAGAACACCAGTGATATATGTATTGCTATATTATAGAATTGTGCAATGAAGCAGTAAGCAATTAGTTGTTAACAAAATAAATAAATATACTTTCATATATAAATCTTCCATGAATGAGAATTAGATCCAATATTAATATTTTTTTTAATTATTTATTTAGTTATGAATAAATTCTAATATAAAGTGTTTACTTTATTAAAAAGCAAATTCAAAATTATTTCAAGTCCATATATTTCGTTTCATGGAGGAAATACATGTTATTACACCCATGGTTAATGATCACATTAACATGGATATAACACCAAGATAGTGCGAAAACTAAACAAATGAAATGCAGTTCTCGGTAAAAAAATGATACGTAAAAATCGGAAATTTTAATGTAAAAAGAATTCAATATCTGAAGAGTTTCAACTACAAGCTGCATGCATTTTTATTCAACCCTTCAGGCTGTAATCATAGTGTAAATGTTTTCACAGTGTTTTGATTATGAGTATAAAATACGTGGGGGTAGTGTCATTTAAAGTGCTCATTAAAAAGTAAGATTTCTCATGAAATAAATAATTGATGTTTAAAAATTCGACAATAAAGCCGCTAGAGAACACAATTACGATGCAAATATTTTTTAGTTATTTTTTTTATTTAGTTTTTCGGAAATTGACCTCGTTATTAGATATGGGAGGTGTTTCGTGACAGCAATATAACTATTACCTACTTTAATAAAATCGTCTTAGTACTTTTCATTAAGATCGGTGTATTAATATCTAAATACTGGTTATTACTTATTAAATACTGAAAATATAATTCAGATCGGTGTATTCCCTGTTTTTAGGTGAGTTATTATTTAAATCAGGAGTAATTATTTTTAGTTCATAAACAAGTTATTCCACTTTCATTGCTCGAGCCTAGTACATTGCGATGTGATCACAAAGAAAAAAAAACGGTACGCGTAAAAATCGATCCAATTGATTGAGAATAACGGAAAGACTTGTGAGTAGTTCGCATTCGAACGCGTCCAAGAAATAACGAAAAAAGCGAACGACGTTAAGAAAAAAAAAAGTTCTGCCACGGACCTGTTTCCATTTATCAGCCGTCATTCCCTTGATACATCTTGAGTGTGATCAGCGGCTTTGGCATGGTATAATCTGCCGAGCCAGTCGACTATGTAGGCCAGAGGTGTGCCCTGATTACATTAATCTTTGCTGCGATCAGTCTATTCCTCTTCCAAAGACTGATGGCTATCAGGTCTGTCTTCTTTCGTCTTCCGTCAAGCGTAGTAAGTGAATATTATCAATAGCTATGCCTGTATGCTGCTGTCTTCGTATCTAACTAAAGAAAGACTGATCGTTTCGAAATGGGGTTAAACGTGGCTGACATTTTATACGCCGGGGATATAACTTTGAATGGTAGTTTTCATGACATAGTATAACATAGTAATTTTGGAAAATTGATAATTTATATTATTTGGTTTATTCAAACTACTATCATTTGCTTATTTTCATGACGGTTCGGCCAGTGTAACCTCCGACCGTCGTCAAGTGCATCTTGTTTAAACTTGAGAATCTCTATGTCGAATTTCAGGTTTGGTTTGGTTTGGGCTAGTTCAGTCTGCGGCATATCAACAATCTATTGATTAGTTAATGCCACAATAAAGCAGTCAAATGGAATCATATATGTAAAATAAGTATTTTATATTCTAAGAAAATTGTGCTTTTAAAAATATTGCTCTTAGAAAACATTACTCTTACAAATAATACTCGTCAGCAGTGGTAATCATTTTTGTTCTAAACAAGACTAACACCTAGTATTAGTTTTGGATGGAAATACAAAGAAGAAGTAAGGTTTTGATTTTTACAAGAATCAGATTTAATAATACGGTTTCGCATACACATATAGATAGTAGGGCATGACACAGTCAGCAGATCTATCAGGTAGGGCCTCTCCGACCTTTCGTCTAGGCAAAATAAGTGCCGAATCGGATTGCAGAAAGTACCCAGAGCACGGAATATTCAGTACCCAAAATCCCGCCCTAACGAATGACGAGTCACAACCAACTGCCTACAGGAACCCCATCTAGATGGGCTTGCAGAAACCGAATTCGTTGCTTCGCCAACAGGATGATCAAATTTCAGAACTTATACGGACTTTCCAACTGAAAAATGTGTTCAAGATACGCGGGTAGTTTTTTTTGTCCCGTTAGCACTGACGGGGTAGATCTGTTAATTAATGAAACCTTTATTTACAGTTATTATGTCACATTAAACATTTACCCAGGGTGTATCGGATGAAGGTGAGATTCAAAATACGTTCTAAATAAACTTCTTCTGGAATTCTAAGGTCAAAATAGTAATACAGACGATACTAGTTAAGAATGATATAATAATTAATTAACAATACTACTCCGTCATAAGTGACAGAACGAGAACAATATACTTTTGTGGATGAAACAAAGGATTCGTTTTCAAATTATGTATAAGTTTCATTAATATTTGCATAACCGACTCAATATTCCTAAGTTGAAAATGATGAATCTGAAGACGATCAGCGGCTACATCGGCTGACACGTTGCGAAAATACCAACAAAGATGAAAATAACAGACATAATAGTCCAGATAATAGAAATTAACCGTTATTTATTTTGATATACAAAGAATGAAATATTAATGCAATTTCTAATTATAGACAATTTTTAAAAAATACAAAGCAACAATGTTTTTCTCAGCCTTTTTGCCTGAGATCAAAGTGTAGTATCTGTTCCGATGGATGCTACACTCTATAGACCTATGTTGTCTTGGCCTTCGGGCCTTGATTCTGTGGGTTTGCCCTGCACAGTTCTGCGAGTTCCACCCTCACAGGATTTGCCTTCTCACCCTTTGAGAAGTGGTTAGTTTATTGCTAATCTCATGAGGCGTTCCTACCGGGGAATGCTGACGGGGCTGTCCAGACATTTATCTCAGGTTAGAGTGCGCTTCTTGTAGGGCGCTTGCTTTTCAATTCCAATTTCCGATCTTGTGTCACATCTTACCGCTATGGGATGGAGATAAATATATATATATATATATATATATATATATAAGAAAAAATTCACACATTGCAACTGTCAGCATTTATAATTTATTTCGACTTCCTAGTCTCTTCAGAATGCAATGTGTATGTGAATTTTTTCTTTTTATATTCTATTCTTGCTCTATTTATTAAAAAGTCTTCACTTAAGAGAGAGATTTTTAAAACTAAATCTTCTAAATAATTATATTTTTAACAGAGTAAAATATGTTTGGAATGCCTTATGCGAATTTGATTAAACATGCTTCTATACAAATAATCCTAAGAATAAACTGCATGAATCTAGTGATAATTGTAAAACGTAAATATATAAGAATACTGTTTGCTTATCTGAAGAATGATTGAGAATTAAGTATGAAAATAGACATTAATTAAAGTGATGAACATACTAAAACATTAATAAACGTTTCTTTTCAAAAGAATGTTTTTAATATATTTTAATCCAATAAAATGCATGTTAAAATAATCCTCATTTAGGAATTCAGTCATGTTTGAAAAATGCTTTCCTGAATAGTCTATTTAAATTTAAAGATTAAAATTCGTGTAAAGTGTTCACGATGTTTGCTCGCAGACAAGACGTATTCAGTGACACGTGATGGATAAGCAGACATTTTGTTTCTGATTTTCTTTATCGCCAACGACAGTGGGTTGTTCTGGTCAGCTGTACTATCCAACATTCGTTTCTGCTACAACTCTAATGTACTTTCCGTATTCCTCCGTATGCTTAACATCGAAAGAAAGTTGCATCAACATAATTTTCTTTCTAAGAACTTCCTATGTGTGGAACACGTTACCACTAGGTAGCTTTCCTGTTTATTTGAGTAGAAAATATAGATTAGCTCACAGAGAATAGCAAGTTAAAAAAAAACGAAACGATAAGAATGCTACAAAGATATAGTCATATAAAGGAGGACTACCTGTTTGCGGAGTTGCAGCAGAGTTTGTGTCTGTAAAAAATTCGGCTTTTTATATGCATAACAATCTTAGGAGAAAATATCGAGCCGGAAAAAATATAAAACATATTTAATGCGAACAAAAAAGGCGTATATTTTCTGAAAACATGCATTAGTAATTAGAGTAAAATGTTAATGAAGATGATTCGCATATGCATCGTTGTTATAGAATGCTATATTCGTCTCCGAATCGAATGTTAATAAATATTACTCATAAACTGTACGAGTGTATAATGATAGTTTGTTAATTTTATTAATCAATTGCAATACTTTCGTAATAGTCTTCGTCATTCAACTGACAATTAAGTTATCTCATTATCCATGATTCTACAATGGGTTGATAAGTTGTGATTTAATTAGTAAATAAAAAATGTAAAATTTTAAATTTAATCTGCGTTGACTAACAGCTTAATACGACAAAAAAAAACGCTAGGTGTGTCGGCAGAGATGGTGCATGAAGACTATGGGAGCAAAGGGGTGTATAACCTGGCTTTTCAAATCCCACTCTCCGACCCGACCTTGGGTCACATCTTACTTGTAAGAGTAGGATAAAACTGGCCTTGTGCCTAACTCCTGGAGAGGAGTAAATAATACTTTTTATTGTGCAAATAAACTCAATTATCGTTTAAAAGATAGCAATCAATTCGTACTGGAGAAAACCCCAATAAAAACACTGAGTCATATATATAGTGCGTGTGCGTCAGAATCCAGCCAGTTCTTCAATCCAAAAGCAGTATCCGTCCAACCGTCCAACCGTCCAGCCGTCCAGACCGACTGTAATCATCTTACATCCATCAGTGTAAGGCTCACAAACCATCCCCGATATCAGTGTCGATATTCCTCCTCCTCCGCTCCCTAGAGACACTTTTCGCAACCACGAGGAAACGTATGGGCACATTTTATAGTTCGATAATACAATCTTATTCATCGGACAAAATATGGTCTCCTTTATCTTCATGATTCACCGGCAATCTTAGATGGCTCCGTTTATTTACTTACAAGGATATACAGTATGTAAAACGTTTTTGGGAAGGATAGACAGCATTATACTACTCAAGCAGTTTTACGTTTAACATATCATCATCATCATCATCATCAAAACTGTGCAGATTTGAACTAATAAATTTGAATGTTTTCTCATAAACACTATCGCTAATACTGATCAGCCTTTTATGTCTATTGCGCATCGTAACATTTCTAAACAGTTTCTATGTTAACTTCTCTAAATGGAACGTGGGCTTTTCTCTGTCTTTTTCAGCGTTGTGAGCATAGTTGCACTTAAGTGACTTCTTACCTTTTGTGAGTGATCGTTTAAAAATAGATAGCATTGACTTTCTTTGCTGGGCATTGTTGATCAATCATCGAAATATGTCTATCTTTCTTTCAAAATGCACCAAAACAATTAATATATGTTGTACAAGTTCTCGTTAAATGTGTGAAGTTAATTGTGTTTATATAAGTCAAATACACCGCTTCGCTTAAATGCGTGTAAGCCGTAATAAATCGATAGTTTATGAGAAAAGATAATTAAGTAGCGTAAATTTACAAGAGTTAGAGAGAGTAAAATGTTGGTATCATGCGAAATAAACATATCAATAAATGAATAGAAAATAGAGAGAAAGCCAGATTGTTCAAATTTCGCTGAATAATGAGCTGTCAATTTGGCATTTTTTCGGTGAGAATGTATGACAATCTATCTGGAATATAATCCTCCTAAGATTAAAAGATTAGTTAAAAGAAGAGCTGTTTAATCGATTAGAATATATAGATTAGCTCACAGACAATAGCAGAATTTAAAAAAACGAAACAATAACAAAGCTACAAAGATATAGTCATATAAAGGAAGACTCCCTGCGTGCGGGGTTGCAGCAGAGTTGATGTGTGTAAAACATTCATCTGACTTCCTATATGTATAACAATTTTAGGAGAAAATGTCGAGCCGGAAAAAATGTAAAAAATATTTAATGCAAACAAAAATAACGTATATTTTCCGAAAACATGCATTCGTAATTAGACTAAAATGTTAATGAAGAAGATTCGCATATGCATCGTTGTTATTGAATGTTATATTCGTCGATGATATAGAGGAATATAACTATCTTTATATATAGATTTAAATTACATATTATATTTTGGAGTAAAAAATAACCTAAAATAATCAATTTATAACATTTATAAGAATGATTACTCTGGCAAAATATTAATTTAAATTCAACATCACCAAATTTATCTAAATAATTTCATTAAAATTTTATACAAATGAAAATATTTTACTTTCGCCTAACTTTACGCATGTAGCTGTGTTTGTTTTGTCTTGCGATATACTAATATTTTTAACGTACTCTTTCCACATAAGTGGAAAGTGTGGTGTCGTTGAACATGAAGTTAAGGATTCTGAAATTAGATTACGAATGGGTAAATTTACATTAAAAATATAACTAACGTGTTTGAGAAAATGATGTAACTAGAATATTAAAGGTTACATGTCAGATTAATGTGTCTTGTTTGCATCTATTGCTGTTGGTCCGAGAAACGTGTTATTTAATAGCGCTACCCTCACTGTACTGTGCGATCGGACACTTTACACTATAAAGTTATCTAGAGCAAGAGGTTGTGTTATTGTTATGTGAAGAACTGTAGACGAACTTTAGCAGAATAAAAACGACTATACAAAACTTAGAGTAATTCATGGGGGTATTGATATCGCATATAGTAAGAACGACAAAGTAGAAGGAAAACAATACACTCACTAGACACATTAAGACGACGCTTGCAAAGGGGAGATACAATGTGGCAAACTATGTCTTCACACAGTCGTTGCAATCCCAACAACTCTACGTAAACCAGACGTCACAACTAATTAAGTTGTAGCCAATCTGTCCAGAAGAGAACTGTCTACGACACGCGGCTTTCCGATATGTTGCGGTCAAAAGATAACGAACAGGTCGACTGTAGTACTGCAATTTAATGTCGATTTCAGTCATGTGTGTAAAAGTTTTTTACTATTATTATTAATATTTAGCAAAAAAAAAGATTTCTTCTTTTTAATTTGTAAATATACATACGAAAGCTAGCCCTGTACATTCGCGGATTAATTAGGTTGTAGCCAATGTGTCCAGAAGAGAACTGTCTACGACACGCGTCTTCCGATATGTTGTGGTCGAACGACAACGAACTGGTCGACTGGTACTACAATTTAATGTCGGATTCAGGCATGTGTGTAAACGTTTTAACTATTCTTATTAATATTTAATAAATATACTCATTCTTTTTTTTAATTTGGAAATGTATAGCTAGGAACGCTAGCCTTGTACATTCGCGGATGTGATCCTCCCACATCTTTTTTTAGTTTATTCACTCCTTCTGTCTCCCTGTACAGTTCCTTGAAGAATTGGTGTGCGACGCCATTATGCAAGATACTGTACAGAAAGGAAGAAGGAAGGACGAACAAAAAAAGAGGTGTATACCAAGTAATTTTTCAGGAAGAAAGAAATAGGAGGAGACAAAGAAAAGGCAATACAGTTATATGTTTAAGATTATTAATAAAGTGAAAACATGTTTAAATATTTATAATTCATGATTACTTTAAAGCTTGACTAATAAAAGTTTGTTTTACTAAGTTTTTAATCACAAAATGTAAGGGTTACTTCACATACTCTAACCTTCCGAAATTACAGCCTTGGCACCGGATGTAATTTTTGTTACGTTCTGAAACTTATATTTTCTATATAAATGTATTGAGTCTTGTACGAATACGTGTAAATCAAAGCAATTAACTGTAAACATAACATAATTTCGATACTTGAAAATGATCCTATTGTATTTCATTCAAAACCAACGAATTGGTGTGAATCCTGTATCTTCTTAATTTGAGTAAAGTAAAATTTATATTTTCTTCAAGAAAAAAATATATCAATCTACATATCTTTGAAGAACGGTAAAAATACATTAAATATATGTTCGTAGAATATCGTGTATTTATTATTAATATCCTTTTGTTGAATCCCAGCAACGGATGTACCGGAAATGTCACCCGGCAGAAATAAAACGTTATTAACACAGATACGCACCTGGCTGGTTTATTATTCGAAATGTAATACGAGTTTGTTAATTTTAAACCACGTGCAAACGTTATGTTATCCAAAATAATTAGCTGAATAAAGAACCTACGGGTATATCTACATTGACAGCAAACGCAAAATCCCATGATGGATGTTATAAGGTAGATGGGTGGATGTCACACATTATTATGAAACCTAAACCAGAATTCAGATCGATAGCCAGCTGGTTAGTGGGTTCGTCAAAAAGGCATCGTCAATTTCAGTGCGTCCTTCTTCGACACAAAACTCTGACTTCTTCACGCCCATCGATAATAAAGATATAACATTATATATAGATACATCAGTGTTTCTCGTTATTATTTATACAGCAAAAAGAAAACACTTTGTTCTAGTAAAATACCGATTAAATCATGATAAATCGAATACCCACAGTTTGAGAATGGCTCTGTTCAATTTTGGTCAATTCTCTTCAGGATTTCGTATAGATGGTTGATTCGATTTGCGTATTGTCTACAGATTCAACGATACAAAAAGTGAACACGCATATAATTGCACCGTTATAAAACAAGGTGTGTTCGGTATTCAACACTGGAATCCAGTGTACAATGCAAGCATAGATCTAAGTACAATAATTAATAGTTATCCACATCTCTTTGGGCAATTCTATTATAGATTTAGCTCTATGGGTTGTAGTAAGCTCACGCTGAAAATTGTCATACATATAAGCGAGGTGTAAATGGTTTAAAATATTCATATAGACAGTATTCGTGATATATATTTTCTAAAAACAGCTGTTTCCCATACCGAGTTCATGCAAATAATCTCGAATAATCACGGAATAACTTTAATCTGTGATTTTGGCATTATATCTAACGTGGAATTATCACTAATTGTAGAAGCCAGACAAAATGAAGCAAAAACTAACGGTGATACAGAGAAATGGTTGTCCTATGAAGAAGACTCCCATGTGAACGAAGTGGGAGCGGAATCGAACAGCGCGTCCAGGTAAAAAATAATCCGGTCCATATGTGTATGACTATCTAAAGATAAGCTGTTGACCCGGATAAAATAATGAATGCAAATTAAATAAACCGTGTATTTTCCGAAATTACGCATTAATAATTAGCTTTCCTTGCTAAGCGAAGCAGATTAGAATATGCTACTTTTTGAAAAAACGTTAGATTCGACACAAAAATCAAAAGTGAATCCGTAAGATTACCAGGTTTCATTAATTAAAATGCGATTTTTTATGATCTTTGTCCCATATCGAACGTTGTTTATTCTGTTTAATGTTCGGAGTAAGTTTGAAATCTGTATTCTTCTGTCATATATGGCTAAGAGGTCTGCGGAGTGTTATAAGTGTTGTGAAGTTGTTCCACAGTAAATAATAAATAAAGGAAGTCAAGTCGAGAGTTGGTTTAACAAGTGTATTAACAAAGTAAGAAAGTGACTAGCTCTTGACTAGACAGTTACAAGACTGGATATTTATTTGAAAAAAATTCAAAATGTGGCACGAGGCCTACAAGGGGGATAGGGGAAAATGTTGACCTAACTAACATTCTTAACTTAACTAGTAAAAATCACCAAAACAAATTTACTCCATGATTTACCTACTTAAAACCCAAAAATGACAATATATACATGAAATGGGAAGTGGGGGAATAAAAATGATATATATATATATACAATGACAAAATAAATAAAAGTAAATGTTAGTATAAGAACCTCCCACTAAAGAATGTGGCCGATAAGTAGTTTTCCCAGTCGAAAAAAGGCGATGCAGGTCACAAAAGCTTTATTCTGACACCTCTTTCGAAATTACGAAAGCAGACCTGCATCTCTGACAAAACCACAGATCAGTCACCTAATTGGGGTCGGGAATGGGAATTATAAAATAAAAGTCGGGGTAAAAAAATTAAAAAAAAGAAAAGGGGGGGGAGAGGACGAAAAAAAATAGGACCTATGACAACTTACATACCTCTAGCTAAGCTAAAAATGGGGAAGAAAACAAAACATAAACTAATCTTGCCTAACCGGGTCAAATAAAAGAGTCAGTGTTCGGTTCGACTACCCAATATTCTGTCAATAGCACGTCCAAGTACCACTCAAAATTAGCTCCATTCACACGACACAAACGCGCAACTTTCACCCACTTTTCGTTGAAATCTGCCGGAGGAGTTTCACCTTCTCCAGCCTGATACGCATTTTCAGGCGAGACTGGAAAATGAGGACAAGCTGGGGAGCAGTGAAGGTCTCTTACCCGTAGACTTCCTTCTGTCGTGTCGACCAAATCACTCCTCTCATAACAGCTAGTAAGCAAAGAAACACATAATGCTCCTCCCACTTCATGATTGGTGCCCAATTGCAGCATGTCGAAAAAGACTCCAAAACGAAGAACTGTCCGTTCAACATGCGAACCGTGTAGCCTTCAACTAACTCACACAGCGGGCGAACGATGGGGCAATGAAAGAAAACATGACTGGTCGTTTCCTCCTAGTCACCGCATCGAACACAACTCGGTGTCTCTCTTAATCCCGCTGCGTAAAGCTTTTTGCCGACCCAGAGTGCATTTCTTATTATCAGCTAGGTGAGTGATGCCTCGTAATTATCGCAGCATTTCAACCCAGGCGCCCAAGGCCAGATCAAGCGAAGTTCACCCTTCGTAAGACCGAGCTCCTCAGTAATACTGTCACGAACAGATCCCCTCACCATAACCCGATATAGTGCTTTACGATACAACACTCGGGTGTCAGAGAGGCTTTCTGACACCCTTAGAAGGTACTTCAAGGACTGTCGATACTCGCGATAAAAAGAAGCACTCGCGTCGAGGTAAACGAAATGCCTCACCCCCATGCAAGTGCACACTTTTCAAAGCCGGAAAGGCTTTCTTGGTGTCTTCCTTCCAGAATTCACCATTTCCCTCACAAGGTGTACACATTCGGTCTAGGTAGTGTAAGCGATGCGTATATTGACGAATCTCAACGCTTGGCATACCCCGACCGCCTTCAGACGGATGCAAGTAGCAGATCTCCCGGCGAACCATGGGCTGCTTTCCGCGCCACAAAAACACGAAAAGAGCCTTCACTAAATCAATTAGTGTGTCCGCCGGCAGAGGGAGCACAGAAATACGGTAGAGGATGAGAGGATAAATGTGAGAATTACACACCTCCGCTCTTCCTTTTAAAGTAAGATTTCTCAAAGACCACAGACGGGCTGCAGCCTTAACCGCTTTCAACACTTCCGACCAATTTTTCTCCAACTGGAAATCAGGACCAAACCAAACGCCGAGTATCTTGCAAGGCTCATCCGTCCAGCCAAAGGGCCCCTGAAGGGGGACACCTCTCCAGGCACCAATGCGTAAGCCAACAGACTTATCGCAGTTGATTTTGGCCCTGTCACCGTTTTATTTCCATGTCGACGACCCTAATCTCAGCACTGCTCGTTACAAGCACAGTGACGTCGTCGGCATAGGCGGAGTACTTAATCATGGGGCAATAACGAGACAAAGCAATCCCACGAAGGACCGGATTCACCCTAAGCCTACGAAGGAAAGGCTCCAACGTAAGCACATAAAGCATCGGTGAAAGCGGACATCTCTTACGAATAGATCTGGACAAATCGAAAGGCTTCGACCTCATTCCATTTACTTCAACCAACGCACCGTGGTTTGCATAAAAGAGGCGAATCCAGGAGCGGAAATCGGGACCAAATCCAGCCGAAGACAAGACAGCCTCCAAGTAACGATGATCGACCCTATCGAATGCTTTGGCCTGATCTAAATTGATCAGCGCGGCTTCCGTGTCGACTTTCTCTATGATCAAGCGTATTATGTGCAAATTATCTTGAATAGTCCGGCCCTTAACAGAACAAGTCTGTTCGGGACTTATTAGACGAAACAAGACAACCTGCAGACGATTAGCTAAGATCTTGGCCACACTCTTTAACTCTGTATTTAACATTGTTAAGGGCCGGAAATTACCTATACCATCCCCACCACTTTTGTCTTTGCGAAGCAATTTGATGATACCCCTGGTAAAGTACTGGGGGATAGACCCGTTCCTAAACCAGGAGTTAAACAACACAGCCACAGGGGGACAAAAATGGGCGACAACCTTAAATACAGTTCGTAAGGCAGACCATCGATACCCGGAGACTTATCAAGGCCAACCTGCCTTAGGACCCCAGGACTTCATCCTCATTTATACACCCTTCGCACCTAGCTGCTTCGGTCTCCTCGAGACGAGAAAAGTCAGCTAAATAGGCGTCGAACTGAGCCATTGTCAGACCGGGCTTCGTGGTAAAAGGATCCTGAAAATAAGAGCGAAAACCCTCCTAAATCCCGTCGTTTGTAGTCACGAGACGCCCATCCGATAATGTGACATTGGCGATGTGTCGATCAGTAGGCCGTCGACGTTCCTCCACACGCAGTGACGCGGCCATGTTTGTCGCCTCGTGCGGCACTCTTTTTAACCTAGCCCTAACTAACAATCCCTGATCTGCCTTGTTGTCCAAGGAGTTCAGTTCCGTTTTAGCTACAGTAAAGGTAACGCTATCCCCCGCTTCAACCACCCGACTTAATCTAGCTTCTATTGCCACATTCGTTGCCCTAGATCTAAGGTTTAGTCGACGACTATAATCAGCAACGAAGGACCTAATAACGTTCTGAAGATGGCCCCACCACTTATTCCCAATGATAGCACCCGTCAATTCCCTCTGTAATGTTAGTAAAAGCTGTTCCTGGAAGTCCTTCAAATCGAACAACGATGTGTTGAACTTCCAGTACCCAGCCAATCTAGGCTTAAGACTATCTAAGTTTACCCGAACCCGGACAAGCCTATGATCCGAGTAAACTATGTTATGAAAACTTGGACAATCTAAAAGCCCTAAATCGACTCTCCTAATTAAGAACCGATCAAGGTAACTCGAAAGTTGCCCTTAATCAGAGCCGCGACTAGCAGTCCAAGTCCATACTACTTCACGGGGTTTCTCATTTCGAAATTTATCGAACAGATCGAACTTATCGACAAAGTCACGAAATGCCTTAACATCCCCGCTCTTGTTAGTTCCCCTAGAATTTCCCAAGCGATCTAAATCGGGATCCAAGACCGCGTTCCAGTCTACCGCTAGAATAATCCTACGCGACGTATCCATAAAGGGCTCAATCCGCCGAAAAAAAGGAACCCGCTCAGAACTGGCGTTGGGCGCATAAACCCCAATAAGCCGAAAAGCCACATCCTTTACGGTAACGTCAAGAACGCACAGCCTTCCCTCCGGATCCGCATAGATTGGGTCACACGTCGCATTCAGTGTGCGCTTAACTAGCCAGGAAACCCCTCTTGAGCAAGTATCAAAGTACGCTGAATAGAGCTGAAAGTCTCTAGTCAGCGCACCCTGATAATCACTGGGAATAAAGTGGGTCTCCTGCAAACAACATACATCCACGCCGAGTCGCTGAAGATCACGCACTACTCGAAGTTCACGAGCGGTGTCCCTCAACACTCGGCCATTTATGCTTGCTAATCTGAGTGCCATTCTAGTGCTCTTAGAGTTGGGAACCCGAAACGAACATAGACGATTTTAAGACACCGACAGATGACCCCAGAGAATCTTGTCCCATTTCAGTAGTAATGAGACCGTCCGGGGACAAACCGCCAATGTCCAAGGGGAAAGTTAATTTTATCGCCCTATAGAGAGTTAGATTGATACGTACAGGGACCCTCCCAACACAAGACTTTTGAAGTAGTTTTAATTCGTCGTCATTAAAGAAAGCGAGAGGAGGCGACATCTTAAATGAGTTATTCGCCTCCTCCATCATGCTCCATACCCCCTTCGCCTTGTTTCTGGATCTTACTACAGATAAAAGTCTGTTGGCTTCTAAAAAGTTTTCTGGGTTAGAAATATCTTTTTTATGAACCGTCTTCAGCGTAGCTAGGTGTCGATAATCCTTTTTGTGGTGGTTCATCATGAGGTTTTCAGTTTCTGAAGTTACCTTACAAACATCTTTGCCGGTGAAGAAAGAGGGCTTCTTTATTTTTGGAGCCTCTATAGAGGGGCTTCCTTGACGTTTCTGGGTTGTAGCAGGAGGGGGCATATCAATCTTCATTGGGGGCTGTGTATTTTTAGGGGTGTTGCTGGGGGAGCAGAAAAGAGATGGTTTGGGGGAAACGGACTTCTCTTTGGATAAAGGGGTCAAGTTAGATTCCCTTACTGGTGGGGACGACTTTAATGGGGGGGGGGGTGCACCTTTGATTGGGGATCGACGTTCTTTGGCCGGGGAAGTTGTTTTAACCGAATTAACTGTAGTTTCGGAGAACTTTTTTTTTTCTTCGTTTTTTTTCTTCTTTTTTTTCCTCTATTTTACGCTCCTCGTCTTTTTAAGGTTTTAAATTTTCTTATATTGTTCACCACCAGGATAATTGCTAGTTTCGATTTCCAGCTGTTCTTCCTCAGTCATAACTTGTGCGTACGATTTTGGTGCTTTTTTGCCAGTAACAATATTCCAAATTTGGAGATTCGTTCGAAGTTTTGCACAAGTCTTCAAATTCTTCCGGAGTAATCGTAGCAGCAGTTGAGTTTGGGGGGGGGGGGGAGTCGTCTAATCTGAAAAAACTTTGGGGGTCTAGTGTTCGAGAACTCTGTTTTTGGGGTTAGGCTGGGCCGGTTTCATCTTCGTGGGGCAAGTAAATGTTAAGTGCCCCACCTCGTTACATATCCAGCAAGCTGGACGCCTTCCAGCCACCACCACTGGCAATTTCTCCCCGTTTGCCTCAATATAATACGGTACTCTTTTAAAAGCCGATTCATTCAGCCAAATGTCAAACGACCACGTTCCATTAAACTTATCAACCGAAATCGCAGTTATATCACCAAACTTCAGCAAAAAGGCGCCTAAGTATTCACCAGGTACCACCGCCGGTACTTCAAAGACGGGAATGGTTGTTCTCCTTCGACCCATATACTCCATGCGAAGAATGTAGTCTTTAGTGATAATTTTTTTTTTTGAGAGTTCGATACATACCTCCTCGGTCTTAAAAAGACTATTCTACGTATTATATCCTTTGCACTTTACAATTCTCTCAGCACGTACTCCAGTCGTTGCAATTAGTTTTGCAACTGTTTCCTTGGACGATCTTATCAGTTTTTTGGACTTTCGGTCTACGACAAACATTAGAATGTTTTTTTTTTGTAAACTCTTCTAATCTTGGTAATTGGATAATAATACCAGTGTCTGTTACAAATTCTGCACAGTCCTTGGCTTTAGCGACAAATTCGCCAACGTCTATTTGTAGGGCGGGTGGCTTAATCCATTCCGTCTTTTCAGAAGGCTGAGCTGGCTTCTCAACCATTCCAGTAGTCACCGTAGGCTCACAGCTGGCAGTCGCCATGGCTGGAGTATGGTAAAAATACGAAATTCCAAATATAAGAAATAAAGAGTAAAAAAAAAAAATAAGCAACAACTTTAACAAATAACGATAATAACAATTAGTAACAATAAATAACAACGGACTTAAAGCAGTGAATAAATAACGTAGTAACAGTCGGGCTTTGTTGCTTACCGAGAGACAGTTACAAGACTGTGCTTTGTCTTCAGGTGACTCGCACTATTTATAGTGACAACCGGTGTAGTTTCTCCTGTGTAAGAACGGCCTGTGTAACAATAAGTAAAGCAACAACACAAGCATTAGTTCAGACTTTGAAACTGCCATCACACCTCACACCACAATGTGAAATAAGATCTTAATCAGTTGGCGTTAATCTCTAGGCGTTCTCTTTTGTTTGAAACCGTATTTAGACCGGTACATTGTGTTAACTATTCTCTATCACGTCGGGTCTCTTAGGTATCTAGTCGTCTCACCGTTGTAGTAAAATATCGTATTTCACCTAACATACAAGCCACTAAAAAGTGAATATATGGAAAGGATTACAAAATATCATCGTACGAAGCGCATTGCTCAAATCATTATCATTTGCAGGAGAAATGACAACTTCGACTAACTGGAACCCTCATTGATCAGATGAAATAGCGAAGAAAAAGTAACCACAATAAATATGAAGAGCTAACATCAGCATCGTTACCATAACATAAGCTAACATATAGCCGATCTATTACAAGAGCTTATAAAAAGCTAACACATATATCGATCTACCTTATAAAAAATAATTTACCAGATACCGAGTTTTTCACACACAGAAAATCTTTCATAATGCCCGAATATACGCACACATACTGACACAAAATTCAGATGGCTCTTATACAGCACGACATAATGGAGTGTGCAGGTACCATCCACTTGACCATCTGTAAGGAACTGAATATCAGGTGTAGCAGCAGGCCCTGGGAACATCAACCTTAGAGAAATGTGGGGAAGGAGAAATACCCTATCCTTTATGACCATGAAATGTCCACAGCTATCTATCTGGAAAACGCAGCTGTTAAACCTGACATTGTCATATGAAATAAGAGAGACAGAGTGGCTACTTTATTTGAGGTAAGTCCCCTAATGATGGGGAACTAAACAGAGATGAAATGGAGAAATAACAAAATATCAAGATCTAATGTATGATATGAAAAGAAAGTGGAACCTCAAAGAGATCTCCATCATTCCAGTTATCATAGGATCCACTGGACTCATGAAGAAAATCTTGAAAAAGTATTTGGCAAGTATACTTGGTGAATCAAGTGCAAGATAAATACAAACAACTGCACTCAAGGGACCAGCCATAATCCTGAAAAGAGCTGTCGGTTGGAGTCTGTAAATAGCGGGTGATCATATGCAATTTGGAAGAATGTCCCGTCTCCAGCAAATGAAAGAAAATGAAAATATTTTTTTTTAAAAGTGAGGAACACAAATACCTCTCAAGGTTTTTATTTCTGTAAATATAAAAAAATTGTTAGGTATACAACTGTTGTTTAATGTTTTACAATTGTTTGTATTTTAAATGTAATTTTTTCGTATGTCTCAGAAGGTTAGCGACAAATTTATTCGCGAGGTGATATCTAACATTCAACAGCCCACACAAAATAACCACACAACAACAACAACAACTATGACGTCAATCATCAGCATCGTGAACATGAAATTACTTACAATCTATTACTCCTGTGTATAACGCTCAAGCACATATTTTTTGTGTACTAATAAATCGCCGTATATCACGGATCAAAAGTCAGTCGGTGATAAGTTGTAATGAGTTTATCAACTGAACCGGGAAATCACACTTTAAAGATTTAATACAATACTTGGAACTAGGAAAATGGGATTATTTAAGGAAGCGGCTCTATAAAAAAAATAACATCGGACTTGAACATGAGCATGTGGTAGTAAGTTGGGAAGAAGCACCGTTGGATTGTGCTCCACAGACAAGTATTCTTTCACCTGTCTTCACCTACATAACACGCGGGTGATACAATTTCTACATAAACCAATATTATCATACAATGGCACTTAATTCATACAAAAAAGCAATAGTTATTATCAACGGTTTGCTCTAAATATCAGGTTTTGTAACGTTTACAACCGCTATTTAATTTTTCGTAATTATTTGTTTGATCAATTCGAGGTCATCGGTGGAAATAACATTTCTATCTGAAATCAGCAAAAAGCATTCAAAACGCCTATTTTTATGCGTAGTGCATTTTCCTGTAAGCTGTTATTATTTGATACAGGTTTCAATTTGCGGGAGAGAAAATCAAATTTCAATCAGTTTTAATTATTGACACAGAGATTTAAATCTAATCTTCCGCTTCCGCAAATCTCAATTATGAGGTTTCAATCGAAAGGTTCAGGTCAGACGACCTTATTTTTGTTTCTATGTGTTTACTGCCTTTAAGCCCAACAAATAATTAACGGATACGGCCATTTTTTTTCTTCCTTCGTTTATGCTCAATTCCTTTTCAGAAATTAAATGAAGAGTTGAACATTTTGCAAGCAACGGGTTTATGAACCAGAAGAGGAAATTGATTAAATTGCTCGGGTAATGTGCATTCTGAAACTGCAGACATCAGGGATGAATCGGTTTAAAGTGGATATTTTTAATAAAAGGGTGGGCGTGTTGTACTTTTGATTTTATAAAATAATCTATAGAAGTAACATACAAAATATGATACGTAATCACACAATTCTATTAATATAGACATGAATTCGTGTATTTTGACTCTCCCGACACTGTCTATGTATAATGAACTGTTGAGTTCAGTATACACCCAGTGTGGATATCTTACCTCTTGGCAATCCAAGGCCAAGGGTAGTTTTACAAAAATGAGCACCAACGAAATACAGATAATCACGAAGTTTATATTTATATTCCTTCGGCGACGGTAATATTAGACACATGGTCAGGAAAGTAGGATTTGAAGAGAAAGAGCACTTTGGCCTAACAGTGATTTTCTGGACAGCCATGTTGGCTTTCTTTGCTTAGGACGCCTTGGGCGATTAGCAATAAACTAACCTTTTCTCTAATGAACAAAACACGCCTAGAAGGGTGGCACCCTTAGAACTACGAAGTTAATTGCGTCATATATTAAGGAAAGTTTATTCTGACAACTGCTATACTTACAGTACGAAAATTAAACAACAAATTACATTAAAATCGACTTTGCGTGTCACGTTGGCGTCCTCTGGAGGCAGATAAATAGAACTATAAAAAAGATCTAAGTGCAATAAAGGAATACAATAATACAATTCATCAGTAATCAATTAATAGTAATAGAAATGCTTCTAACTTTGTCTTCGAATATTGAGAGGGGGCGCCGGGGCATAGCATAGTCATCGACGAGGCGTCTAAGAAGAGTGTTCATATAATTATTATTAATACGATAGACTGTGTGTTCGTGTGTCACGCTTACATCGAGAGTGTAGCATGCGTGCGTCATCTAGATTAAGAAAAGCATTCAAGTCACCTAATTTTCGTACTATATTAAGTATTTCTCTTTGGCACAACGGTTAGTGACGTAGGATTTTGACGTGGGCAAACCTCTAAGATTTGTTTTTCTACATTGAAGGAGGGAGGTAGGGATGGGACGACCGAGAAAACACATATTACAAAATGTATATATACAAGTCAAATCTTATCATATTTTATTCAAACATGTATAGGTAAGGAACAAGAAAATTAGTATTGGAAACATCAGTTCGTGTAATTTACACGGGTCCCGCTAGTAAGTATTAATAGAATAAGAACAGAGCAATCAACTATATACCCGATTGGGTAGGATTAGAATTGCTCATGTTTATTTCACAAAATAATAACAATTGTAATAAATGTACGGTAAGATTTAACGATGAACTCTTTCATGATTATTCCGTGTGATTCTAAAATTGTTGGATAATGGCCCTATGGGAATGGACGTATCTGTTTGAAATCGTTGGTTTAGCTTGCGCGATTTAGTGCGGGCGGACCCGTGCAGTCGAGTGCAGAATCGGGGTATGTTCTCACACTCGGAGCTCACAGACGTGACAGGGTCACCGCGTGACAAGACCTCCGATCCCGGGTCAATGTACACCTGCGAGAGGCTCTGTGACGTCACGGGCCTTTGCGTGGGAAGCAGAGGGATCCGTGACGTCACTCCTTTTTCGTGAGAAGCGACTTTAAGCAGTCTGGGTTTTAGAGGCTAACCTATCAGACGTGATTTTTACCATGTAGTCAGCAACATACATAGGGGAATTATTTCTATGAGAAAATACAGGCGAAAGATCTCTTTCCTCCCTCCACGAATGGTTAAGACTTAATTGATAAGTAATTACGAAGGCAGTAATTCTCTCCTTCTATCGACGTTAGTGAATATCTAACGCTTGAAATAAAACATGAATTAAATTTAAAAGATTGTTAGTCTTCCGACCCGATCATGGAGTGTTTGTGTTGCAGCGGCGTGGTTCACGGCAGAAAGAGAGAAGAAAGAATTCAACCACTAGACGACATCGAGACGACGCACACTCTACGCGGCGAGGGAGATATTTAAAGGTATGCAAACTATATGATTTATGGTGTTAGAAATGACGAGAGATAAAACGATGACTGCCACGGCCCGTTCCGGGAAGAGTATACAAAACGAGTACCGCCGCGTCCCAGGCAAAGGGGCTATGCAACAACATTAGGCTTTACTCCTAAATTAATTAATCGATCATTATGATTTTTGAACGCAACTAATACGTGTAATAGGTCGTAATATACGAAGTCTTTATTTTGATTCAGATTTAAGGAAAGAAAAACAATAGTAGATGGACGTTCTTCCTAAAAATTCAGATAGTTTCGATATATGTGAAATGTTAACAATAACTTTTCGTCGTAAAGTAATAAACATTTACCAAACTTTATAATATCTGAAATATGTTGATAATGTTGATATTGTCATGCAACATCACATCTGAAAATTCGAATATTTCAGAGTTGCATTAGATTTCATCCTCCGTTATCGAACCCAAATTAACTAAGATTCCCTGAATTTAATTTGTTTCTTGAAACTCTTCAAGCTTAAGCTTTGAATTCAATACATTTATAGAGTCATAATGATATAATTGATTGTTATTGGAATGTTGATAAAGATGATAGACATACGATTTAGTAACATCATGTTTTCACTTAAGTATATGTAAGGAGACATAAAAGTAATAGAAAACAGTTATGTTCAAGGAATTTATTTTATACATTCTTCCACGGCTATTCTTCTGAGTCATAATAAAAATGAGAAACATATGTCCAAATAAAGCTATAGTATAACAGAGACGTGCGGACAACAGGTGGATATATAAAGCCCACATAATTAACCCCGACTCAATAGGAAAGGTCTTAGAAGACCAAACACCCGATAGAGAGACGACATCGATAACCAACTAGGTCCTATTGGTCACGTCTAGCCAGGGATAAAACAAGGTGGAAATAAACCAGGGGCGTTCCCTAACCAAGAGGGATAAAAAACGAATGATAGTTATAATGATGACGACGACGACGACGACTGTGACCGTTCATAAACAAGTAGGCAAAATAGCAGATTTTGTATATAAAGTGTGGATATTAATAATGGTTATTGACAAGATAAGGGATTGCAGCTATGGTTGAAATATTATAACTGATATGCTCATTAACTTAAAATAAATTAAGAGTACTGCATCAGTGCATACACCTTTATCTGTTTCACTCTTTGATAACATTAATAATGACTCATTTAAACAATAGATAGAAACACTAGGTTTCCCGTTGTGGATATTTTTAACAACCTAATTTTTTTCAGGTATCATCAGACGCTTCTTTTTCGTCATTATATCATTCTTCTAGAAATGGTATGTTTATTTCTGTTGCGACGGTCACTACTCGGCCATTTTCGTTCTTTTCTAGAAAGGTCTATCCGCCCCCAGTATAATCGAGCACCAAGTATACTCATACAGCTTACATTATGATGAAGGTTTCGCTTTGTATTGTTTGTTTAATCGAATATGAACCGTATTTGAATGATGCAAAGTCGAGACACAAAATGCATTGTCAACGATTCCTTGAATACTACTAATAAAACACAAGTTGCTACTTAAACATTACTCTCCAATATAAGTGTACGTGAATGTAATATTCCTGCCTGGCATTGTACCCTGCTTAGATAATTCAATAGTTTGCATTGCTATCAATTCACTACCGTCCAATTTCCGATCACAGATACATGTTATCTAACATATAAAGTAGATACCTTTTTACCCCTGTACCTTCTCGGAGTAAAGGAGGTATGGTTTGGTAGTTTTGTTTTACGGCATATCAACCCTTTTTGGGTTATTTAATGCCGAATCTGGTCATTATAGTAAAAGTTTTTATGCTTCAAGTTCTTTGTATCTTCAAATGTTTAATCATCGTTTTTGGTTTGGTAGTTTTGTTTTACGGCATATCAACCCTTTTTGGGTTATTTAATGCCGAATCTGGTCATTATAGTAAAAGATTTATGCTTCAAGTTCTAAAAATAAAATAAAAAAGGGGAGGGAGAAAGGGAGAGGGGCTGTTGTTTTTGTTTTTGGTTTTGTAGAACATAATTAAGTTTTACAAAAAAAAAAAAACGTCAATGTAGGTGAATTTCGTCTCAGGGAGCCACAGGGCAGCCTGATCTGGTATCACCAGGGAGCAGAGGAAAATAACCACATGCGTCACAGGCTACAAAATTCATCACTATACTACACTTATTCACTCGAGCGTGTTTTAGTAAATGTGTTATCATTTGTTCTACATGACACTAAATATCACATTTGGCCCACCATCCACGTCTCTCCGAAAAGCCAACTCCATATAGGTGGTAGCAAAAACTTTTCTCCCTAACAATTCTGTACTGTCACTCTACTCATCGACACCGGGAACTAATAAGCACCGTTTTATTTTCACAAAACACCCAATTTTTATTTATTATTAGCCAGGTATTAATTTACTACATAATATAAAGCAATACGCAAATACTAAATGGCCGCTACCATTCACTCCGATGATTTTCCGGGAATATCAGATTACGTTATTTCTAATACTACCTATGACTTCTACATTTATATTCATTCCGGAATTAAGCGAATAAAATTAACGAACACAGTTCCTGCAACATTTATTCATCCAACATGGCGGCTACAATTTCTTGATCGAATCGACTTCCTATTTAATTCAATAAGCACCAATATACTGGTAGACCCCGATATATTTACATTTTCAAAATCATACACCTTTAACACGCATAGTATAGTAAACTTGCCCTAATCCAGTCATTTTTATCAACTTCAAATGACCTAAACCGTGTCATTGTTGAATCTTAACATAACACGCATGCCCAATATTCAAGTAATGCACTAAGTGAGAGAGCTATTCACTTTAACTGAAAAAAGAACGAGGATCCGAACGTTGGTTCTGAACGAAAATAAATTTAGTTTTGATTATATAAAATAAGACCTATTTTCACGTGTATTTTTAACTCGAAAACGTGGCGCAGTCGGTAGGAAGGCAAGTTTCATGATCGCCAGTTTCAGAGTTCGATCCCATTCTACTCAACCACCTTTTTCTTTGTTTTTTTAAATTCATGACATTCGCCAACACGGTAGAGGGGGGGGGGAGAAACAACAATAGGCCGTTTCTTCTTTTTATTCAACGTCATGCAATAGGTAGTACTTTCTCCCGTGCAACGCCGGGCGACGGGTTCCGCTAGTTATTTATATAATCAAAACTAAATTTATTTTCTTTCAACACCAACGTTCGGATCCTCGTGCTTTCTTCAGTTAAAGTGAATAGCTATCTCACTTAGTGCGTTACTTGAACTGACTTTCACTCAGGACAACAAAAATTCTGATACTTAATCTCATGCCAAGGTCACTGAGAAAATTGCGGCATTTTTCTACCGCGCCAAAATGTACCTGAGTACTAACACAATCATCTGTGAATTAGAGCTATATATCTCACAAATAGGGTAATTATGCTAAGTACACCCATTCTTGCTTTGACAGAGTACAAAACCAACCAATCTGATTAGTGATGTTCTCATTGTAATACTTACAGTCATACACACCCTGTTTACCCCTGTAAATCCTCTAGAGAAAGTATCCGTCTGCATAAAATTGTCGAGACTTCCTCTGTGTACTCGAGATTAAACGGAACGTTTATAATACTATTTTCTTACCAAGAACTAACAATACCAGGGGAATGTTTCCCTGTGATACTATAGACTGAGTTCGCCTTTACAGCTTTGATCATCGGAAAATGTTAGCGAGGATGTATATCATTGAACAAAATATAAATAGACATGCGCACGCACTTAACTTTTCAGAAATAATAATTAGTTGTTACAATCAGTTGTTACAATTAGTTGTTACAATTAGTTGTTAGATTTCTAAGTGACCGGATGACGAGGGAGAGTGTGAGCGCTTAAAACATGAGACGGTAACCAGTTATAATTGATAGCTGAATATAACTGAGAACAAGATCGGACACTTCGGATTTATAGTCGAATATTAATGTATTTGAGGGACTTAAATCGGTTTGAGGGGATCGCAGAGACAAGCTCAATATCAGCAGACGAATAGATGGGCTCGAAACGAGCAGACCAGTTAGACGCAGACGAGTAGATGAGTTCGAAAAGACGACAGCAAATAGTCTCGACAGGCACACCGGTCCGTGAGTTTTCCGTAAGATGTTAGCTGATATTCCGGACATGAGGCATGGGTGGGCTTGGCTTAGAAGAGTAGACGCTTACGATGTGGTCCTAACGACACACCTGTTGAACAAGTGTATTTCCTTCAATGTATATATATGTGTGCGTCGTATCTTACTTTTAATGCAAATTGTAAACAAATTCTGGCGGCATCAGCGATCACCTTACAGTAGACTCGACACGACAATATCAATGAGAAAGAAGCGCATGCGTTTTAGGGGACTACGGTCAACGAAGAGTCGACATGGTTATACATCCCTGCTGACAACAAAAGTATAATGCCTGCTAAAGTAATCAACTCTTTTTCTTTACATCCATCTTTTCCAATCCTGTCTTAGTATTCTTCATCGTCCAATTGACAATCTCATTAACTCTTACATTTGAGTGGACTTTGAACTTTGATAAGTGGTTACTCATTAGTATAAAACGCTCCCATAGGGTTTGGGAGTGATCTAAACTTGTATCGATTGTCTTAAGTCTATACACATTTCAGGTTATCTATGTTTAATACTCATCAAACTCTGAGACATACCTATTAGAACTATGGTCCTTTAAGTTAGACTTTACTTCTAGTTGGATTACGTTTTTGGAACTAATATAAAACCTTAGACAGTATTGTATTTTAATCTGAATTTAGCAAATTAAAACCAGAGAACAAATAACACATAAGATTATTTTCACGATTCTCAGGATGCTATTTTGCTAGACTCTCGTATTTGCGTACATAGTTATTTTTTTAATTACTGATTATATACAGGGATGTGGAATATAAAAAAGATGAAGTAAATAGTTGGATCTGAACAAGCTATGAGCGTGCCTACACAGAAATAGCTTCTAAACCACCGGTGTAAACCACGTTCAGATCGCATTGCTGTGAATATCCTATGTTTCTTAGTAAATTAAACAAGGAAACGGCAGCACTATAAAAGAAAATATATTTTGAAATATAATTTATTAACGGCTTAATAACAAGACGATGGTTAGGGAACCATACCAAATGTAAACAGAGGAGCCGGAAACCTTGCGAACAACACTTTATAATCAGAGGATTATAAAAAAAAAACATTCCGCAGGCTAGATGTAATCAACGATCACATCAATGTGAGGAAAACCAGATTCTCGAAGGAGACACTCACGAATAGGAAAATAAACTAAAAACGAGTACGACTGCATTTCCGGTAAAGGGGCGCTTTAGCGATGAACAATAAATCAACCATCTAGAAGAAGGGGTAATTTCTGGGAAAATCAGCTCATAGTAACATATGAAGTCATAACTCATCCCACCAATAAAACATCTGCTATATAAATACATTTATAGGCGGGATGAGTGATGATTCGATTTGGTTCAGCGAGGTGTTTTTCTCAGGTGACTATTTGAGAATACAACGTGCTACATATGCTCCCTGCTTATCTTGGCATCGTTTCCATCTGTCCTGGACTTATTCTTGCTATTAAAATCAGGCAGTGCCGACTCAGGAGATAAATTGTTAGGGATAGCGCAAACCTGACTTTACATAAACACGCGGAGGCACCCATACAGGGACTATATATTGTCTGTAAAATTAAACGGAGGCTATCATAGAGAGCCGGATGGCTAAGTCGTTCTCTGCTTGAAAACGACGGTATGAATGGCGTACTAATTTTTCTGTACCAATATATATATATATATATATATATATATATATATATATATATATATAATTGGTTATCATATGAGCATTTATTATGCGATTATTTATGTATACACTTTATTAAATAATGTCATTATAGACATATACTTCATTATAACAAGACCGAAGGTTTACTTTTACCTATTATACTTGTATGTGTAAATTACACTGGGTGATTTCTGCAGAAAGTTATATGTGTGCGTGTGTCTACATCTATTTTATTGTGCGATATCTGAACAGTAGAAACGACTTCTGCACATCGGCTCTAGGCCGGACAGCCATAACATGGCGGCTATATTAAGAACGCTTGACTCGTGTGAGTCGTATACAACGCCTCTGACATTAACTGTCATAACTCGTATACATTAGAGGGAGAAAACATTATTTTTGCGTCGGCCTAGAATATAAACGCCAATCTCTAGTTCACCGTTAATTTCCCTTCCTACTTGAGTAGATGAGATAATTAAAGTAGCGGCCCACTTGAAGAACGGCGTAGGCCTTTTAATGGGACGTCGTTGTGTGTCATGCGTGTGACAGCTCAAGTCTTGCCACACTTGCCGGGACAAACATACAGCCATTGCCACAATGATGCTGTCAAGTGGTTTTACTTTCCTCTTCTGTTCTGAGTCTTCATCTTCTATCTTTTATCGCCTTTATCTAACAAGTGCTTCTCCTTTATTCGCTCTATTGTATAGATGAATTATACTATAACAGAGTTTCTCAACGTTTGTTTATTCAAGTCCTTTTCCCTATATATTTTAAATTACACAGCAATTATGCTAAAATAGTCGTCAGTTTTGGGATTGAGTTATGTTTAAAAAAAGTTATATTAAGAAGTTTCTAATAAGCCGTAACTTGCAAAATACTAACCATGGACTCAATATTTAGGATAGTGAGTATTTATCTTTTACATTACTTGCATTAATTTCGATTTTTCTCGCGTCCGTCCCCCCTCTCTCTCTCTCTTTCTCTCTCCATCATACATTGTTTATTAACACACACACATATAAAGAAAGATATAGAGAGAAGGGTGAGGAAAGTATAACTAAACTTCACATATCAAAAACAATGTAATTCTTGCTTTAACTTATTTCTTTCAGGTCTAGAATTAAGATATTAATAGTTCTATACTTGCGTTTATTATAACGTATTGGGAATTCGTAATTGGAGAAAGAACACAAGATTAACTCTCATACTTTCTTAACAACTGTCGTTAAGGCCGAAAATAACATCTTGTCTGCTATGTATTTAAAGTTGTAATTCTTTATACATGAATATTTTTATGAATTAAAATGTGTTTAGGTCTCCTAAAAATATGGTGTATTATATGTAATGTTTTCTTTTAATATAATCTGATATATAACTGAAATTTCCACTTAGATTACCCATATAACCAATCGTAATAGCAATATATATGCACACCTACTCACACACACGCACACATACACACACACACATATATATATATATGTATACATATATATATATATATATATATATATATATATATATATATATATATATATTGACAAACATTATTAAATAACACAGAGTGTTTTTTGTTTGATGAGACTTTTTTTTATTTTTTCAATTTTCCGAATTGTCCATCTAATGTTTCGGTCAAATTGATGTAAATATGATCCATGGGTTTCTTGTTCCATTCTATTTTTATTTTTTGCAAGTACTTTCGATTTTAATCGTCAAATCATATTCAGGCGGTATTAGTTTTAGTGTATTTATATATATACATATATGATGGATTCTCCCGTCGATTTCGACGTATGAGTGCCCCACCAGGGGCTGCCCGCGCGTGAACTTGTAATTTCAAGGGTAGCGCAATCACCAACAACCGCTCTCCTAAGTCGGTATTGCTTGATCCCAATGGCAAGTAGTAATACAAGACGACTGGAAACAATGCCGAGATAAGCAGAGAGCACATACAGCACCTGGTATCCCCAAATGGTCACCCATTTAGTACTGGCCAGACTCAACGCCGCTTAAATTCGGTGATCTAATATACATATATATATATATATATATATATATATATATATATATATATATATATATATATATAATGTTTCACTGAAAATATTCAGTAAAGTCATAAACAAGACGAATAAAAACAAGTTCCATAAGCCCCGATTATAGGGGACAGATCATTTATACGAATATTTGGAGTGTTTACCAAACTATTATTCCCCTTTCTTCCAGAGAGGATTCATCACAACGAAAATATCTTTTAATTTATTATTTATGTTTTGTGTTAAGCTATTGTTCCCTACATATGTTTCCCTGCGTAGCAAGCACCTTGATAAGCAGGGGCGATACAAATCTAAGATATTGACCTCAAAAACTTACAATACCCCACAGAGGAGTGACCCAATTGAAATCACTTAAGAAGAAGAAAAAAAAGGAAAATAAGTTCAAAAGACAGTTCAAACAATTCGGTAATATGTGGTCGTTGTGATGTGCCCCCACAAGAATCAAGTCCGGTGCAATTCAAAAATGGGGGGGGGGCAAGAGGCCCCCCCAAATTCGGCGGAATACACATCCTAAGGTCAACCTTAATATTGCCCCCCCCCCTGAAAAATTAAACCGTCCACAGTTCAACCTCTGAATAACCTTCAAGGCTCCAGAATGTGCAGATTAACGTGGTATTATTCTGTATAGGAGTCCAGCATCAATTTCTGTCGATAAGCACGGAGCAATACAGATAGGCCGATAATAGAAAAACAAAAGATTAAAGCCGTTTTACTCGAAGATGCAAGAAACAGGCCGGGCTGAATAATTAATGATATAATAAGGGAGATCGTTTATGAAGATCAGGAACAATAAAGATCCAAGGATAGATCTCTGGGATACACCAGCATTTATGTCATGCTGCTTAGATTAACGGCCATCGAGGACAATTCCATTCTTTTGGTTAGGAGGATCTAATTATATCAAGTGTTTACCCAGTAATACATTATGAGCGTATTTTCAGGAGAAACCCTTTATGCCATACTTTGTCAAAGGTCTTGGATATGTCAATCGTTACATCCCTAGCTTCACCTGCCTTGCACAGTCTATGATACATGCGTTCAGAGATGAGCGTTAGCATGTCCACAGTAGATCGTGCTTGTATAAATCCATACTGGCGGGCAGAAAGAAGTTTAGCATTAACAAAGTGCTGGACTATCGCTAGATTGATTAAGAATACGAAGATTGTAGCACAGAACGAGAGTAGGCTGATTGGGCGGTAGTTCTGAGGATCAGTTCTATCTCCAGAATTATCGAAGACTGGTACCACAGAGGCAATTTTCCAGCTATCGGGGACGAAAGATTCAGCTAGGCATTTGTTGTAGAGTTTGAAGAGGACATGGGCCAGTTAAGCAGAGTATTTCTTTATTTCTGTTACAGGTATCAGATCAGGCCCACAAGCTCTGGAGGTGTCAAGGTTTTGTATGGTGTCTCTGACCTGGAATTGGATGATGACCAGGTTTTAAAGTGTGGCTTCGGTCCGCAATGATAATTTAAGGAGGGGGTCGTTTTCTGAGTCCAAAGTAAAGTTTTAGGCAAAACGCTGGGCAAGTAGTTAAGCCTTAGGAGTTGCCGTGCAAACAACATCATTTTCGTGTGAAATTAGTTGGTATACGTTGATTGACTATTGTAGCGAGTACCTAGTTTCTGTGATGGAATGTGCTTTTTGGTTATCTCTGTATTCATTTTGCTTCACCTATCACAGCCTTACAATCATTTATTGACTCTATAAATGTATGTCTATTAGTAGCAGACTTATAGTGGCCCAATTTACGCAATGCTTGCTGCCTCTCAGCAATGGCAGCTGCACGTTCCGAAGTGAACCATTGGAGAGAGTGGGGCTTGCTAAAGAATTTTCGCATGGGAACATAGGCTTCAATGCCAGCTTTGACCCATCGGTTAACTCATTTACTCACTGGTCAACTGGGAGTTGAAAGCTTTCCCTCCATGGGGTGTCGCTGTTGTTATCTCCATGGACTCAAAATCAATCTGCTCGTAGTATCTCGTTGTTTTGAGCAACGGATAATCAACTTTTGATTTTAGAAAAAATGAGTCTATTTAGAAAAATTATTTAAAACGTGCTTTTTTATGACAGACTTACTACATTTTGTAGTACTCCCTATAGAGACAAAATCACAGCAAATTATACTGTAATAAATTTGAATTTAACTTTAAGCATACAGTTAGCAACAATAATAACTTCACGTGTATATTTTGAAAAATGCTAATAGAATATATCAAATGAAAGATTTGCCTTTTCGGGACTACATAGTTTAGTACTGCTAATGAAGACAAAGCACAAATGACTATATGCCAATTATTACAAAATTAAATTATTATCTTGGGGAAGGGTTTAATGTATGAAAATTTGCTAAGAATGTTAAGGTAAGTTAAAATGACTTTCTATTCAACAGTTAACGTACCTCCAAATTGTTTTCAAATGTCGAACACGAATTAATGGATTTATTATTTCAACTATTAACAAAATATTAAAATGTCTGACTTGTTTACTTCGAAACCGAAATGCATAATGATGGATTCAAGTTCGTAATACCATTTTATTTAACTACTTACTATTAATAGGATAATTGGAAAAGAGTGAGCTTTTTTATTTACGGACTAGGTTGAAATAATAACATTATTTAGAAAAGCATGTTAAAATTGGTTTTGGCTAATGATTCTGTACTTTGACCTAACAATTTGATAAACAAAAGATATCGTAAAAATGAAATCAAACATAAAAATATTATCTAAAAATAACCCGCTTCGTACACTACACATCTACCAAACAGATAAGAACTGTTCTTTTTATTTTTTTTGGGTTGCAACCTGGACTTAAGGTTATTGATAGAGTAAAGTTATTCTTTTGGGGGGACGTTTTCAACATGGACTTAGGAGGGGGGTACATACATTAATGGATTTTCTCTCGCTCCCCTTAAAGGCATCACGATTTATATCCCTTTTTTAAATATGGTTATATGCTCTTAAAATGCTGTCCCGATAGCGATCAGTCAGAAATGGGTGATCATTTTACGTTAAATTGATATGCTACACTCTAATTTTATAAATAATTCTTTTTTTCCCAACACGTAATCGACTAAAAAATAATGCCATTTTTGTTTAGGAGAAGAGGAGATGGGGTATCTATCTACCTATTTATTAAATATTATTTGAATATAACATGTTCAAATATTGTTTAAATCTTCCAGTACGATAACAAATGAATATGTATACTGTAGAAAGTATTATTTATTTAGCACAATTATTATATAAATATATATTTTTAAAAATTTCTACAAGAAAACATATATAAAAAGCTTTTAGGCTCAATTACATAGGGAGCATCTTTGTTTTCACCGCTAAGAAAACAATACGGAACTAATGGAACAAAGATACAAATGTATGGGGTGTTAACATTTCATCCATACCCAAGAGTTAATATGTTCAATATAACCAACGTTTCCTCATTTTCCTCATTAATAAAGGGAATATTCAATTTGGCATTTTTTGTTGCTTTCTTTCATCTAAAAGTGTGGCTTGAGTCTTAAGTTTTGCTTTTTGGGGCCTTTTTCCTGAAAAAATAGCTTCAAATGTCAATGATCACTTTTTATTATTTTTTTACAAACACTGTTTTTCTATGGTACCAATCTGTTTAATACTAACATATTTAGAATTTGCTTATCGAGTTCTATATTTCTATTTTTCCATCTTAATATTATATTTATAATTGATAAAGCTATGTTGAGTTAAATGACATAAGCAGCGTTGTTCAATTGGCATTTTTGTCACTTTAAGCTGCTCAACTCTTCGATATCTTAAACTTATTTCGAGTTATCTGTAGTTAAAGATTCCCTGTGCTATTGGCTACATTTTGGATATAAAAATAAATATTTGTTTTACATAGAAAAAGTTATGGTAGTTCAAAGTCAATAGAGGGCGTTATCCTACACGCTGCTGACTACACATATTTTGAATAACTTTTGTTTTACTGAACCAAATTTCAATTTGTTTATTTTTAATAAAAAGGCTTGTAGTAAGTCTATTCTACTGCAAGAAAATACATGAAGTTCGGACGAAAACTGTCTTGATGAAAACCCAACAATTAGTCACAATTAAGTAAATGTTGACCGTAAGCATATTATTCACACAATGTCGTGTGTGAATGACATATATATATATATATATATATATATATATATATATATATATATGTATATATATATATATATGTATATATATATATATATATATATATATATGTATATATATATATATATATATATATATATATATATATATATATATATATATATATATATATATATATATATATATTAAAAATAACCGACAATTTTTGTCTGGCTATTTTAGTGTTGATCCCTTCAATTTTCCGGATTAAAATCTTAATCTCGGAAGGAAACTCCACATACTAGAAGCTCTACTCATTAAAACTAAAACACCTGCTATTAACAAGATTAATTTTAACACTAGCACTAAAAAACTTAAATGCTTATAATACCTAATAAACATAGTTAAATTTTCCCGCCATAATTAATTATAAATCTCACTCCAGGTCTTTACCTGTTTGTCATTATTCCACTGACGATGGACCCAGACGGGTCTGAAAGTACTCTGGACCAACATGTACCCTATGGCAGTTTCATCAGCCAATTTCCTTCCGAGATTAAGATTTTAATCCGGAAAATTGAAGGGATCAACACTAAAATAGCCAGACAAAAATTGTCGGTTATTTTTAATAATACGTGTCTTAAAGAAAAAATGCTGCCTCGATACACACACACATATATATATATATATATATATATATATATATATATATATATATATATATATATATATATATATATATATGTGTGTGTGTGTGTGTGTGTGTGTATGTATATATGTATATATCACGGTGTGCAAATCAGAAAATCATTAAAAGGTTGACAGGAAGAAAATGATAGATCCGTTTCAGAAAATATAATTAATTATTAAGCAAACAATTTTGTATGTCGCCTTGTATTCTTTCTCTCAGGGTATATTGAAGAATCATTATCTTAGAGCATGCGCACTTGGCATAGCGTGATATAAATTCGAACGTCAACCGAATCCCCCAACTTGGCGACACGTACTTAACAGACACGAACATATAGAAAATAATCACACTCGAGGGTACATTAAGATAGAGAGGCAGTTGGGTTGAAAGGAGTTTAGAGACAATGAGGGAAATAGAGTGATCTAGAAAGACAACCATCCCCCCAAGAATATTTACATTATAATCAGGGGCTCACAGAATGGATTTCATTCTTCAAGTAATGCGATAAGCGTAGATCTATTTTTTAGTCGAAGGGTTGGAAGCTTTGACAGAAGTGAAAATATAAATGAGAAGTGCTGCCTTAAGTTGGTCGCGTGACTTTTCAGCTTGAAATGCTTTATTTTCTTTGGAGAAATGTCTTCTATGTTCGTCACAGGGCTACGGTAAAGTGCGACTGACATGTTACACGGGCTTTTTTGTGATAGAGAAGGTCTTATTATCAACTGCATACTATTTATTGTGCAGCCTTTAAAAAGTAGGGTTCAGTTTTGTTTTTGTATTTCGTTCTTCGTGATTGTCGAGCAGTCATTGTTCCTATTTTCCTGAGATACGAAATGCATGAGAATTGTGCTTAATAAATAAAGATAAATATAGCAATGCATCCGGGAAGAATGAATTGAAATCAATAGAATACTCTAAACAAATCTATTAGCGGATTAATCTCAAATAAGTTAAATCATAAGTATGTATTGAGGTATTATCAATGTAAAGCGTTTGAATATCATACGATGATACAATTTATATTATTTGAAATGCGTATATATAGGAATTACGTGCACATTGTCATACAGGGTATTAATATCCAGAAAATCTTCAGTCCATAACGTAAGGTTTAATCCAAGCCATGGGTGGGCTTCGCTTCATTCTTGTAATCTAGGGGATTATTTGAAGCATCAAATCCTTTTTTCTAAATGAGATATAGGTCCTAGGAGATGAAACATCCCAGGCATTACCGTTTATAGGGAGTTTATTATTATTTTCACGGCTCGCACCTTCCGGGGAGTAATTACCGATCTACTTACAGCTATATTGTACTTGATCAGAGGGTCGTTAATTGATCTGCTATTTACTACGTGTTAGTCTTTTGTCACGTCTTAAATTTGATTTTTGCTTTATTTTTATTTGCCATGCAAATTATCTATTTATAAGACTATTTTAGTTTCTAATGTAAGTATCCATACCAGCTTTGATTAAAGTTGGTTACATTATGTAAATCTATGAATTGACTTGAACTATCAGATACATCCTTTTTAAATTTAGTATAATTCGACATAGTCTCAGACGTATCCTCTTAGACATTACCTTTTTATTCAGGAAGGATTTATTGCCTCTACCGAAGTATAGTGGTTGCTTCTTTCACATGTATTTTTGTACACAATCAATTAGCCCCTCAGTAGAGCTAGTTTTAACTTGACGTGTGCATCATGTTCGATTTCATTAGGCTCTTTTATGAATCATTTTCGTTTCCTTATGTCTAAACACAATTCGTATATTGTTTACCATAACTTTCAACACAGTTAAGCTGTGTAATTCTACGCCCACATCTACACCGTTCACTTGCTCATGAAGAAAACTATACATAAATGGATTGGGTATCTATAACTAGTAATGAGTTGCTCTCTTTAATCGTAAATGTTCGTTTATATATAAAGTAAGTGTTGAGTTTGTAGATGTTAAACCAACTGTGACAGAGTTTTGTAGACGTTTGCTACCCTCTCACCTTAACCCCAGAAAAAGTTGAAGTAATGCTTGGAATGGTCGTCTTATTATAACAGACAACATACAACACTATCACGCCACAGATTGAGGTATTGCCTCGGAAAATGGTATCGTTACAACATAACATATACTACACTACCTTTCTAAAACTGAGAATTCACATATAGCATATAAGTCAAAAAAATGATAGTAAACCACACAGAAGTTTGAAGAATAATATAATTAATTAAAAATACTAGTATATCGTCAGCTTTAGAGAAACAGATATACAATTTACATTTGTAAATGATTTTTTCATGGCAGTCTAAATCAACGTATTCTTCCTTAAAGCTTATCGCTATCTATTTTAATCACACAAAATACATATCAAAATAATTGCTTAAAATTAAGAGTTAAATACATTTTAATCCTAGCCTGAAGACCGAGTAAGTTAATTTTATTGAGAGTTTCACGTTCAACACAATTGCGTCATCAGATAAAATATAAAAAATATTTTTTGTAATTGGTGTCTAGCAATCGCGCGTTTCTATCAAAATGGTGGTAGGTGATAATGCATGTACGAATATGAAATTACTTTAGATTGCTATGATATCGATTGTCTCGCATTACTCACATTTTAAGAAGATAATCCCTGCGTAACACTCGACAGATTGCGAGTAGCCACATAACTCGGAAGAGAAACAATAACATAACATGGTGTATTACAGAATCTTAAATCAGATTGTAATATTAAGCTGGTGCAAATAATAAATAAAAATGAAGACACGCTTATTAAAATTATGCGCAGACTACAGGAATATAATTTGGATGAAACGCGTTTTTAATTTGCATTCTGAATCGTATAATGGCATAATCAATGATATTAAAATAAATGTCATTATCTTCATTATTGCAGTCATTAATTTTCTTGATCTAATAACAAACTCAGAGGCAATTAAATTATTACCTCAGGTCGTCGGGCGTCGGAACAACATCAAGACTTTTAAGACTATATCAAATTTGTGGAAAGCACAATTATTTACTCTTGCAAACATGTTCTTCAGGCATATTCTATATTATTACTATACTAAATCAACGTTTGGTTCACTAAAGATGTTACTATGTATTTAATCACACACATGGTATGCTAATATATTTATCAATCGATTAATTTAGTGATAATTCATAATACTTCAATGCGCATAGCCCTAATTAGCAGTTATTCGCAATTAACTCATCAAGTTATATATGGCTTACTACGTTTCCGTATACAACTCTCACTCTGTCTTAGTTTTTACTTCTTTCATCTCGCTTATTGTTTACGCTGTATACCACTATCGCTACCGTCACAGTCAATATGCGTAATAATAGGCATAGGTATGAAACTAACTACAAAGCAGTAGATTGGAATGGCACATTGCAAAGGAAAGGAGATATCCAAATATTAGTAACTCGTGGCTACAGTAGCAAAGTAATAAAGATAGAGAATGGAAATATAGCGAGTAGAAATCGGCAACATAGGCGATTATTATTTTCTTTTTAATTTAATTAGTTTAGCTTACTCACTGTTTCTTTAATCAAATAATCTAACCCCACGCAAATAGATAACACACCCGGTCACGAATCCCCATCGTATGAAATAGAAGTATTAATATAAAACTAGCGGGGCCGTGTGGAAATTCCACAGTGTTTTCTACATCAATATGTATAATTTACTGTTAATAATATTATCCGGTGGCTAGAAATATACACATATTTTACTCACCAAAATTTTGCGTGACGTGATGGAAGTATATTTATTTATATTGCTCGGTTGCCGGGGCAAAAGCTGTCACTTCAGCAGTTACCATCGGTCGCGACTCCCCTCTAACTCGTCCCCTCCCTGCCCCTCCCCCCCTTGTCAGGGCCAAAAGTAAATACTAAATCTTAAATAGGAGTGTCAGATCGTGACACACACAATACATAACACACACTCTATCGTATTAATATATATAAATAATAATTAGAAGAAGAAGAAGAAGTAGAAGAAGTCCAATTTATTTGTTGCTTATTTATTGAATTTCTTTAGGAGCGTGACACACGTACGTACACCTTAGCGTATTAATATATAGATAACACAACATAAAATGTGATTCAACCGTTTGCCGGGGAGTGTGACTTAGTGTGGGTGGGACTTGGTTACGCTTTGGGCACGGAACAACACCAGCTCTTCGCACCAAAAGATCGTTACATGCCCTTGAACATAAAGGATTCATATACAGCTGGGTATTTGGTTATCTGACATGCTGCGTTCATAAGCATCAGTAATTCTCTCCAAAGTATTAATTATCTGCTGGCTCTAACCGGCGCTACTAAAATAGAAGTATTCCTGTAATAATGGAACACACAATTTTACTTTTTTATATAAATATATAATTTATTATATTTCGTAAAGGAACATAATTAGAACTCGAATGTTTTGGGCGCATGTGCGACTCTCACACGAGTCTTCCTTGGCCAGGTTTAAAAAGCCGACTGTGTTACTTCGCTCCAGACAGAGCTAGAGAAAAAAGAAGTATAGAGAGTTAAAGATGAAAAGGGATATTAATATATATATATATATATATATATATATATATATATATATATATATATATATAGAGAGAGAGAGAGAGAGAGAGAGAGAGAGAGAGAGGGGGGGAGAAGGCCGCACACAGAATACAGCGGCTTTGTGCTGAGTTTCGACAGATGATTTGTTATGATTTAACAACTTAATTCGGTTTTATAACACACCTTGGATGACAACTGGTCTGATCTCTTAACCCATCACATGCAACTGCCATTGAAATGGTTTGACACCGAACCTCAGTTTTCCAAAAAAAATTGGGGACACAGGCGTACTGACATGTTTGAATTGCAGGAAATTATTGCACCTTTTCCCAAGTTTGGCATAAAGGTGTTGCAACCCGTAGTATGTGGACCGACTTCTCAAAATGGGTTTACGGGTTGTGCCACAGACGATAAAGCCAAACGCATTTTACAATATCATTTAGATACTCTAATAACATTACTTACATAAACTACGTTTCGCGGACAGTTTTTCCTGTCTCAGTTGTCTGTATATTTTCCTAATTTACTTTTACTCACGTGTCTTGTTGCGTTGTCAGTTATCTTTTAGACAATTCCTGTTTAATATTTTAATTGTAAATCCACTTCCAAAGCGTTGTCACATTCCATATTGTTTGCCCTTTAAGAAAATATCGAATAAGCGATGTTTGTATGATTATATTACATAACATAGTTAAAGGTTTCATGCATAGCAGTAGCACTTTTCGGATATCGCTTTGTGTAGCACCTTCTGCCGATACCATAACGAGAATCAATTTCTCAAATTCTTTGAGCAGCTAAAGTATGTACTTAGTCTTTCTATAATAAATGAAAGTCCGTGTGGGAAGCTTCCACCTTAATATGCATGGGCAGCACAGTTAAATAAAAAGAAGTCTAACTTCGATACAAAATAGATTACTCTATCTTTGACGATTAGTCGTAGTGCATGTGGCGCTCATCGACACGCGTATGCTTCGACAGAAGGATCAGGTAATATCATCCTGCATTTCAGCTGGAAAGTGCATTTCTGCAGTTAATGGATAACAGCAATACAACTATGTTCATGGTGCGCATAAAATCTGTTAGCTGTCATAATATTTGCAATTCTGAAATCTACCATGTTCCGTGAACATAATCCTCAGTCTATTTCTAAGTCAAGCACCAAGTTGCAATCATGAATATGAAACAGTCTTATTTTGTTCACCGTTGAATGATGTATAGCAAATTTGCAACTCTGCGTTTATTATTACTTATTGATACATAATTGGCGTTAAGAAGTGTAGCTCTGCCTAGGGCAGATATATAACTATTTTGAGAGACGAACAATTGTTTTAACATGATAATTCAACTTTTCACTTTCATAATGACTCGGTGAAATGCCTGCAGGGACACTATGATGATCGTCCCATCAGGAGAAGGTGGAATTCTGAATGTACTTTATACGCACTTTACCTTATCAGCCCATATGTTTCCTTTATGTTATACGAGCGTGATACGCAGACTATTACTGGATTAAATCATTGACAAAAAAGAGTGTGGCAGAGTTATTGAACATCTTGCCCGTCGTATGTTGAAACGCAGAATTTTACATTGTTATGGCAATTTTACAAAGTCAGTCGTTGCGTAAGTGAGGCATAGGCAGTAGATTATGTGGGAATTTCCTTGCTTTTGTACATTTAGTGTATATGAATTTTCATCTTAACCCTATTAAGGGCATATGATTTCAGTATACTGGCATTTATCATGGAATAATATTTAGACTTTCAGTAGAACGACTAGATTAGTAATAGACCACTAATTTTGTTGCGCAAATTCCAGAGACCGTTATAATAGAGAAATTAGTCTTAGCCCGCTGCTGCAAGAATGCAGCACTATTTGGAATGGTGATCAAAAGAAGTGCTGATTAGTGTAAATAAGGTGTTACATGTAACACAGACTCTATAGAACATCACGTGTGGCCAGCAGTGACGATTACTGGCAATGAGTCGTGTGAGAACTCCTAACAAGTAAATGATAATAAAGACTCTAACTAAACCGTGGAATGTCCATGGGGCCCGTTAATTACAATTGTTCAATTCCAGTTTTAATTATGCCAACAGATTTGGATTGTTTTGGCTTCAATGTTTATCGCTTATCAGATATTTCAAAACGATTGCAAATAAATAATTGTCTGTGTTGTATAAAATATGAGGATATGTATCCGATTTTCTTGTATTTAAATAGAAATTTTATTCCGTTGCGTTCGCTAACATTCTTGGAATTCTTCCAAATTTGGAGCTGAAATGCTCTCATTAACTTATGAATTATTCAGAGGTCGCTGTTGTTTACAACACTATGTCACAATTGATGTAATCTACGGCATTATAACTGTTCTTCTTGTAATTCCATAATGAAATATTGTTCAACTCTATACAGAACATTCGAATAGTATTTTTATATTTTAGGATGATTATTCTTTCAGAGATTCCAAGGGAAAACTGGCATTTACTCTGCAGCATGTAAACATGTTTTAAAATACGGTCGAAAATAGTTTAGCAATATTTAGATGCTGGTTGAAGGTGACGGTAGCTACGTTGGTAATGAAACGTACTAACAACCTGAGTGTGCCAAGTTCGACTCCAGTATGTTCTACAAAAACACTTTTACTCAGGATGTTGTTAACCTTTCGGTGGCTATTCCTGTAAGTACTCACAGTTTTTCTAGAAATAACAAGAAATATATCGAGGAGACAAATGTTAACAGCATAATCATCTGATTCATGCAAAATGAATGAATGAAATATGCGAGTGCAGTAGAAATAATAGAATGACTAGCCCCTTTCACACAGGATGATGTTCTATTTAGAAGTTTAAGTGTTAGAAATATAATTGGATCTCGGAATAAATCTAACAGAAAAGCTAAATTAGTCATGCATCTTGTAAATTTGCCGTTGAAATGACCGTAAATGTTTTCGAAATTCCATCTACTCCACAAGCGCAGGAAGATGAAAATGCGGCTTATCTTGACGTACTTGCTGCGAATTACTGTACGAACCAAATGAAATATAAAAACAATGAATTATTTTCATTAAAACTGTTGTTCCACAAAAACAAATGGTAAAGGTGCCCTAAATTATCATATCTATCAATTTGAATAATTGTATTGGATTCTGTGAGAGTCAAAGACATACAAGAATACGTTTTGCCTCCATTATTAATCGTTACGGGCCTTTTTGGAAGTAAGCCTAACTTTAGAGTTAGTGTTCATAAACAAGGACAATCAGGTACGTAGAATTTATGAAACACATGCATGAGACGGATAATGGAATTATTATTCCAACCATACAGTAGAATAAGGAATAAATAAATAACATACTTTCTATTGCGACATCATCAATATGTGCTGCATAGCTATCCAACGAGCCATATACTACGTATCAGCGAGAAGGCAACTAACAATCTCTGGTGATGAAATAATCCCTACACTATTTTACAGCATCTCCTTACTAATAGATAAACAGTAGCACTGTGAATTGCAATGGGATTTAATTATTTTAATAGGAACATGTTAAAAATGGTCACACTTAAATAGTTAATTGCCCTTTGAAGTGATAATTAACATATGGTGCAGTCAACCGTGTCACTATCTTTTTCGCAAAATGGGCGTGTTAGAATATTTATTGAATTCTAGTTGTCATTATCAACCGGCAGAAAATATAGGTGTCTAGGAAAAATACGATGATTATCTGAAGAGTAAAAGGTTGGTATTCATGAGAAATATAATCAAAGACGACTAAGCGGTCACACGTGAAGAAAAATATAAAGCCATTAGAGTATCTCACATGATATTATTTTTTTGAATCTGTTATTCTTCAGCCTGGTAAGTTACTCTTGAACTATTAAGGCTATTACATGACACTCGTCATATATATATATATATATATATATATATATATATATATATATATATATATATATATATATATATATATATATAATTTCGATACAAGAATTAACTATATCAATATAATTAATATTAGTATGAAGCATTTAGTGCACATATGTATGTCAAAATTTTAAAGTTGTATATACTGATCTGGTATTTTTGGTGTTGTTGTAAGAGTGTTCGCTAATGGGCCATTATAAAGTGAATATCAAGGGTAAGTGGAGTAATCTTGGGAATTGGCTAGTGCCCTTTCCTACACATCGATTTAGTAGCTAGAGAAGAAAGAGCCATCAGATTGCTCTCAGTTATGTCTACCGTTTATGTTTAAACTGGTATATATCGATATACTCATGAAACTCGTTTAATATTATTATCTGACTTGATTGACTTGTTCGTATTCGTGGATAAGGAATTGCATCGCAAAAGGCATATTTATAGAGAGAGAGAGAGAAAGAGAGAGAGAGAGATAGACAGAGAGAGAGAGAGAGGGGGGAGAGAAATCCAGACGTGAGAAGAGAGGGAATGTGACAAACACTTGTCTAACAGATCACGGGTTGTCTATAAAGCTTAGAAAAAATCTGATCTTGCATGTATTTATTTTTGCATCTTGCTTGCTTCTTATTTGTCACTGTAAACAATAGATTACGTCACAAATTGTGGCGTGCATAGTGCATGACGTCACTGAAGGCTAATGACGTAATTCCAAGGCGATTGCTACGACTAGTAGTAAGATGAGAATGGTGTGAATAAATAAAAGACAGGAATTAAGAGGCGAGAATAGGGAAGCGAGAGGATTACACAAAGACAAAGTGGAGTTGGGGGGTAGAGACGGGGTGATTAGAGAGAGGGGATAACAATAATGCGTATTATCAAGTAGCTATATTTATTATTCATTTAAAACTGATAACGTCATAAAAAACGAATGGTGGTTGTATGCATATATAGAAATATAACAAATACGGACATAAAGGGTAAAGGGGCGCCCAGTTTTTTACTATACGTCTGTACACTTTTTTTGTAGTTTATCTGTCTTGCTTGCAATTGTTCAGATAGTAGGATATCATGAAAGTGGAATTACGTAAATAAAGGGTGAATGATACTAATAGTAGTGGGAGGAGCCGTATTACAGAGGTAGTAGATCGGATGAAAACGGAATGTGTATATAGACTTGTAAATGTATGTCGTCAAAACGGTATTTAGTTTTATTAGTGGTCAAAGTGTTCCATTCATCTATTATATTAGCATATATTCTCATGTAAACACATAATTATCAACAAATGTAAAAATCTATATATTTAATAATAATCTCTCTCTCTCTCTCTCTCTCTCTCTCGCTCTCTCTATATATATATATATATATATATATATATATATGTATGTATATATATATATATATGAGGGCTGTGAGCCCGAAACACGTGTCCATGTATTACATTTATGTACGTATGAAATAAATAAATATATATATATATATATACGTATATTTATTTATTTTATACGTACATAAAAGTAATACATAGACACGTGTTTTGGGCTCACAGCCGTCATCAGCATGGCTAACTTAGAGAGAGATCGAACCTTCGATATTGATGTCTATAGATCAGCGTTCTACCACTTGACCAAGACGCTCTGTCTAGAAACATGTACGATTTTTATCACACAAATATTTAATGTATTTTTATGTAATTATTTTTATTGTTGATTGTAGCGTTCGTTGTTATTTTGCTCACTATTATTTTGATTGTCTCACTTCCTAAGTGTTGAAGATGCAGAAAATTGCATTATTATTCAAAAGATTACTTTTATGTACGTATAATATAAATAAAAATGTATATATTAACGGGAAATACGACCTATGAAGTTAAGGGCGACTAATAATGCAATTCTCTGCAACTTAAACACTTAGGAAGTGAGACAATCGAAATAATAGTAAGCAAAATAACAACGAACGCCACAATCACCTATTAAAATAATTACATGAAAAAAAAATATATATATATATATGTAAACGTATATATATATATATATGTAAATGTATATATATATATATATATATATATATATATATATATATACGAAGGGTTCGAATGCAAATATATATATATATATGTAAATGTATATATATATATATATACATATATATATATATATATATATATATATATATATATATATATATATTCTTGTATATGACGTCGACTCTTTTCCCCCTGTAATTTTGAGGTAAGTAAGAAAATAACCGCATGCATCGCATACTAAACTGACCCGCTCACTAAACTACACGGTACCTAGAAGTATAAAATTACTACAAATCCAATCTCAAATTAATACATGTAATCCGAAAAAACTTACTCGCACAAAATAACTTACAAAGAAGAGGTATCCCGCTATTTTGCCTGCTTTATTGTGTATACTAATCTTTCTGACCATGACACCGTGTGATTGCTTTACGTTGTGAAAGCATCTACAAATAACAGCCTCATAAAAAAATAACATTTTTCATTCTTACTCAATTTTATAACTACATTACAATACAACAAAATAGTATTAAAAAGTAAATAACGACAAGAATAATCTATTCTGGAAAAATCGCGACAATTATAAATCGAATTTTTTGTTGTATTAGTATAAAAATCGCATAAGGTTAATGATTATTTGCTCCATTTAAATACTTATTCTAATGCATTCTACTTTCATTACAGAAAATAGAAAACAAAGACTTTATTTCTTTCTGTTTTCAATGAACGCACATTATGACCTCTTTATCTTTTAACGGCCTCAAAACATTGGACGGTGGACTTTGTATCACTTCGAGTAAGACTCTTAAACATAAACAACAGATATTTTATTACTCAAAACATTACTGAGAAAAAATTAACATTCAGTCAAATTAGTAGAGGGGTACAACTGTGTTTGATTTCTTCAGATTTCGGCGAATTTATTTTCGTAAAACTAAAGAGTCTGTTTATATAAGCGATTACCTGTGAACATTCAAAATATTTCGGAAGACTGAAATACTATTTATTTAAATAGATGCACAGTGAATCTTAAAAATTACATCGTCATAGTTTACCTGAAATAACAATTTGACACTACTGCACTTTAACACTATCCGTTTTGTTAAATATTATTACAGTCACGTAAATTATTCAGAGTGAAGTAAATTTAAACATTGTTTTCTAAACTTTTCTATATCGACAAAACTGAGGTATATTGTATGTGTTTTTACTTCTATTTCTGTATTACAAAAATAAGTTCTAGCAAACACTATAACATTTAATTTCCTACGGCCCTCCATAATTTTCAACTTCTGAAAGGGTATCATACCTTTTTTGTAATATAATTTACGTCGACATCCATTCCCTCGAACACAGTAAATCATCTTAAATGGCCGACCCATGGGTTGCTATTGGTGGTTCCGTCATTAAACAAAGTAAAACGTAGCTTTCAACAAACCTTAAACCACACTGGCAACCCCTCTTGACTTAGAGTTACTGGTAGGGTAGTTGCACTCATGTGTAGTATGGTTATACAAACAATAGAATGTGTGTTTTTTTTTCACATAATTTCATTGCAGGAAATAAAATCTCCCCCTTTCCCTGTTCTAACAAAATAATACAACATACGGAAAGGCCATAATAATATCGAGGTAATTACGTGTGAACATTCAAAATATTTACGAAGACTGAAATACCATGTATTTAAACACATTTACAGTACATCTTTACTATCACACTGTCATAGTTTACACGCTAAATGCTTACCCACAGATCTAGTATAGCAATTATAGCGATTGTATTTGTGTTCATTTCTTAGCAATATCATTCTCGACAAGGGAAGACAATCACGGCATTATTTCCCAAACTTTTTTAATCGACAAAACTGTCAGCATCATTTTTTAGTGTTCACATTTTTATGTTCCAACAAAAAAGTGCTACCAACCGAAATATAAGTTACTGTTCTATTTACCTTCGTAGTTTTCAACTTCAGAAAATGTTTTATATTTTATTTTAATTTCAATATACAATTTCGTCTATATCTACTTATTCGGAAAAAAATACTGGTGTTTCAATAATTATATGCAGATAATAAATGGCTTAGCAGCAACCGAACTTTGAGTTGTTGGTAGAGTAGCGACATTCATATGTAGTATCGTTAATAGAATATACAAAAAAATAGAAATACTGTTTACTCACTACATTTTAGTATAGGAATCAAAATTGAAATACTATAATTATATACGCTTGGTTTACACACATATACATACATCCTGTATCTAACAATATTCCATCTAAATAGCCGGGAAGTTAATGCACGTTTTAATTCAATTTAACAGTTAAGTGAGTCTTACATATCCAATCATCCCTGCTAGTATATATATATATATATATATATATAAAATATAATAACATTTCGTGTTATTATATTTTATTGCTCTGTTTACTACATTGAGCTCTCATACCCGGATTTCCTCCTGGAATTATTCCACTATAACACAAATATATATATATATATATATATATATATATATATATATATATATAACTGAAACATATAATTATTGAAATCGACAAACGTAGAGATGGGCAGTAATAAAACATGTTAGAGAATACACATATTCCTTTTACTAATAGAAACATATATAGACATGTTTTGACAGAATTTATCATTATACTTACATATAGAAAGAGATTTAATGTATCGATTATAGTAGCTATATAGATATAGATATGTCTAGGAAGAGGTACACTTTGTTTGAATGAAGTAATCAGGTATTACTTGAGGTAATCTTCATTCGTTTGTTCATTTCTTATCTGATTGAGACATTAATGTATGAAGCGTTCGATTTCCTGGATAAATTTTCTTTTGGATGTGTATATGCGTCATGTCTAATAATACTTGTGGTGTTGTCTGTCGGTTGGGTGGTCTTCACTGTTCAGTTTCAGATCGCGTTTCAATCGCTAAACGGAAAGATGTAATTTTAGTATGTATTATGCGCCGAAAACATTGTCATCATTTTCTCTGCTCATCTGATTGTGTCTGACAATTACGTCTGGTTTATTTATAATATATTCTATATAATCGTTAAAAGTCAAAAAGAATAAGACAACAAGGAGGAAGTTAACAAAAAACAGCATTTACAGACAGTGCAGACGTAATCTGTTGCCAGAGACTGCTTCTAGATTCGTCATAACAAGTTCTTCTCTCAGTACTATTTATAGTGCCCGGAGAGACCATATAGTTATACAATAGGGTAGATCACTATAACAATGATAATGTAAATCCAGTCACTGTTTCGAATCTTTAAAATTAAGACATTTTTTTTACTACAAAATTAATGTGTCTTTCTAGTTGATTAGTTTCTTTTGTTAATCACTGGCGTGTTTTTCTTCAGAAGAAAAATATTTTTCGATTCAATTTCTTACTAAAATATTCAATCAGCCTTGGAAGATTATTACAACGGCTGTTTCTATTAATGACATCAATCATAGCAGCAAAAGCTACAGTTCACTGTCGTTAAACGAGTTTACATAGACGGATTAGTTTGTGTAATGAAGGTAGTGCAATAGCCCTCTGTCGACTCAAAGGAAGATAAAATTGTCAATAATATTTAGGCTATACCAAGCGCTGGTACGCACAATAAATGTTGTACGGTGGCGAGACCTGACCTCTCTGTGCAACGTAAATATTTACACATTCGTGTTCTTCAACAACTACTTTGTACGACGCTCTTATGCACCCGTCTCCTCGACAAAAAACTAAAAAGCACAAACCGTCTAAAGAGGAGACTTCGCATGTTTTGTCACGTTCTTCGACACCCTAGGGAGTAATTCAGCTGCAAGTTGGTTCCTCCAGTCGCACATGTTGACTAAACGAAGCGCACATGCGGTTTACTGAGAGTAATCCAATATTACCAAAAACTACTTCTTATAGTTTTGTGAAAAATATGTTCAATTAAAAATATAGTAACCAAATGATACTGAAAAAATTAAATTTAACTTTCAAACTTAAAAAGTAATTCATGCAATAAATAATAGTTAATAAATACAATGCCATTTTTCAAAACTAACATGCAAATATTAGGAAGTTTGCAAGCTGAGAGAAAACTCAAGGCATTTGCACGAATAGTAACGTTTGAGAGGCGCTCGTAAAACCACAAGGGTGGCAAGGCCACCGAGTGACTTCGAATGTTCTACTCCCTCTGCTTCCGCACGTGTTAGTCCCGGAGATAAGGCCACGAGCCAAGGTTATCGCCCTCCAGAAGCCCAACAAGCCCTCCTCTTCGTGCTATACAAAATCAATGAGCGTCTCCCCCATGCGCGTCTCTGATCACATGGTCGACCCAATACTGCCAAAAGAGCAAGCTGGCTTCAACCACGGGTGGTTCACTGTTAACCAGTTAACCCTCTTCACACAAGACATCGTGATTTCTTCGAACGAGATGAGAAGGGAGGCGGCGTTCTCCTTGATCTCACAACGGCGTCGTTCCGTAGACTCCAGCTCAAGCGGCAAAAGACGATCCTTGACCGCAAAATAGTGGGTTTTACATGGAGATACTAACCAACCGCAGCTTCACACTTCACCCTAGCAGCGGTCAATGGGTTCATACATTGCTTTGTACTTACCCCGATGTTGTTCAACTTTTACATCTACGACCTCCCAGACGCGTTGTCCAAGAAATATGGATATGTTGGCGACCAGACCATCCTGCTGTCTAACAAGAGCTAGGGGGCGATAGAACTATGGCTTAAGGCTGATATGAACATCCTGACAAGCTATCTAACTAATTACCACCTTAAGCTCTCCGTAGTCAAAACCATGTCCTACGCATACGATCTAAACAATCGAGATGCAGGCCACAGGCTCAACATCATAGTAGACGACAAAAGACCCCAGTTCCAGGCCGCCCGACGTATCTCGAGGTCAGGCTAGCGCATAAGCTGATGTTCCGCAAACACCTGAAAAACTGGTCCGCTAAGGCATCGGCCCGCATCGCCCTAATATGCCGCCTAGTTTGTAACATCTGCGGTGCCTCGACGAAGGCACTGCACGTATCTACTGATACATTGTTCTTCTCGAATACTGCTCCCCAGCCTTGTGCAGGAACTTCCACACTAAGGAGTGTGGCATAACGATTCACACCATCTAACGCACATTCTCTAGCTGCCTGCGCCCCATGCCGGTCAACCAAATACCGATACTCGTCGGCATCGCACCAACAACCCTGCACCGTTAAACAACTGTCCTTAAACTTTCCCAAACAGCAACCTCTTCCATAAGCTCAGAACAAAGACCCTTTCACTAGCTCGCCTAAAGTCCCGACGCCTATTCGCGGAGCATGCTCACCAGCTTCTGATGTGAATACTACGTGACATCACAAAAGAAATATTACTCAAACGTCGTTGGACGAAGGAATGGCAGGCAGCAGACCAATAAAGGTTAAGCAGATTCGCGGGGGAGCCGGACAAACTACCGAGCATCGACCCTCCACACCGGCAGAGGACAATGCTCAACAACCTCAGGACCGACATTGGCATGTAATGATAGTAACTCAAGAACTCGGCTGTTTACGACTGTTGTCACTCTGAACACACAATCGACCACATCATTGAGTCATGTCTAAATCACCGACCACCCAACGGCGGAGCCGGCATAACTGCTTTAGACAACAAAACACTAGCATGACTTCCCTCAAACGATCAGCATCTCGTTGTCAGATCACCAACTAAATAAGCAAACGAAAGAAACAGATCAGCAAACGAAAATTGAAGGAGAAGAAAAAGTCAATTCACAGACCATAGCTGTTGAGAAAGTCCCGCGTGACAGGCTTATTTTCACAACGATCGATTCGAACACAAATTTGTAGGGAAGACTCGTATATTCTGATTGCTTGTGGTCCTCTTCAGAAACTGCTGCATCTGTAATGTTTATGACGGTTCTGTTACTTATTAGAAATTAAACGTTTCGACACGAATAGAATCCTATATGAAAGACTTCCGGTGTACAAAGGGAAACACTGTAAGGATATCAAGCCTTTTGTCATCCGCTCTACTGGGGCTAACGGGAAACCATCAATATCTGAAGCCCGTCGAACGATATCATTCAGAGCGTTGTGTTTCCGGAATCGGCGACGCCCCTTGTACGTAAAAGGGTTTTGAGTGCATATACTTCGACCGGCTGATTACAATGAGATTAAACATAGATATGTAAACAAAAACAAAACAATATTTAGGAAAAAGAGACTAGATAGTTTAACAAAGAAATGAAAGTAAAACACTCCTGGGAAACGCCGAACTGTTATAACTAGTTTAAAATATGATGGTTGTCAGTATTTTAAGTATTTTGAGTGTCGTATGTTAGTTTCTTAGGTGTGGCAGGCTAAAGTTTGAGATACAATGTTCATTTATAAGTAGGGCGAACATTTTTAATAGCATTTATGCTAGGTTATCACACTTTGTTTCTTTGGTCTACTACGGTTAAAATCGAACATCATTTCCTCACTTAGTTCGTGTTGTCAAGCTTATTTTGAAAAACATCATCAACTGAAAAAATGATACGGCCTATACATACATTATATAACTTTTTATTTGCAACTTGTTCTTTTTCTCATGCATTCATCACGAACTACGGGGTGTTCGCAATGATGGATAGTTGTCTCTATTTGACACGATGAAAGGCTTGGCCCAGTTGAAGGCCAGTTTTACAGAGATATTTGTGCAGGTTGTTTGCCCATCTCATCATTGGCCGGTGACATGTTGATGTAATGGACAATTTGCGACCGATTCTTTGTTATCAATTAGCACATGTTAAACCCATCTGAGCTTCTATTACAAGATATTGTCCTCAATCGGTACGATGCCGGAACGTGGTTTGATATATTCATTGTAGACGTGATCAAGCAGTGAAATTCCAGACATCTAGCGGAACATTGTGTTTTCTGTAAGGGCGAATCGTCGCTCTGCCTTCTCGGTAAACATTCCGAGCTATCGCACAACAGTTTGGTAGATCATCGACTTGACGGTCGCTGATCTTACGGTCACATAGAATGTTGGTGGTTGTGCGTTTTAAGCTATGTCGCATTTGTGTGCGCAGCAACTTCACTGAGGATGTAGCCGTCTTCTGTGGGTGTCGAACCGATATATCTTAAGGCGTGAGTTCATGGACAGACGTACCTATACTCTTGGATGGTGATTTGTTCGTTTTCATCGATGTGTATCGTCGAAGATAAAACTGCGCTAATCGGTCTTTCCATGACTGGACTTATTGTAGCAGGTCGGATTTACTCTTTGAGGCAAGCAGAAACTCATCTACATACAATGGAATCAAGGACACAGGCCAGTGTAGTTTAAGGCGATCAAAATACAGGAATGGTAAAGATTGTTCAGGTATCCCTGTATGTAGCATGTACGAGTATTTCAGCTTATGTCAACTGTGAGGATGTGTGTACATGGGATAGGCATGGTAGATGTGCGTGTAGATGAGCGTCTCTGTTTTGTTTTGTGAGAGTGAGTTTGTAAACTGTGTACATGAGTTTACTTAGCAGTGTGTATATGTTGTCGCTTTGTTTAGTAGTTTGATTTTATCTCTCGTGGATTCTTCTGAGGGCTTTAGGTCCCAAAAGTTATAGGCAGAAAGTAACGCGTTTTGTCTCTGCAATAAATACAGTAAAACAGAATGGTAAGTTGTGCTCGGGTTTTTATTGTACGCGGCAATATTAAAGTGTGTATTCTTGCTTCTATGGTTCGCCGAAATAATCTGCTGATTGGATATCATGTCAAATCGAGTTCAGATACGTAAAACAATACTCACTGCTGCTAATGCATTTACCATTTTGGTATGACATATCAGTTTTGTTGGTCAGCCGCGTTAAAGTTTAAAATAACACTTTCGTTTGTCGGTCTAGATTTTATTCAAACTAAAATGCCGGTTATACTGTCAGATGAAAGATTTAATAAACATTTGTATTCGTCTGTAATGGTTTACTTAAAATGTTAATTGTAAGCTTGGGATAATGGGTTTGTATTTCTGTAACTTTGACGTTTCTAATAACATGTCCGTCTGCTTGTCACAGCTTAAATTTGAAATGCTATTTTCGGTCTATCAGTCACGCTAAAATACAAGATATACTTTTTGTAATATTGCACGTTTAAATTTGCAATATTTTTTTTCATTGCTGTGTTTTTTTAGGTTGAACTTATATATTCGTAAATAAGGTAGGCTAAAGTTATGAACAACTGTATGTTGATCTACCAGTTTAAACATTCATATCGTGTTTATGTTTTCTTCTGTAAATGCTTGCATTTTGACCGTGTGTAACATACTGTTGTTCAACTACAGCATATATATAACTTGCCAGAAATTATTATACAGTGTTATTTGACCGATTCTCTTTGTTTTTATGAGAGTCAGTGACATCGAGTAATACGTGTTAACTCCATTATTAGTCGTTACGAGCCTTTCCAGAAGTGACCGCAACTTTAAAGCACACGGTTCAATAAGAAGTAAGAACAGGTACGTAGTATACCTGTAAACATCTTGCATGAAAGGGTTAAATAGCGTTGTTAAGTAAGGTTGTAATGGAAAATAAAAACATAAGACTTACCTGTAATACCAGACCAGGCCATGTGGAACAACAGAGTTAAAGCAAATGGCTGGTTTTATAGAAAGGAAGTACAAAATGATCATGTGACCTATTTTGCATTGCATGATTGGAGTCCCCATAAAGAGGACAGGAAATGAGAAAGCGGACTTCTTCTTTGGTTCATCCCGGATCGAGACCAGTGAAGGTGGAGGTCGGATTTAGTGCTGTCAGAAGAGTGAAGTTGGAGTTCAAGTTGGTGTTTGCGGACTAGTGACTGTTTTGAAGGTCGGATTGGGTGCCCTCAGAAGAGAGACATTTTGGTGTTTTCGGACGACAAGCTATTTCGGCGGCCTTCCTACATAATAGGATGGGTGACAGAATCACATTAAGCAGTGACGTATTGAAGGCGTACGCTGGTGATGGAGACGTAGTGCGATGACTGTCTAAATTGAAGATGGTCGCAAGATTGCAGAAAATTGAGGATGTGGCAACCTTGATTCCATTATATTTGGAAGGAAATGCACTTTCGGTCTACCTGGAAATGAATGACGCTGAACAAGACGACGCAGATTTGATAGAGGCAAGACTAAATACCGCTTTCGCAGAAAGAGTGTTCGACGCCTATATAAAAATGCGCAGGATCACATGGACAGGGGAGCCAGTAGATGTCTTTGCGACGGAGATCCGGAGGCTAGCGGGACTGGTGGGTTATGCAGGGGTGAGCCTTGAAAAACAGTGAAAATGACGTTTGTGACTGGTCTTCCTGATAGTGTGTCCACAGAGCTGCAGAGACTGACAATGATCGAGAGCATGAACATGGATGAAGTGCTGACCCATGCCATGGCGCTGACAAAAAGCGTCACCTGTTGGAGGCAACCGCGAGTGTAAGCATGAAGGGAGTGAAGTCCGCAATTAAGGAGAACATCTCGTGGGGGCGGTCACCTGGAAAAGCCCCAGTGAAATGTTTTCGATGCCAGGGGCCTCATTTTGTACGGGACTGCCAAGAACCTAAGCCTGGCATAACCTGCTTCCGTTGCGGACAAACTGGGCATATCAGCCGAACCTGCACGGTACAGGGAAACGATTAGAGGGGTGCCATAACGCTAGTGGCTACCCCCTTCCTATCAAGTGACGGCGCATAGGACTGCATTACCACAGGTTGAGGTCACCGCAAACGGGAAGAGAGTCAAAGCCCTGGTAAATACCGGCTGCACGACAACGTTGGTGACAACGAATGTTGCTAAATCTTGGCATGGAACGACCAGTGTGAGGGCGGTTGATGGCCGTGAGGTGATGTGCCGAGGAATGTGCACTGTGAGAATAATAGTGAGAGAGACCGAACTTGAGGTGAGGGTAATTGTGATGAGCGGCTTGTTGCAGGTGTTGATGTCGTGTTGGGCCTGGATGTCATCGATCGACTAGGGGGTGCTATGTTAAGCATGGGCATGATCACATTTGGATGCGTGCGCCCAGTCGGATTGGCAGGAATGGAGAGTGTTAAACCCAAGAAGGCGGAACAGTGCCAAATCAAAGGCAAAGACTTTCAGGTCAGTTTTGATGGAGATAAGTGGACGGTGAAATGGCGTTGGGTTTCAGAGCCGCCAATACTAAAAAATCAAGTTGGGTGCTACGAAAGTACTCTGAATGGTGACACAAGGGCTGAATTTGAGAAAGACATAGCGAGGTGGATTGAGGAAAGTATACTTGTATCATGGTCCGGGGAAGCAGACGGAGTCCTACCACTCATGGCGGTAGTCCAGCCCACCAAAGGGAAGGTTAGGCCAGTATTGTACTACAGAGAGCTAAACCAGCATATTGCTTGCCACACAGGGGACGGTATCGACGTTTGCGAGGAAGTAATGCGAGAATGTGGACCTAAAATCAGCCTACCTCCAGATACACATAGACGAGAGGCTATGGCGGTACCAGATGGTTACGTTCAAGGGTCAGACCTTTTGTTGACAAGGTTGGGTTTTGGGCTCAGTTCTGCACCCAAAATTATGACTGCAATTTTGAAAATAGTGCTGGGGAAATATAACGAGGGGGAGAGGGCCACAAGCTCATATATTGATGACATCCTGGTCGAGGAAGGAAATCTGTCCGCGGAAAGTGTTAGCAATCACGTTGGAAGATATGGATTGATTGCGAAACCACCTGAGCCACTAGAAAATAGCACGGCCCTAGGACTAAAGCCGCGAAGGAATAAGGAGGGGACGTTCATGTTCGGACGGGGTAATGAGGTGCCCGATCTCTCAGACGGACTGAGTAAGAGAGAGCTGTTCTTCATATGTGGGAAGCTGGTTGGCCATTACTCCATTTGCAGGTGGCTCAGAGTAGCATGCAGCTATATAAAAAGGCGGACCGAAGGCGGCCGCTGGGATGACACAGTGACCGAGGATGTTGTGCGCGAGGTGGTGGAGGAGGTTAAGGAAGAAGGCCCCGTCAAAAGAAAATGGCGTGTCGAACGGTGAAAAGAAGGTGTGATCTGGTGTGATGCTAGCACTCTGGCTCTCGGTGTGCTGCTTGAAATTGGAGGAGCAACAGTGGAGGATTCCGCTTGGCTACGCAAAAGGAATGACCATGCCCACATAAATGTTGCAGAGCTCGAGGCTGCAACAAAGGGAGTGAACCTGGCTCTTAAGTGGGGCTTGAAAAATGCAGAGTTTTAAACGGACTCGGCCACAGTGGCCTCCTAGATTCAGTCAGAAGTTTCAGGAGGCAGGAGAGTAAGGACCAAGGGAGCAGCTGAGATGCTGATCAAGCGTAGGCTTGGGATTTTGGGAGACTTGATTCGCGAGTTTGGACTGAGAGTGTCGGTTACGCTTGTCCCAACTCAAAAGAACAGAGCAGATGCCCTGACCCGAGTAAAGAAGGCCTGGCTTAAAAAGAAAGATGCAGCGGCTGTGTGCGCCGTTAGTGAAGAAGCAACAGAGCTGCATGAAATGCACCACTTTGGGAAAGAGAGGACACTTTTTCTTGCAAGAAAGGTGAACCCGAGTGTGACAAAGGAGGCGGTTAAAGAGGGGGTGGAACAATGCAGAAGTTGTCAATCAATTGACTCTTCCCCATCCAGGCACGAGAGAGGGGAATTATAGGTAACTGAAACTTGGATACGGCTGGACATTGACGTCACGCAGTATAGGAACGATATATTCCTGTCAATGGTCGACTGTGGACGTGGGAGAGTGGCAATCTGGCGTAAGTTGAGAGCGGAAACCGCGAGTGAAATCTGCAGAGCCATGAAGGCAGTGTTTTTGGAGAGGGGGCCAGTGGAAGAGATATTACTGGATAATGGTGCCGCCTTCCGCTCTGAAGACTTTACAGAGCTGTGTGCCAGGTGGGGAACCCGGCAATTTTTTCGGGCTGGATATCGACCGGGAGGAAATGGGATTGTCAAAAAGCCATCACCGAACCATAAAGGCTGTTGCAGAGAGAGGCCGAATCTCACCAAAAGAGGCGGTATTTTGTACAACATGTCTCCAAAGAGTGGTCAAGATGACGAGTCAGTGCCGCATCAGTCAGTCTTTCAGTATGAGTGCCCTCATCATCTTGCTAGAACGAACATGAGTGAAGAGGGACAAGGATCCAACACAGTTGGTGAAGAAATGTGGGTCAAGCCACCGGGAGCTCTATGCACTACACGTTGCGGACGAGGAAGGGTAACGCATGTACAGTCTGTAAACAATGTGAGTTTTGACGGGATGCCGCGACACGTGCTTGACATACGTCGTGTCTCTCTGCCATCAAATGGAGATGCTGAGGAAGAGGCCGGTGAAACCCCGTTGGAAGAACCCCCGCGACGCTCTAATCGTGAGAGGAGACAACCGGTCTGGATGGCTGACTATGCGAGGTGAGATGTGATTTTAAGATCACGGGGGCATGTAGTGGAAAATAAAAACATAAGACTTACCTGTAATACCAGACCAGGCCATGGGGAACAACAGAGTTAAAGCAAATGGCTGGTTTTATAGAAAGGAAGTACCAAATGATCATGTGACCTATTTTGCATTGCATGATGGAAGTCCCCATAAAGAGGACAGGAAATGAGAAAGCGGACTACTTCTTTTGTTCATCCCGGATTGAGACCAGTGAAGGTGGAGGTCGGATTTAGTGCTGTCAGAAGAGTGAAGTTGGAGTTCAAGTTGGTGTTTGCGGACTAGTGACTGTTTTGGAGGTCGGATTGGGTGCCCTCAGAAGAGAGACATTTTGGTGTTTTCGGACGACAAAGGTCAGGCTAATTCGGTTCAATATTATAAAGAGCTAACTAGTGTTATTTCAATGACATAGAACATTTGGAGTCTTGTTGATTGATTTATGTAGTATGTTTAATGATTAGTTTATATATGCCTTATAACGGTAGTAGTAGTCACCGTAGACATGTAAATCTTTTTTCTGTTTTTCTCTTTACTGTTGTAATACTGGAAGCATTTAAAAAGAACAAGTGAATGTATTGCTCATGAGCTGTATAGTATGTTCTATTAATTTATTTAGTTTTACAGAAGGTTTATCTACAGTATTGCACTTTGTCGGCCATATCCCCGTAGGCGTAGTTGAAGTGCCTCGAAAATAGCCTCCTCACGCTGAGACGTCGAACACTCAATCGGCTGAATGTATCTGGCCTCGTCGAGTTCTTGTTATGAAACAATATCCTGTTATGAAACAACATCCATATTCATTTCCAACTTAATCAATATGTGAACATTTCTGTTTCTTATTTTATCTTAACCTTACGTCGACAATTATCTTACTAACACATCAACTAACAAATATTGTAGAAGGCGTTAAAAGTACAATACGACTGTCTGTGTATATACCTAGATCTGAAAAAAGAAATGTATGTCACTAAGCAGGAATATAAAAGAAATGTAAAGGTAGAAGACCGGATGTGGTGACCTCTGGCCCACAACAATAAGCTCAGCAGTCTTGTCAGAATTCGCCTCAGAAGATTTTCAATAAATACCTAACTTCTCAAAGAGAAAAGGTAAGCCTTTGAGGGTGCACCTCCGCAGACATAAGAAAACCATGCCTCCCGCCAACTACTACAACAACTTACAAAATGCCGTTTGAGGGATTACCTAAGATGTATCCTCCATTGGTTTTACCCCCAGAGTATGTTCCCTTTCCCGGAGATGCCAGAAGTGAGACAATAATCCAATTGCAAGTGTTCTATGTTTTCATTGAAAGTCTTCATTTAACTTTTCTTCAATGGCCGGTGACCTGCGTCAAATAGATGTGTACGCCAGATAGTGCCGTAGAAACATACCACACACCCATATTGTTCAGCCAGCTAGATAAAGCGGTTTCTGGGGCATGGGTCTTGGAGCCCAGATGTTCGGGATTTAAGAGGTAAATAGAATACTAGTGATACCTCCACCTCACAAGGTATGGCGTAGCCTGCGAAAACTGAAAAGTATTACCTCTACCCAAACCCACCGCAATATGTTCCAGAGCACACAGAGCGTATTTGCCAAGCGGATATCCCACACATGTTCGCTCTGCTTACTCTACGTCGACTCTATTGGCAAAGCAAATGGACGACGTGAGTATCTCCAAGGACATTCGTGCTAGCAACCACTCAGACCAGCAGGAATATCTGCCATACGCTACAAAAATGTCGGCAAGCGAGACATAAAAATAAGTAGCATCAACCTAGCAGGCTGCGACGTTTTAGTTGAAGATAGAAGTCGCTGGAGAAGTGCTATGAATGCATGCTCCAAAAACGTTGAGAAGAAGATAGATTAGCGTTCGAGGAAGAGGGCAGAGCACACATGAATGATGGTTGAAACAAAGCACTCAAAACAAGAGGCTGCCTAAATAAGTGGCAACTGAAACGGAGCCTGCCGACAATGAACAGACTTGAACAGTACGGTAACCTCTGTTATTCGACAACAGAATAAACGGAGGCGCCGAACTTCATTACCTCCTCAGACATGTGATGCCAAATATTCCTTATATGAACACACTGTTATGCTTTTTCTTACTTATATTCACCTAAAACAAGGAACATTGAGACGTAAAATACTACTGTGAATTAGAGTTCAGGTTTATAGGGGGCACCCTATATGGGGGTTTGTGCAGCTATAAGATTGTTTACATTACAATTAAATTTCTGTATTTTGGTAAAGGCAAGGGAATATAAAGAAGGGAAGGGAAATGCAAAGGCAAGTAGTGCAAAGAAAGAAGATTTGTTTCGGTACATGGGGAATTCTACATTGAAGTGGTGATATTTAGCTAATTGTCGAGTTGGTCAAGGGAATTTGCACTGAGGCAGCACAAGTAGAGCAAGTTTGTCGGAGAACATTTCATTGAAGTAAAACAAGAACAAGGGGACAATATTGCAGCGATGGTACATAATATATATCTTGCTAGATAGGGTGTGTTTATTAGAGTGTAGACTCTATTTTGGACCCTTTCTAAGAGGGAGATACAAGTGGTAGGTGAACCACCCTACATGTGATAACAATCCTCCATGCAAATATAAATGTGGCTTTTGAGAGATATATTATACTAGTAGGTGTGAAATGTTTGCTATAAATGTACAGGGACCTCACTGTTCTTGAAGCGAGTTTGATAGAAACTGCTATGCATTTGTTCCGATTCATGTTCTCTGTTGTCTGTGCAGCAAGTTCGTCAGAACACGTTCTATTGAAGTACTTGTAAAACAAGATCAATGGGGGAAATATTGTGGCGATTGTACAGGAGCTATATATTGCTTGATAGTGTGTGCCTATTAGTTTATAGGCACTTTTTACCCGTTCTAAGAGGGAGATACTAGTGGTAGATAAACTATCCGAAATGTAACAACAATATTCCATGGAAGACCGAATGGTAACTTTGTAGAGATAACAGATACTAACAGATGACAGAACTTTGCTGGACATGTAGAAAGACCCCACCCTCCTCGAGGCGAGCTTCACAGAAACGTCTATGTATTTGTCCCAATTAGTGTTACCTGTGGATGTTAGGCCAAGGTCTTTGCATGGGTGGCACTCAAGTAGGGTACTATTAGTTATGGTAACCTGTGGTTGGATAGTTTTTTTTCATAATTGTTAATGAAAAGAACTTCGTCTTTGTAGGTTTAAATGTAAACATCAATAGATGCCCTCATTATTACTGGGGGTAATTTCCTTATGATCCACCCATTAGCCTGGATAGGTGTGACTTCGTTTTGTTCACTTGTCAGGAGAAGAGCGTGCTGTCAATAGCAAAAATACCTATATCAGACACAATTGCATCGCGAATGTTGTTTATGTATCAGAAAAGATAAACGTTCAACGATCGACTCCTGGGGCTGGCCCGCATTAACTGTTTTTATATACGGAAATAAAGGACGACATGGATCTTTCTTCTGGCTGACAAATTCCGATTCTGTTAAATATTCGTCTAATAATACCGTACGGATTTATTTTTATGTAAATACTTTCATGCCAGACTTTGTATAATGCTTTGGATAGATAAAACGCTTCCGCACTTGCTTTATCTTCCGTATCCAGTGTATGATATATACGTTCATAGATGACGGTTAGGATATCTGCAGTTGAATGGGCTTACCTAAAATAATACTATTGGTCTGAAAGAAGTTTAGCAAATACGAGGTTGTTACATTGATTCAAAGATTTAAGCAAATAGTGTAAGGAGACTGATATGGCGATACTTTTGCGGGGCAGTTCTTTCACTAGAACCCTTAGAACACTGGTAATATGCAGGCAATTTCTCAGCAATGTATGAAGCAAGATTCGACAAGATTTTTGTCAGAAGATTTAGGGAGTACAGAAGAAATCTCAGCTGAGCATTTCATTATTACTATAGAATGGGTAAGATCGGACAAATAGGCTTTGGAGGTTTTTATTTTTGTATGATATCCCGTACATTAAAAGGGGTGGTGATTAGATCATCAAGTGGGGCTTCTGTCTCTAGTAAGTAATTTGCGAAGTAAGCAGTTAGACTTTTTTTGATTAATGTATAAGCAAGTCTAAGTTAGAATATAAAGCGAACAGTTCGTATCTGTAACCGTGAAAGTGGCATTATGGCAGTTAGATAGTTGTGGAATTCCTGATTGTCAATTCGTTTATGTTCGAAATAAGAGTGTGGTCTGTTAGTTTTTAGTTTTAAATGAAATGTTACTTTTCTATCACGTAAAATATTAACATTTGATTTTTGCTGATATTTTTTTATACTATTGTGTAACAGGGATTCATTCAAAGAGCCACTGGAAGATAACTAGTAATAATACGCAATTATTACTAGTAGAAAGATGGCAAACACTATATGAGTGCAAAGCTTCATCAATGGTATTAACTGCGTTTTAGTAATTGTGGGGCGATTGATCACAATGATTTATTCACATTTGATTTGAAGACGGCCAAGTAATAAGTAGTGTATCAGTTTATAAAAAATCTGTTTAACATCATAGACAACACTATAAAGACAATCTGTGCTTTTATGAATCGCAATGATTGACGAGCGACAGATAGGGAACACTATACAGCATGGAGGGCGAAAGCCGTTTGTCATTATACTTCAATAGTTTTTATGTAAATCTGATCTGCTGCAATTTAAAACCATATTTACGCTTGTCTTTTAATTTTCCTAGTAGGACAGTGCTTATCAAAGCCTCAAGCATAATTATTAAATGAGAGTGTCTGTTGGCGTTGAAGAACACCTTCGTATGTTTGGAAACAAAAGGTGCAGTAAATTATTTAAGATTACCGTTCGAAAATAATTTGTGAACAGTTGACTTGAAAAATAGTATATTGTAGTTAGCTCAGAATCAATCGCCTTGTATATTGTTCCATAGAAATGAAGTTCCTAGGAAGAGACTTTGCCTATAGAAACTATATTCAGTTTTAGAGTACACAAAGTAAGACAAGATATATTAGGCACGCTTAATCGTAAACGTTTCGATTGTCGAAACATCGGACACATGTGATTGTATCGGAAAAGTCATAAACAATAGCTAAAAAAATATATTTTCCTGGCATACTATGCGTATTTGCGTATAAATCAATTAAGTATGACGTATAAAATAGGAAAAACACATTTTCTAAATAAGTGCATAAACCGATACACTGGCATATTTCTTACGTAGACGCCTAAAAGCTAGTCGATATACAACTTGGAACCGATAAGAAGTAAAGCATTTTAAGGAGTTATATAAAAGTATTTATTAATTATGCTATGAAACTAATATTTTTACAAACATTTTTTTTTTCTTATTAGTTATTTTATATAACTCAGTAAAATACCTTATTTCTTTTCGTTTGACATATTGGTCATTCTAAGTTTTATATCGATAAAAGTCAATCTTAGGAATATGTTAGTGTGTGGGCGACTGTATTAATTTAAAAAGGATTTATTTCCTATTGATTACGTAATACTGAACAAATTCAACACCAATACATTCAGAATGTCATAATCGAAAATATATACACTCTTTGAGCTGCTGCCGGTCGTAGTTCTCATAAATTTGAATGTGTCGGGAATCGAAGCATTTAGGAAGTTCAGTTCGAAAAAAAGCAGCTTCCTCTTTGAAAACATATATTCAAAAAACGCATCATAATTATATCTACTCTTGTTTCGTTTATTGATTCTATTCTGATTTCAGTGATTCGGATAAATCTGATCTTGGTTTAAGATAAAAGAATAAGTGTGTTCTATTTTTGACGATATGTTAGTCAGTACAATATTCTTTTTTCATCTTACTGTACTTGGTGTCCACGTAGAATATAGGATTGCTCGCCTTCCTGTGTCATTAGAAGACTTCGTTGACCAAATAAGAAAGAAATCTACACAAGTACCGAGGCAAAATACAACATGATAGCCAACCAAAAAAGATGTATCGCACGTAAGACCAACGTATTCGGATTAGCAGATGAAAGAGCGCCAACCCATATATTGACACACACACGCATTAATTCAGGTTAAACAATTAGACCCAGCTTCCTCATAAATTATAGATCTTAGCCATGTTATACATTGTATATACGAGTTGCTGGTATTGTCTCGGAAGTATATATATAATGTAATACACATAGAAGCAAAGCTACAGTACTACATATGCGTATGCATACTCGTCTGTACGTTTAAGAGCGTGTGTGTAAGGATTGGTGAATGAATGCATGAATGTGCTCGTATATTAGCCATCACCAGCTTTATGAAATGATGTATGTCTGTGCGATTCTCTCCTCCCACCAAGTCTTTCGCAATATGAATACATACTTCACGTAAACGACACAATATCGAATCAAAACAAGAAGGCATATGTTACACACAGAACGGTCTGGTTATCATTTCGTCTAAGGTTGTAAATAAAAATAAAGAATTGAAAATATTAATATGAATACCTCTTAAATATATATATATATATATATATATATATATATATATATATATATATATATATATATATATATATATATATATGAAGAGTTAGACTGCAAAACGCGGTAAACGCAATTTACAAAATCACAAAACTGTCCCTACGAAAAGTGTTGCATTTCAACACTCGACGACACCCACAAATTATGTGTTACATAATATGATACCGAAATCATCTCTTTTTTAATTTCAATTAAATGAGGTTTCATTTGAAATCTAGATTTAATATATTAATGCTTTTATTGTTTTAGCTCTCAATTTAAACGAATTGGATTTATCGCGTTTTGCGTTCGAACTCTTCATATATATATATATATATATATATATATATATATATATATATATATATATATATATAGGGTGGGGCAGCGAGTTCGTAAGATTAACTATGATATGATTATTTGAAAAAACGTCCTCTCTCTGTCCAACCCTATATATATATATATATATATATATATATATATATATATATATATATATATATATATATATATATATATATAATTGATTTTCATACATACTATTCATATTTATATTTAAATATATAGTTATTTATAGATGAAGAGGGAAAAAAACAAGGAAACCTCCTCATTATCTGTATCAAAGCAGACTTTTTATTTATTTATTTATAAGCGTACAGATCTGATGCATTAAAAAAAGCGGGCTTTCCCGAGGAGATTCGGTCCAGTTCCTTAAAGACAGATAAGCAATCATGTGAATACACTGAGATGACTCTCATGATAAGTGAGTTTACGAAGCAGAGACAAATATTCCAGAATCGGTAACACCTGCATAAAAGCTACAGATTGTGCGAATTAAACGATTTTAAAAAGCCCGGACCGATACCATAGTACTGTCGGACTAAACAGATGAGATGTGGAAATGATATGTCTATTAAACACCCTAAGTTCAAATAAGAAATAATGTCAATGAAGAAAACAGGTTCAAGAAATTCATAGGAAAACTCAATAAGAACGTGAAAGAAGAGTTTTAACTTCATCGAAAATATACGTCGAATTATCCCCCTTTGTTTTTAAACAAATCCAAGCCTGAATAAAATACAATTATTCCATGATAATTGTGCTGACACAAATCGTAATTTAAACCCTCATGTGATACACTAAAATATTGGGGTTGTTTTTGTATTATTTATTATGGTAGCGCAAAAATATGTGCGGGACTAAAAACACCTGGCGTATACCAATCACTTCACATAAAAAAAACTGTGTGTCGTACGCACAAACATTTGTCGGTACGTATTGTATATTAATAGTTGTTGTATGGTTAGTGTTGCTGCTTACTGCACGGCTACTTAGATAAATTTTAGGGTGGGGTTTGGTGTGTTTAGCGGCAAATAAACCATCTATGACTGTTTTAACGTCTAATAAATTTGTCAAATAAAATTCTATAGGTAGAAAAAATATTTTATATTCTTAGAAAACAGTATTCTCATTAAACTAAACTTTAAGAAAAAATAACGCTTTCACAGCATTTCTCCAATAAAACATTATTCTCAGAAAGCATAAGTCTTATAAAAAATACTCTATGACTGGTTTAGTTTATTTTACAGCACAACAATCATCCAATATTCTTATAAAACAGTATTCTAAAAAAAACGTTACTCTTGTTAGGAAAGTTTACAGTGAGTGTGGGAACATTACCCTTTAGAAAAACATTACTCTCAGAAAGCATTACTGTTAGAAACATAACTCTACGGAAAAAATGTTACACCTAGAGTGGGAGCTTTACTCTAGGAAAAACATACACGTAAAAAACATTACTGTTAAATAACGTTAATTTTAGTAAATATTACTCGTAGAAAGTATCGCTCTTAGAAAACATTTTCCTAGAAAAATACTATTAGAAAACATTTGCGAGTGGGAACATTACTCATAGAAAACATTACTCTTAGAAAAAATAATTACAATGAAATTGGGAAAATTACACGCAGATTACATTACTCTTGGAAAAGTTTACTCCCAGACTGATTTTTTTTCAGTGAGGGTGGAATCGGTACTTTTAGAAAATATTACTCATGGAAAACATTACGCTTAAAACATATTACACTGAGAAGGAAAATTTACAGTGAGAGTGCAGGAAATACTTTTTGAAAACATAACCCTTAGAAAGACATTTTACAGTGAGAATGGGAGAATTATTCTCAGGAGACATTGCTCTTCTATCAGTGGTAATATTTGTTCCTGGCACGATTTACACTCAACCCTAGCCTTTTAGTACATATTTAAGAAGAAAAAAAGAAAAAGTCAGGTTTTAACTGAAGAATCAGATTGGATAATACGGTGAAAGTGAACTTATAAATACTAAGGAATGACATTACGAGCCGATTCATCGGATCGGGCCTTTCCGACATTACATTTTTGCCGAAGTAAGGGCCGAAGTAGATTGTTACAAGTCACCAGAACAAGGACATGTAAGCTGATATAAGCATCACGGGTCGCCACAATGGCCTCTGTTTTTTTTTTGGAAGGGGGGGGAGTTTTGCCCTTCTGCTAGGGGTTGCAGTCAACGAATTCTGGTCTACGCCGACAGAGAACTGAATTTCATGAAATAATTTTTGGTACTTTCTCAGATAAGGGCACACGCTAAAATCGACTTGATAATGTTCGGGTGTTTACGGAAACCGGCAGAAAGTACCGAACCGGTTAGCCAATAATATTGAAAGTAAATAAGCAGACGACATGTTAACATTTACACTTATTGAGTCGCGATTGCCAATGATTAGAACACGAAATTAACAAATCCAAAATATTGTTTTAGCAAACTTGCAATTAATTTTAACAAGCGATGTTGTCTCCTGTAGGGTAACTGACCACAAAAGAAAAAAAATGGAAAAGTTGTGGAGATAGATGTTACATTGCTAAATGAGTCACACATAGCGAGTAATAGTCTTGGAGAAGCAGTGAGGTAAAATTCAGGTATTTGATATCAATCATAAGTAGTACTTCTTTTGAACTTTGATTAATTCTTACTCAAGCAAACTTTTTATAAACAAAAAAAAACTTCAATACCTAACCCTTAAACAATAACCCTAACCCTAAATCCTAACTCTAAACCCTAAGCCTAACACTAACTCCAACGACACCATTTATATATTATTACACACCACATTTTTTTTCAAAAATGTTTCGTGCTGAAAAAAAATTTTTTACAACTTTTTCAATGGAATTTTTCTTAGAAAAATGGTTCAGGCTATCTCTCTCTCGTGTGCATCAGATGATTCTGGTGTTAGCATTAGTTTCCCTGATATTTTTTCTAGTTAGAAATATTTCTGGAAAGACATCAGGTACTTACGGGAAGGACCACGAGAAGGTTGCCAACATCCCCGAGTGAAAGTGATACTGTGGAACCGACTTGATTCGAACTCGGAACACCCAGATATTCAGTCCGTGTCGTTATCCACTTATCCACCGTAACCTCCCAAGGATCAGACTAATAAAGCAACACTTTTTACTAAAAGAAACTTTTTGATGCTAACAAATGAAAACATTAAAACCACACCTCTATCTCTAAACCTTTACACTAAACCCTTACACTAACAACGCTATCTTTACATGATTACCAAACAAAATTAATTTTCAGTTGAAAAAAAACAAACACTAAAAAATATAATTTATCACCTGCTCATTTTATTTTTTTCGATAAAAAACATTTTTTTCATAAATTTTTGCTAAATTTATTATGTGATATTTTGGGCTTTAAATGTTAGTTAATGATTGTTTTGTTTATCACTTGTGAATCAAGCCCCGTTTTTAACTTTTTTGGACGCAGATAAGTCAACCGATTTAGCATCGACATTTCTGGCGGTTTACAGAAACATCCGGCAAGTTTCCACACCAAGTTGATTTTAGCGTGAGTCCTAGTCTAAATAAGCACCGTGAGTTCTTAAAAGCAGTATCTGATAAGGTATATCAGTCTATATTAGTGTTTCAGTCGCTGGGGTTGTAGCATATGCGTTTGAATCATATGCCAAAGCGATACATTAATAGGTGCTTAAGATTTTTAAGATGGTTATTATAACTCAAGCCTTAGTATCTTTACATTTCGCGAATAGGCCATTTTATTCGAACGAGCCAATTAAGAAAAGAGTAAAGCGGAGAAGATTAATCGAGTATGAGTTAAACTGAGCTACTGTATGTGCATGTGTGGAAATTTAACTGGTCCTCCTTTATAAGAACTGTTGGTATTTTAAGAGTTATTGTGTAGCAATGTGTTTTCTTTCGCGCCCACACAACCATTTCATATCGCATATAGGTTCGGAAAATTTGTAAGAAATGTCGCCCCTGTAACTCAAAGTTAATCATATAACCTTTGTGAAATTTTAAAAAAAACAGTCGTCGCAGTTTACTTTTATTTTTTTAATGTTAATGAGCTTAACAATTTAATATGTTATAAACTCCGTTACATTAAAAAAAAAGATTCGTCGAAGTTTTCTTAAATAAAAACTTCACTTCCTTTGTAATAAACGTTTTGTTAGTTTTAATCAATTAATGTCGGTTACAAAAAAATAGATACGTTCAGTTGTTAAAACGGTTATCAAGCGATGAAAGTCAACGAAACTTATTACAATTACATATTGTCATTGCTATGTGCGTTGTTTGTTTTTCTATTCCTTCAAGGTGAAAAGTGATTAAATGTATTCTGAATAGTCAAACAAACTGCTATAATAAATGAAATGTGATATTCAGCCATTCCATGTAATAAACTAAGTAAGTAGGTAGAATGTAATTGAATTTGACCCATCGATGTTTATTTCTATGCGACGTTGAGTGTAGTATGTAGGCTATCGTAAGACTTTATAAAACTAAATAATAACGGTGGCGTAATCGTAACTCACTCTTTTTAAAAATAACCAGACAACGTGAGTTACCTATAAGTAGATAACTGTAAGACAGGGAACATATTTGCTACCCTCTTTGTAGAAGACGTATATGGGAGAATCAGGTAATCAAAATTAATGTAATAATAATTGTAAGACGAAGAAATGCACGCATATTTTCTGGAAACAGGCTCCACAAATTGCTGCAAGTGTTTAACTGAACATTGAATCATAGGAACTGGTCTATTATTTTCATATAATAACTGTAGTTTCACGGGCAAAATCGAGTGTACTCTATTAATATAGAGATGTGCATGTGTAGTTATCATGAAGAGTAAAAGTGGTGATGAGAACATGTCATTTTGATCATCTGAGCGAACCCCTAAATTAATGTTGCATAAAATGTAGCGAATCTAATTTTAAAAATTAATTCTGAAAATTATCTGTTCGTTGCGGAATTCGCCATTTGAATTTAGAATATTTCTTGAATTTAATCACGAAAAGTGGGTGCAACAGAAAATCCATCAACTAAACTGCGAATGCGAACGAACAAGAAGCGTAAGGAAACCCATTCATATCGTAATTTATTAAAACGACTTGAATTGAACAAAAAAACGTCTTTCGTTATACAAACGTGTTCTCTAAATGCGAAACGCACTGACGCTAACCAGAAATAAGTTAACGCTTATACAGAGTTCGCAAACAAATGCCGAAATCACAATGCCATTTTTTCACACTATTGAATTGCATGATTCTTACAAAAAAACGGATAAAAAAGAAACAATGGTATATGTAGATATAAGCAACGTGCTTGCCACCGGGTATTCCTTACGCAGTATCCGCTTCTCAGACAACAATTTTAAATATTAAACACGAGAACAACGGACACGACACCGGAACTTCCTAACTAAGTATACTCTTTTTCAATGACACCGTTTTCAGTTATAAAAATCGGGTCTAATGTGCCCGACACAGGAATGTCCGTACGTTATATATTCTTCTCAATAAAACTTTTTCAATAGTAATTTTTTGAAAAATGTGCTCGCAACTATAACTTCCTTACGTAGTATACCCTTCTCTAATAACAACGTTTAAGTTAGGCATAATATAATCAAAACACGAACTTGGTTCTGTAATATACTTCTCGATGATAATACTATTTGTAATACTAAAGTCGACAACAATACGCTACTCATGTAGTATACACTTCTCACATAACATTATTTTCAATACTAAACGTGAGAACAAAGTGCTCACTATCGGACCTTTTTTCGTTGCATACTCTTCTCCGAGTACACCGTTTTAAATACTACACTCGCGAACGATATGTTCGCAACCGGATTCTTTTTTATGAAGTATAATCTTCAATTACACCGTTTTCAATACTAATCTATATCTCTCAATGATCATAGCATTTCTTACGTGCAATCGTCAATGCCACATTCTATTATGTTTGTCGTTTATAGATGGAAAAGACCGTTCGTGACACTTTCTTGATACGCATAAATACTCTTGTTCCGGCACGCAATTGCTCTTTCTTACATCCAGGTCATGCATGCCAGGCGGAGACAAGACCATGTTTACCGGCGATGAGGTAAGTCCAGAAAATTTCCACCACTTGGCTCATTGCCAATCACGTCGGCCACAAGGTTAGAACCATGGTCACGATATGCTATCGAATTTCAGAAGCGTTTGTTCTACTATTATATTCACTAATTTTACTATTCACTAAACATTGTGTATGTATCCACATTCAGTAATTCACATAACACTCTCTTCTTCACGACTACGATGAGTTTTTCTTTTCTGTTCTCGCTCTGAGCTAAGCGGGGTATCTGTTTTTATACTGAACTTAGTTGTTTCTGGCATCGGTCAGTACAGGAAAATATGTCTAAATTGATATATTAAAAGTATGCGGAATCTGGATTATCACCACATTAAACATTGACATTGTTTCTAACTCTGCCGTCGTGCGGAGCAAGTATAGAGGAGCTAACAATCGAACCGATGACATCATCTACAGTGTACCGAGGATTCTGGTCGAGAATAACCTTGCCGTACTAGAGCAACCTCTTTCAGTTTCTACATTTTTCTTAAGCAAAATTCGATATACATAGTTAACAGTTATAAAGTAATGAATGCCCTCAAGAAAGACTCAATAACGTGGCTTAATAACATGGCATAGTAATCTGCCTAGCAGCATATGAAAGCGTTCGTTTATTAACGTGAAATAAATTCGAGACAGATTATATTGAGAGAAAAGAAGAAGCATTCTGGCTGTTATTTTTTTATTTAAATAGATGATTCGTGATACAAATTCCGTTGCTTTTCAGACAAACTTCACACACACACACACACACACACACACACATATATATATATATATATATATATATATATATATATATATATATATATAACTTGGGCGGTGGTATTTCCATTTACTAAGCAATCCTGATGCATTGCAAGTGATGTCTGTATAAAACATTATTCAAATTGCAGGTAAAAAAAAACGTGCATGAATGTTCATACAACCCAGACATACGCATATTTATTTGAACTACATTTGATTAAAGACAACAGACGAAGAGAGAATGTATTTTTCTCTTATAATCTCTTCTTGTTTACTTAAAGAACAGTGAATTTTAGGATCTAAGAATGTTCTAAATTGACCAGACAATATGTAAACACGATAAAAAGGAAAATACAAAACCATGCGTATTAAACATATGTACCTGTCTTCAACTCATTTCTTATATGCATATTTACCCCCCCATATATATATATATGTATATATGTATATATATATATATATATATATATATATATATATATATATATATGTATATATATATTATTACTTGTAGCCACATAAAATGTTATAAGGAGATATAATAGTTTCTGTATCGATTTTCAGTACGTACTGCAACATTGTTCAATACGTGAGTACAGCTTATGAAAATATATTCATGGCAAGCAAGCTACACAGAGGCTTCCGCGTTTCAGTTTAACCTTACGATTCTCTACGGGGAAAAACGGAAGCCTCTGTATAGCTTTATTGCCATAAATAAATGTTCATAACTTACTATATATATATATATATATATATATATATATATATATATATATATATATATATATATATATATGTGTGGGTGTGTGTGTGTATGTGTATGTGTGTGTGTGTGTATAATATTTATATATATAATATGTTTTTTTTTCACTGGAGCGAAATGATTTTCTGTTTGTGGTTCGTCGGGTAGCTAATGATTTATTTCGGATAAAAAGTTTATGTTAACAAATGAAAAAATTTGCAATCCGACACTCGTCCAGCCTTAGTTCATGTCTGGTATCTGATAGATGTTGAAATGTGTACACACACAATTGGGAATATATATATATATATATATATATATATATATATATATATATATATATATATATATATATATATATATATATGTTTCGGATTTTTTTAGATGAGGGTTGATCATTTCTAGAATGTGGTATAATCGGACTACTGTTCTCATCTTGTGTGTTTTTATCACAACGTTTCGGTCGATGTAGCCTCCGACCTTCTTCAGGTGTACTTATGGGATGAAGTTGAAATTATAGAAGAAGGATGGAAAGTAAAACAACTCAAAGAAGCAGCACATATGTTAGGCGACAATGAATTACTAAGCAGACCTAGTACAGAATTCAATACAATATGTGAACCTATAATTATAAATAATAGATCTATAAGTGATCTATAGTGATAAGTAGTTAGATAAAAACAACTAGAGTAGGTTTAACGCTACCAACATTCATAATAGAAGTGGATATAGTACTAAGTATACTTCAGTTCTAAGTGACAGTCATCTTAATGTTGAAGGTTCAATCCTCAGTGCGGACGATACGAATAATTGCGAATTACTGAAGACTTCTTCCCAGTCATAGCACATGAACGAGAGCATGCTACCCCCGTGAATTTAATAAAGGGTTCCGTTCGAAATTCCCTCCAGATTCCCGAGTTCGACAGAAAAATTCCCGAGTTCAAAAAAGAACACCTGAAGAAGGTCGGAGGTTACATCGGCCGAAACGTTGTGATAAAAAACATCCAGGATGAGAACATTAGTTCGATTATACCGCATTCTAAAAATGATCCGATTATATCAGATTCTACATATATATATATATATATATATATATATATATATATATGAATAAATGCGATTTTATAAAATGTATTTCTCCTACATTACTATTACAACGGGTCAGTTTATTTACATTTTACAATATTGTATATATATCGCAAAGACGTAAATAACTCTTCCCTTACCTAATTTGCATAACTATTTTTTTTAAACACTTAATAATTAATTAATGGTTTATCTCATTCATTCGTAATTTTATCGTTCTGTCTATTTCATATATAGTTAATATTTGTTTACGATATTTACCGACATTAATTAAAGTAACTTTTATACAAAAAGGATACATTATTAAATCTTTCTTAATCAGAGAGAAAACTCGTGGTTTTACGACGGCCGCGGAAATGCACATGAGCATGAGAAATAGTTATGTTCCTCTCTCCCGTTAGAGACGCCCTATAGAGGAAGAGGAAAGCATGTCTGACTGCTTTGTTCCCGTTAGCGACCAACGTCACATTTTTGTGTGTATTTTCTTTATTCTTATTTATTAAAATAAAAATAAAGACAACACACACACACGCACGCACACACAGAGCGGATTGATTTCCTCTTTCTGCGCCTGTTTTGGCGATTTCATTAAAAATGTCGAAATGATCAAAATGTTAATGTGCGTCGTAACAACAAACTTATGAATGAAATGTTTAAAATTTAAAACTTTGGTTTTAAGTATTTCGAATAGCAAACTTTGTGAAGCGATAGCGAGCTGACAAAGCCAGCTTTACATATATATATATATATATATATATATATATATATATATATATATATATATATATATATATATATATATATATATACAGGGTGTTTCAAAAGTCTTGGGAACATAACGATTTTTAATAACTCAAAAACTATTAGGAGTTGAGAAATGAAATTGGTACCGTTGGAAAGGTTAAAGTTTCAAGTTTTGTGGGGAATCTTCAAAGTTGCTCAATATGAGCACCATTCGTCACACGGCAGACATCTAGTCGATAGTCCATTTCCTGCCAAACGCGTTCCAGCATCTTGACGTCAATGGTTCCCACAACTGCCGTTACTCGAGCCTTTAGTTCGTCAATATCTCTTGGAAGGGGCGGCACATAGACTTGTTGCTTGACAAAGCCCCAAAGGAAAAAGTCACACGGGGTAAGATCTGGAGACCTAGGAGGCCAGGGCATGAGAACGTCATCACCTCGCCCAGATCTCCCAATCCATCTACCAGGCAGCCTTGTGTTAAGAAACTGCCTTACTCTAAGACTCCAGTGTGGTGGTGCACCATCTAGTTGAAAAATGAAGTCATCAGATTCTGCTTGTTCCAACTGAGCCATTAACCAGTCTTCCAGCATGTTGAGATAGGATTCACCAGTGATAGTTGCCTCTTCAAAGAAGAACGGTCCATAGACACCTTTCTTGGAAATTGCACAAAACACGTTCACTTTTGGTGAATCTCGCTCGTGCTCAAGAAGTTCATGAGGATTCTCAGTAGCCGATATGCGAGTGTTATGCTTGTTAACTTTGCCATTCAGATGGAAGGTCGCCTCATCGCTAAAAACAAGCCGGTCATCAAAGCCGTTATCTTCCAACTTCTCTTGCATTGCAATGGAAAAGTCACGGCGAAGTGGCTTATCAGTGTCCTTCAACTTTTGGATCAACTTGAGCTTGTAAGATACCATTTGCAGTCGTTCCCTTAAGACACGCCAGACAGTTGCTGGAGCAAGCTGAAGTTCCCTGCTGGCTCTTCTCACTGATTTACGGGGGCTCCGCTGAAAGGCTGTCCGAACTTGCTCAACTGCATCTTCTGAAGTTGAAGGGCGACCTGTTCGCTTATTTGGGCACAAACACCCACCTTTCACAAATTTAGCATGCCATCTGACAATGGATTTCCTTTCAGGGGCTTCTTTTTTAAATTTCCTGCGAAATGCACGCTGAACACATGTCCACGATCTAGTCTTTGCAAATTGGAGGACGCAAAATGCCTTGTCTTGTTTAGAGAACGCCATTACTGCACCTGGAAAGATAACACGAAAATCATTAGTATGACCAAAAACTTGATTAAGCAAGCTTTAAAATGGCACCAGTTTTATTTTTCTACCTGGAATAGTTCATGAGATATACGCATTTGTAATGTTCCCAAGACTTTTGAAACACCCTGTATATATATATAGTCTTTGAAGTTTCCCAACCATTAAAGCTATATTTAATTTTTTTAATTTTTTAAACAACCTAAAGTCCCAATCGTTCAGTAGAAAAATCACTCATGTAAGTCAATTTAACTTTTTCAGTTATTATATTAGTTTGCTTTTAACATTAATTAAGGGATCATCAGTTGTTTACCATGAAAAACTGTTTCGGGAATTTAAAAACAAGACAGTATTTAATTGCATGACTTCCCAGCAGAGTTGATCAGACCCCACTTCCCTTAAAAGATAAAAACATAAAGGTTCCGTATACTAAACATAAGTTTTGTTCCGTATAAATGTTTTGCAAACTTATATTAGTCATTAAAACAATTAAAAAGTCCTCCTTACCTGTGTTGTTTGTCTGTCTAATAAAATGTATCCGTTACTTACAAAAACGTTGCTGCATTTTAAATTGTGTAAACGAATCTATTAAAACATTTTTAAATTATATATATATATATATATATATATATATACTTTTAATTCTTTTTTCTCCACCTCCTCCTCCTTCTCCTTTGTTGTTCAATTCCTTGACATCAATTTCAAATAAATATTAATCCTCCTTTTCAACTCACAGCGTTCATAATCTTAACTGCCGATTTTTCTCTTTCTTCTTCTTTTTTTTTAACTCACAGCGCCTCCAACCGGTGTTCATAAGCCAACTGTCCATCCTTTCTCTCTTTCTTCTTTTTTTAAAACTCACAGTGTTTCCAATCGGCGTTATAAGCTAACTGTCGATTTTTTTCTCTTTCTTCTTCTTTTTACACTTTTTACACATTTCTTTCCTTCTTCATCCCTTTCTACTGTCTATTAAACGTAACTATTTTTTATATAATTAGTATATGTGTTATATATATACTATTATACATATTCTACATTATTATTATTAATATTTAGATAGCTTGGGATTTGCTCTATCAATTTACTTTGATTAATTTGATGAGACTTAAAAGCATCAAGATAGCGAGTAATTGCCTTATTTACTTGTCTAAATATTTAATTCTGATCGCCAGATTGTTTAATCATTCTTATTATTAAGTCAGAAATTGGGGGCATAACATCTACTAATTTTAAAGTTAACACGAGCAATACTCAGAAATTTAGACATAATACTCCCGTAAAATATATAAACAGGGCACGTACAATTTTCTGTGGCATCCGTACGATACAATAAGGAAATGAATTTCTTTCATCAAACAGTTTATAGATGAATAATTTATCTTAAATGTTATATATATATATATATATATATATATATATATATATATATATATATATGTATACATACATACATACATACATACATATATATATATATATATATATATATATATATATCAGGGTGAATCATATGTCACTTCACATAGCTATTTAAAATGATTACCATATAAAGCACAAACATACTATGAACCTTTCATAATTGTTATCTTACACTCTGATTACTGCTATTTTTTTATTTTAAATTTGTTCGTTTATATATTGGTTTCTATATATATTTATTTGATAATCAATCAAATATGCTACAAAGAGTCGTAAATTCCTTGCAAAAAAGAATGGAGCTATGCATGCAGAAGGAAGGTGGTAATTTTGAAAATTTGCTGTAAATTAAAACTGCCATGAATGAATTTGTTGAATACACTTTCTATTTTGTATTACTGTATTTTGTAACTTAAGAATTTCAAAAATAAATAACTAAGTTACTTATGAATCACAATGTGTATGTGTGGTGTGTGCGTGTGTGAGGTTATGTTACTTAATATACGACATAGAGAATAGATAGTTAGGCTGCTTATATAATATATTGCAGATGGGTGTTATGGATAACGAACATATATGTATAGTACTATGTTTTATTTATTGTTTATTTGACCATGTAGTGTAAGTGGAGAGTGCACGGGATTTACGGAAGTTGATATTTATAATCCATTAGCTAGTCGCGTCCGTTAGAGCCAAATTCGGTTATAATACGAACCATGCACATCCTCACATCCAAAATCTTCATTTTCATAGCTTACTTCCTAGCCTTACTTACGTATCGAGAACTGTGAATAGTGAATAGTATATAGTGAATATTGATACATTAAAAAGTATATCTCCTTATAAAATTGTATGTGGATACATGAAATAGTAATATATATATATATATATATATGCATATATATGCATATATATGCATATATAGATGCATATATATGCATATATATATGTATATATATGTGTATATGTATATATATGCATATATATTTATATATGTATATATATGCATATATATATGCATATATATATGTATATATATGCATATATATATGTATATATATATATTCATATATATATGTATATATATATGCATATATACTTGTGTATATATATATATGTATATACATATGAATATATATATGTATATATATATATGCATATATATATGTATATATGCATATATATATATATGCATATACATATATATTTATATATTTGTATATATATATATATATATATATATGTGCAAAATGAAAGATTCTTTTAAGTCGATCTAATCGTAAATGAGCAGACACTATTACTGCGTTTAAAATAATATACGATACTTCATGTTATTCTTTTATTTACTTGAATCCACATCGATGCTTAACATTCTATTTAGTTTTGTTTTGTATATTCTTATTCCGCCAGCTTTTTACTGCTTGCAACATGCAAGTTCGCTATTATAGCCAGCTTTAATCTTGATATTCTCTATTTACTACGGATAATTTTTAATATTCTATCAAGTTATTTTCTTTCAAAGACCGATTGATTGATACGCTATCCTTTCCATCTGATAGAAAAGTAAGTGAGTGTGTAATATAATACTTATTTTAATACAATATTAACACTATTTTAAATGATGTATGATTTTAAAATTGTTGATGTAACTTACCATGTATATATATATATATATATATATATATATATATATATATATATATCAAACGACTTACATGTTTATATACATATATAATACATACATATATATATATATATATATATATATATATATGTATATATATATTAAACCTGATTAAACTATCCTTACACTAAATATAAACAATCTACACATTACACTCTAAGCAAATAACGCGTCTAAACGAGAGTAACATGTGACTTCACATTTCCGAAACAGATGGTAACAGAAGCAGAATAAAGCCGAATGGCTAAGTCATTCTTTGCTTTAAACCGACGGTACGAATGTTGTACTAACTTTTCTGTACCAATATATATATATATATATATATATATATATATATATATATATATATATATATATATATATATATATATATAAATATACATATAATTTTAGTCATCCACAGACTGACTGCCTCGCTGTACCAAAGCCTTTTGATGCGTCAACACTAGTACCGATCCCTAGCAAAGGATCTAACCTACAGTCGTATTGTTAATATAGGCTGCTCTAAGGCCTATGCGACAGGAAGTGGCGGGCGCTGTTGATAAAGTATAATGACAATGTTTTTATATAAATATTGACTGCTACTTGACTGTGCCCTATTGGATTTTTACAAATAGTTTTGTATTACTTTAATGTGTTGAAAGCGATATCATTAACGACAGGGCTCATCTTGAGCACAAGGTATATTATAAAGTTATCTACAGACACACTGTACTACTGTATTACAGCTGTTTAGTGAGACTAGACTAGCCCAAATCACAAGCTTGTGATAGAACATATAACGATCCAGTTGATAGTCGTCAGCTCTAAAAAATAGGCTACGTGACCGTTCCTAAATAGTATATACAATGTGTCTAGATAATTATTGACCTCAATTTGACAGTGTCACATTTATTTATTAACAGGGATAATAGCATTAGGAAAAATAGGTACAGGCCATATCATTATCGACAGTGGTAAAACCGAAAATGGACACAGGGTTATTGAATAGAAACGCCATATCATTATATGCTCGTAAATATGATTCTTACCGCAAATAAATATGATAACGAAGTGTATAAGAAACAGTTTTCATATAGAATTACATCATGGGTTGCAGCTTTCGCAAGCTGCTTGTGCATAACATTAATTGTTTTCACACCAAACTATTTACCAGTATAAATGATTAATAATTGATGATGGTTAAAAATCAATTAAGGATGAGGGTTAATGATATAGATAGAGTAACTATTCAAGATATTAACATGTAACCCACGTAAAACGGTAGCCGACCAAGAAAAAAGAAATTGGTCATCTTTTGTCAGAGACATCGTTCATAGAATATGACGAGAGAATAAGGCGCAAATTCTTAAATATGTATCGTTGTCGGATATATAACAAGTGCCGGCCATATATTAGGTAACATGAATGCTAACTGTGAAATTATCTATGTTTAACGAAATTATCGTTTAAAGATGAGTCATTCAAAGATATTTGCTTACATAATACATTAATGCACCGACAGAGGAAAAGAAGAGTTTTACTAGTATTTACGTCTGTCACGTACTTCGCTCCAGTGTTCTCTTTTGGTACATTAGTTCTTTTGCTATGTTGAACAATTTTAAAGCGGAAATTATATCGTTCATGTAATGTGAGAAAAGAATAGGGCAGCCTAGTAAGTGCATTCATCATACATCTACAAACTGTGTATTTATATATTAGGTAACAATAGTCCTTGACAAGTAGTGTTTGTTTCTGTTGGATTGATAATTATTCCATGTAACGAAATTATCATTAAAATCGAATGTATATATATTATCATTAAAATCGAATGTATATATATATATATATATATATATATATATATATATATATATATATATATATATATATATATATATATATATATATATAATAAATTAAAAAAAAAAATGATTATTAAATAAGGAGGTGGAGTCTGATCAACACTGATGGGATGCTATGATAAAGAAATACTGTTTTGTTTTTAAAATCTGAAAGAGTCTTCATGGTAAACAACTGACGATCCCTTATATAAAAAAAAAACATATATAAAAATATATTTATATTAGAATAAATTTTTCGACGTTTACTAATATAGTAATTGCAGTAGATTGATTGGCTTACTAGACAAAAATCTTTCAACGAACACTTTTTATTCCAGTGTTGAAGGTTAAAAAAACTTCCGAGACTGTATATATATCTATATATATATATATATATATATATATATATATATATATATATATATATATATATATATACTTGTTTTACGTGGGTAAATGTGACATACCCAACTCGTCTAAGAAAAACTAGGTTGGCCATACTTATTTAAGCTCGGAATATGCGAGTTTCATACTGAAATGTTTACTCTTAACAGAATACCACCAGAGCCAGAAACGGCAACTGAAAAAATTAAAACTTTCCGATAGAAGGAATAAGAATGATCTGGACCTATTTTTTTCTGAGGATTAATTAGATTTGCAGGGGAAAAGCGTTGCACATATTCAATCTTAGCCTAGCCAGAAGAGGATTCACAGAACAACAGAATGAAGAAAATGACTTAAGCAAAAATATAGAAAGATAAAAGAGGAAAAGAAAGATAAAACATACGAAATTCAATCTTTTTTTTTTATTTCAAATTTACCCCTGCCCAGTTATGTTTTATATCATCATGTAAAGGGAATTACTCATAGACGTCCATTTCCCACAAAAATCCTCTTCATTGCATGTTATTACTTGTGACATTTGTTATGAATTGCATTAATTTGAAAGCCTTGATTTTTTTCATTAGTGGCTGTTCTGTTCATCCATATACGTAAATATGCAAACCTGATTAACGGGATTAAATTATTGGTCTAATTTGCACTGCGATCTAATAACGCGTTTGGTCATCGATTGTTCGTAACAAGTAAGATAACAATTTAATCCACAGACAAAGTCATTTCGTTCTGTTTTTTGGTAAGTTATTCTGATTTGTAAATGTTTATTTAAGCGTAATGCATATATAATCTAATGTAATTTCGACCTGGATATTCTTATCCGAGGTAAACCACAAACCCTGTTTATAATCGTTATATATATATATATATATATATATATATATATATATATATATATATATATATATATATATATATAAAGTATAAAGGTATACTCAAAAAAGAATAAAAGGGAAATACCAGCAGAGTGCTCAATTAAATTAAATTATTTATTAAAAATAAATATATATATATATATATATATATATATTTGAAGACATATACATATGAGACACTGGTGATACCAGATCAGGCTGCCCTGTGGCTCCCTGAGACGAAATTCACCTACATTGACGTTTTTTTGTTTTTTTTTTGTAAAACTTAATTATGTTCTACAAAACCAAAAACAAAAACAACAGCCCCTCTCTCTTTCTCCCTCCCCTTTTTTATTTTTATTTTTCCTACCCTACTCCCGGTCCTGGATATGACCTTAAACTACATCCGATGGTGAGATCCGGCTTACGGACTTTGGGGAATGTGGAGCCTCCTCTTAATTACCATTGCTCCCAGGACCACCCTGACCCGGAGTGGTAGTACCTGTTAGGGTCCCAACTATGGGTTAAATAGAAACAGATATTAAAAGGGGAAAGAAACAAAAAAGAGAAGAAAACAAGACCAGATTCGGCATTAAATAACCCAAAAAGGGTTGATATGCCGTAAAACAAAACTACCAAACCAAAAACCCTGATTAAATATTTGAAGATATAAAGAACTTGAAGCATAAAAACTTTCACTATAATGACCAGATTCGGCATTAAATAACCCAAAAAGGGTTGATATGCCGTAAAACAAAACTACCAAACCAAACCAAACCATATGAGACATACAAAGCGTTTTATTACAATGATTAGAGTTGGCATTAACTGACACCAAATATATATATATATATATATATATATATATATATATATATATATATATATATATATATATATGTCGAAAACAGCGAAGGTGTCTATGTATACATGTTTAATAGGGTAATTTTATGTGCGGGCCCGAGTGTTAGCTAGACACATACGGTGTATTTGTTTGCTTAAGCATGTGTAATAGGCGATATTTGAAGTTTGAATAGACAGTACGCTAATCGTAGATTGTTACATAAGCTGCAAAACATGTATGGTATTATTGAATTTCTTCTCACAGCAACAGAATATTACATGGGGAAAATAAGGTACCTAAAGGTTGCACGCTAATCAGGTAGAAAACTAACCAAGAACGTATATTCGACATTCCTAGTTGAAGGTTCTTCAGACGATCAACAATCAACTAAACCTTCTCGGAAGGAGGAGATAAAACATGTCATGGCAAAAAAGTATTTGCTTACCTGCGAGGCAATCCCTATTTGCATGAATAAGCCAATGATGTGTTATGCTACGTTTATATGAAAACAACCGGCGAAGCAGTCATTCGTAATGGTTTACTTTTTTACTGATAGATAACTATTTATCGAGGCCAAACATTATACGTGAATTAGAGTTAATGGTAATAAATGATTTTTAGTTGAGCGATTAATAAGTTTACGTTAGAATTGAGAAGGTTTATACATGATTTAAAAGAGGGGAGCTCTATTACTTTAAGCAAATAAAATCTAGTTTTATTTACGATCGACGTCGGTTTCTTCTCCAAGGAAAGCATATCAGTTTCGAGAGAAGAAACCAATAGACATCTTCCGCCTACTTTTCGTGACAAATTATTTCTCAAAGGAACCGGATTCATTTAAGTAAGATGTTACATGTGGATATCTTCTTGCAACTGAAATTTATCGGGGCATTATCACCCGAATGGATTGGTAACTGGGACCATTTAACGTGCGAACGAGAAATGGTTCGAACTGAACAATCATCTGATGTAAGTACGTTGTAATAAGATATTCTTAGGGGACATTTTACTGGCAGAAACGCGCTTCCCTGGCCTATTTAAAAGAGATTACATAGCTATATCGGCTATGACTATTTGTCAGTTGCGTTCAGTAATAGAGCTCTCGGTATTTAGCGCATATTCACTGTGACTTGTGTTCGCTTTTAAAGCGGAGAATAAACACCCTTTACATTGTTATCTAATATATTCTCTATAACAGTAAAGCGAGTGGTATTATCTTCATAGATATTTTCCTCAACAAAAATACACTTGTTTGGGTCACAATATCGTAATTGTTGATAGCGAAAAAGTTTACATATGTTTAGAGATTAGTGTTAGATGAGTCTATGCAATCACACTATTCTTCAGTTATTTAAAACAATCTGAACCCCATACATTTGTTGATCAATTGATATTTACATTAGCGGAAAACAAGGTCGCGGTGTACATCCTCAATCAATTATCATACAATTTATTAAAACATTTTATTACAATTCTGAAAATATTTATTCAACTATACTATCTCTAATGGTTGAAATATTAAAAAAGGAGAGAACATGAGATAACGACTTACTTTTAAGCGCAACGTTGAATGATGTAAACCTTTCGCTATACAATTGTATAACACATATTCTCACTTCATTCACCTTTTTGAAAACGAACCAACTGCTTTAAGAATGAATTCACCACTTTGAGAACACATGCCATCATGTGCGCCCGTTATATCGGCGTCCACTTTCTACGATTCTGCAAGGTCAATACATCAAGTCTTTTATGTCTAATGTCTGATGTTTTATTATTTTAAAACATGACCTTCATATATAACTCACCAATGTATACTATGTAATATAGTTATCAGCAAACGTAGACATCCCATTATTTCAACAGAGAAGTTAACATATGAAGACTAACAAAAACAAAGGCAAATAACATTTTTAAATTACGGTAAAACATATTCATACATTGGAAAATAATAGAAACAGGAAGTGTTCTACTGCTGATAAATTAACGGGAAGCAAGTATCAAAAAAATAAAAAATAAAAATAATAATAATAATAATAATAATAATAAAAAATAAAAATAATAATAATAATAATGATAAAAAAAAGGATATGCAATGTAGTATATGTATCACCACTAGTGTTTACACCTATGATTCAGTCCAACAAAACAATTAGTATATAAAATACATTATGCAAGATTTACAAAACAAACAGAGGGAGAATAACATTAATTATGTATATAGAAAACTGGAATGTACTTGCACAAAGAGAAAAAGCCTTGAACTCCTCACGATTTCAACTAGTATCATTAGTGTGCATACAGGTATTGAATTCGAGCTATGAAAAGATGGCCTGCTGGTGTAGATGAAGGCAACACTCAACTGAACAGAAATAACAGAAATTTTGAGGATAGGGACGGAAGTGTAAACTACATATATAAGCCCATTCTCGAAGTGGTTTCGAATTAGATGACAGATACGAAGTAGATTATAAACATCAAAACCCTAAAATATCTAGAAAAAAAAATAAAACTAACAAATATAGCAGCAATCTAATAAATGAAACCTTGCCATAAACTGTGTTAATATACTTCATGAGAATTATCATTAACTGAACCAAAAGAACACTCAAGAAAAAAAGGAAACTAATTGATCTGACCAATACAGTACTATCAAAAGATGAATTAACCGACTCTGGACTAGACCGTTCCCTGGATATGTACGATTCAAGTAAACGCTAATTAAAACGTACAGTAGTTTATACCGTATTGGCTGGGCGAAGCCCACACTTCAAATGAACCGAACAAACACGTTTCGCCTTCAACCTACCAAAATTATGTGCATGTTAATTGGTCAAAGAAAATTGTATTGAATTTTAGAAAACAAAAGAGGTTATGCATTATCACAATATACAAAAAGAAGATAATTATTTAACGAGTAAAAGGAAGACAACAGTGGTGATATTACTATTGTGTAGTCCTTTGACTATCGAAGTTCAAGCTGTTACCCGGGATACAATATAATTAAACCAATCTACAATATTGTGTTTATTTCTATGCTTGGGCCCCAGTAGTAGTAATAGTATTATTAGTAGTTTTATTGGTTGGATTCGTAAGAGTGGTAGTAGTAGTTGTAGCAGTAGTAATAGCAGTGCCATTGTTTGTTCTCTTTCTCTCTTACCAACGTTTATTTTCATATCCTTTCTTTCCTGTTTGCTGTTCTTCTGCTTTTATTTTCACTATCTGGTGCTACACAATAGAAATGTTGGCGTCTATTCCGTTACACAATATTTTATATGTTTGTAATATAATAATATTGCCCTTTTTATACGAGACAATTAGTGGATAACTAAGATAATACTTAAACCCGACAGGAGTAGCTTAAAATCCTTCACGCTAACCAATAAATACCTTTTACTTAGAAACAACGCGCATTCCATACACATAAATACAGAAATAAACACACTTAGTGTCATTAATAACGAGGACTGTCGTTAGACGTTCCTTTCCTAGGAAAGTTGGCATTGATTATTTTTCTCTCTGAATTATTGAACACTTACTTAAGTAAAATTGGGAAATGGAATTTCGATGTTTGCGGCGATTTGACGCTAAGTAAGTCCAACTTCAGCTAGACCTATAATATGGCTTCTTTAAAACTCCGATAATTCTACTCCTTCCTTATCGTGTGTTATACTTATATATGATTGATACATCATCGCGAAAATAAGATTCAGCGTGAAGGTCTCTGGAAAAAAGCTGAAGAGATGACCGAAACAAAGGTGATTCGATAGCCTACAATAATATATCAAAACGACTAGACTTCATCGTAAACGAGAATTTCACCATGGTTATGGGGAGTGTGAAAACCAGTACGGACCACAATTCTCGGGAGAAACAGCGAAGAGAATGACGACGAATGTTGCAAACTATAAAGATGTATGAATATTTTTGTCCGGTGTCTATTTAAATCTCACATATTTAATAGCCCCCCCCTCTCCACGAGTGTAGAGTTAAAGACAAGGTATGTCTTTGATGTAGAGAATATACAGTTCCGCCAAATTGGATAAGCATAAAAATTGCTCCAGTTAAGAAAGATTTATTTTCACCGAACAGTGGAAAGAAAAGATGAAGTGCAGCATTAGAAAATATACTACACTTTAGTATTAGCCAGGAGGGCAAGGCAGCGTTCATGTCTGTGTGTCTATGTACAACTATATGTATATGTGTGCGGTTGTGTCTGTATGCGTATGCAGAAATGTTGGCTATGCTTCTACATTGATGTATTTCTTGAATACGTTGAATTTATTTAGTACTTCGATTTTATACAAGAATTAATGATTACATTATCACAAAATATAAATAAAGTATATATATTTTTAAATTAATTATTTATTTTCTTAGATAAATTGTTCGATAACCATATACACACACACACAAACACATACATATATATGTATATATGTATATATATATATATATATATATATATATATATATAGAGAGAGAGAGAGAGAGAGAGAGAGAGAGAGAGAGAGAGAGAGAAGGAGAGAGAGAATATATAAAGAAAAAATCACAAACCCGTTGCAATTCTATATTGAGATTTCTTAGCAAAAATATTCACTTCAGTATATATATATATATATATATATATATATATATATATATATAAATATGTATATATACACACACATATATATATTTTTATATATATATATATATATATATATATATATATATATATGTATATAAACACGTATATATACATATATATATTTATATATATATATATGTATATAAACACGTATATATACATATATATATATTTATATATATATATGTATATAAACATGTATATATATACATATTTATATATATAAACATGTATATAGATACATATATATATATATATTTGTATATATATATATATATACATATATATATATATATATATATATATATATATATATATACATATATACATTAAATTAAACTAGCGTTGTTATCAAAATGACGGCACACGAATAATCGAGAGAGGTGTAGCAAATAATCTAGTAACATCTACTTCGGGACGTGTTTGTCTGAACGTAATCAAGCATTTTACTTAGCTCTACGTCTGTTCCTCAATGTTGATCGACTAAAAACCATTGGCTATATACATGTGGATTGTTGACTTGCTACAGTTGACACCGTATTAATACAGTATTACAACAAAAAAGGCGAGGCGAAGGAAAGACTGGTAGACAAACTATACACCAAGAAGACGGTACGCCACTATAACTACTGCTACCAAAACCAAAGAGAAATGTCACTAAAATACTTACACGAAACAACTAATTTAACTACTGGATCGTGTTAACAAAACACCACTGTGTACTAGATGACTACGCTACTTTGCTCGGACAGAATAATTTAGTACTTAATTCTACATACGGATGTATGTTTATAACGCTTAATGTACACATGTTTGCATTATATTAATTTATGTGTACTCATATGTCGATATGGATAGAAATATACATAAGCATATAAACTGCATGTCTACTTACATAACCTGCTTACATGTAATGTATGTAATCAGTGGCTATATGTGTACAGTATATCATTATTAACATCGTATATTAAGTTTTTAAACATGTGAACATAGTTTCTCGCTAACATTAAATAGAGTTAATATAAAAAAACGCGGTTGAACATTTTTTCTTGAGAAGTCAATCATTTGATTATGACAACCGTAACATTTCAGTAATGCAAAAGTACATAAAAGTAAATCTATTGAAAATACAATTTGATGAAATAGAATTCCTTGAGAACAATGATTTCAGAAGTAGGCTTACACGATGTGTTCACTGTTTACAAAAATGTAGTTTAACAGCGCTATCTGAATAAAAAAACACTTTCCTGACTGGCGGCGGTAAATACTGTGTTGACTTGGGGAGTCACTCGATTCCTCGCACGACAGGGTTATGCAGGAAAATAAGCAGTATTTAGAAGATAACGAACGCCCACAATTCAAGTACAATCCATCGTGGACTAGTACCGTGGTCTGTTTAAGTATATCAGACACGTATCGTTGCCGACATTGCACACGGCAATTTTCTATGAAAATAAAGGTCTAAGTTTTATATATATATATATATATATATATATATAGTAAGCTATGAAAATATATTCATGGCAATTAAGCTACACAGATGCTCCCGCGTTTCATCCCCGGGGGGAACCTTCAGGCTATGATGCATGGAGTTATGTGTGCCGGGTGTTTTTATATACATGGCTAGCAAGTTAACCATTCAGATTATTTGTTGTTTTCTCAGCCAATCTAAACTCAGACGACCCGTGTAGATTATGCATAAATGAAAAATTTGAAATCCTAAATTTTAAAGACCCCCGAAATCTATTAAATTGTAGAAGTGAGATAGCAAATAGCTGTTACACATAAATAAATTTACCTTAGGCTAACGGTAAATAAATAAATATATAAACACAAATAAACAAAACAAAAAGTATGACAATTTAAAAATACACACCTAAAATTAAAATATTAGGAACCACGTGTTAAAATAAATTCACCTATTATATTGACACAACAAAGGAAACGGGATATAGGCAAATCTATAGAAAACAGAACAATACACCAGGATATAGGAAGCAAGTAAGACTAACCACACCTTTGTTCGTGGGAAGCCCAACGATTGGCTGAGAGAACAGCGAAGAAGTTGATTGGTTAACTGGCTAGCCATGTATATAAAAAACATCTGGCCAAACGAAACTCCATGCATTTTAGCTGGGGATGTAATGAACCGCGGGAAACTCTGTGTAGCTAAATTGCCATAAATATATTCCATAGCTTACTACCTGGCTCTACTTACGCATCGAGCACTGTTTAAGTAAATACTGAAAATCGATACATAAAAAAATATATCTCCTTATAAAATCTTATGTGGATACATAAAATACTAATATATATATATATATATATATATGTATATATATATATATATGTGATATATATATTTGTATATATATGCATATATATATATATGAAATATATATGATATATATATATATATGTATATATATATATATATATATGATATATGATAATGTATATGATATATATATATGATATAGTATATATATATATATATGATATATATATATCTCATATATATATATGATATATATATATATATATTTATATATATATGTGTGTATGTGTATTTATATTTATATTAGAATTATGTTAATGTTCAAATAAAAAATTCATCACATGAAGAAAGTGTTATAGCTGAATAGTGTTAGGCCAGTGATATGTGATATATAATATTTGTATTTGATTCATCACATATACAATGTTTTGAAAGACAGGTTATCATATTTCACGGACTTTATTTTCTTATTTAACATACAATTGTGTCGGCATACCCTTATGTATATTTAAATGTTCCTATGCATTTATTTCTTGGTGTGACAGACCTCAGTGCTGATTATATAAAAAAAAAAACATGAAAAACAAAGAGAAGTAAAGTCCATAAAATACAGTCAGTATTTATTACCATTTTTTTCTCTCGAATGAAATCTGTAATAATATATAGGCATTCAATATATTTCATGAATAATATGTTAATCATTTCTTCATCCTTTGATATTTGGATTCGGAATCTCTTAATTAAAGATATATATTTCTTCACTAACCTTCCATTCTTGTTTTTTCTAATTTTCCAGGGATTTTTCGGATAAATGTCATCGATGTTCGTGTATAAATTTACTTTTTCACATTTGGGATAAAAATTCGTATATTGAGTTACTTCCGTGTTCCTAGAGTTACCGGAAATACACGGCCTTATCAATGCCTACTCTTCTATTGTTAATATCTAGAAATTATCTGTAGTATTTAAAAAAATTTCTAAAAATATTTTTATAATTAATAATAACATTTTCTTTCAATAATTTATTTTAACACTTATTCCTTTCATACTCAATCCTGCTATCTCAATCGGTAATCAAAAATGTCTCACGCGTGGTTTCCAGTAAATCCATTTTTTTACTGAGTAAACATATAGCATGTATGAAATTGTTTATTTAATTCTATTTTTATTTTATATATAGTAATTACTAGTCTTATTATCCGATAAAGATATAGACATTTTAAGTGCTATTTTCATCAGTATGATTTAGTATTATTATGACATAAATATTATATTTTTATTCAGTTGAAAAATGTGTTCAAGAAAATAGAAGGAGGGAGACATTTTATTAACGATTGCTATATCAGGGATACATGTGAGATGTATTAATATTAAATTAAAATAGCAACTTAATTTATGATGGAAGATTATATTGAAAATATTAATAAAAATATTTTAAATACTATAGATAATTTTCTAGATATTATAAATGTAGTTACTTATAGATAGGTTAGAAATTCATAAGGCCATGAACTTCCGTGAATCAGTTCTCATTATGAACTCTAACACAATTAAACAACGTAATGACTTCTACAATTAATCTCTTGTAATCAGAAAAAAATATTTTAGCCGCACAAAACTTTAACTAAGATCCAGGCGAGCTATTTCATACAAAACTCCCAACATAGTTTACACATGATATCTAGAATAAAATGAATAAATAATGAAACAAAAATAAATTAAAATAAATAAAAACATGTTTCATTTCAGAAACGTTCCATGCATTTCAATTTCACACAGTTATGTGTTATTTCAAAAAACTAACAAGACTACATTTTTCAATATTCTGACGACTATTTTTTCAAGTGAATCATCCTGAAGACATGAAATAAATAATATTTTTGTTCAAATTCTTTCATTTTCTATTTTATATACATATATATATATATATATATATATATATATATATATATATGACAGAAGAGTAAGGACGCTGAGATGTAATATTTATGAAATAAAAATATTTTAAATAGTATAAATAATTTTCTAGATATCATTAATGTAGTTACTTATTATGAAGTGATAAGGCTAGGAACTTTTGGTACTCTGTATAACAGAAGTGTAAGGACGCTGACATTTATTTATTTGTTTATTAATTTTATTTTTATTTTGTATATAGTAATTAACAATTATTCATCCGATAAAGAAATTATAAGTTTACGTATCGTGTTTTCCTTTAGCACAATTGTCTATTTATTAATAGTAGTCATCACTTCCTTCATAAACAAACATTTCTAGTGGCTTCAAATTTAATACAATCAAGATGATAATATTATATGTAGATTTTTTGGGGAATCATATGTTAGTATCAAAAATATGTATTCTTATCACTGTTAATTTCGTTTTGCTCATACATTAATCCCGCTAAGTCAGACAGATAGATAGTATTTACAGATGGATCACATACGCGAAAAGTACCAGCACATCAATAGGATTATTGTGACCAACACTTCTGAGACACGACGACCACTCTCTGAGTATCGGCAACTATGAACCCGGTGACAAACAGTCCGAGAACAAGTAGTTATTTAAACCGCAGGTGAGAGATCAGAGTGTTCTTTCTCTTAGATCCCCATTTTACAAAGGGCATTTCTCCTAGTAAGCATTGTATATACTCTTGGTTTTGACTCAGGTTGCTAGAAACCAAAGCGTGATCAATATGCTGAATGATCATGCATGCATGTCAGGGTTGCCTCACCTTTATCTTTTGTCTCAAATTCAAGGCTATGAAGTACAGTTTTACAGCACTAAACACTTGCTGTTAATAATGACCCCGTTGGCGTAGCGGTACCCACGACGTGCTCGTAAGGTGAATTCTATTGTGAGAAGCTACATACTAAACCCACCGACCAATAACGAAAAATAAAACTAATAATTTACTACACAAAATTAAAAGCCTCTGACTTAATAAGCAGAAATGATAACACTGCTAACTCCCCCCTAAACCAAACAAACGTACTATATTTGTTCTAATGCCCATTCGAGGAATGTTTCCCAAAGACCCAAACAGACAAACACAGTACTTATATTGGCAATACCACTACAACCCTCTCCCGACGCCTTACGCATCACTTAAATGATACTAGTCTCATCCAGCGACACATTACCACACGGGAAAAAGCATAAAATCAACCGAACTAAGACAAACATTAACAACTAATACTAAGATCATACATAAAAACAACTGCACCAACAGACCAAAAATCTTCGAAGCCCTACACATAAAACAATTAGAACCCACAATTAATAAAATAGCATTCACCACTGGTACAAACGCCCGATCAGTCTTTAACAATTAATACATCATCATCATCATCATCATCATCATTATCATAATCATCATCATCATCATCATCATCATCATCATCATCATCATCATCATCATCATCATCATCATCAATAAATAAATAAATATACATATATGTAAATTAATAGATATATAACTAATAATAAAACTATTAAAATGACTCTCAGTAGCAATAAAACACAGCCTCCTGATGACGGTTGAGAGGCCGAAAGCGCTAGAGGAATGGCCTACGACACAACGCTATGGGCTATACTCCACCCGAAAAACGAAAAATCGTTGTCCGCGTCGAGAAATTGAAAAGAAGATCGTGATGAGAGAGAACTCAGTGGTCTTTAATGACGCTTGCCTAATCTATATTTATATTAACTTTCAAAAGATGATTTATAAAATGAACTTTCCTAATTTATAACTCGCAGCGACTATGCGCAATCAAGTTCTATTCTATTTAAAACAGACATTTTCAACAATAGTCCACAACACCGGACGTGACACTTCACCAACATCAGGAAGTAAATTATGGAAAAAAAAGGTTATACCTTTATTTGTCTTGGCTCTGTCGGAGCTTGTTTTTGTCAAGCGAAATATTAACTAAAAAAAAAATCAAGATGAAAAAAAAAATGGAAGGTATTTTGAAATATTTAGTTAAATGTTTCGAAATATTTTTCTTTTTCTTTTGATTTTATTACTCGCATCTAATACATGGTTTTTGGAGGCATTTTTGCCCCTCTCTCTCTCTCTCTCTCTCTCTCTCTATATATATATATATATATATATATATATATATACATATATATATATATATATATATATATATATATATATAACAAATTTAATCAGCTGTGTGAAGCATCGATGAATTTGAATATTATAATATATAAATTTGAAAATCAAAACATGATGGATTTTTATAAATAATCAAATCATTTATTCATTTTGTAAGCTAAACATTCGATGAATACACCGTGTTTTCTTCCTGATTTTGTTAGTGTGAAACGCGAATCCACCGCAGAGTAAGTAAATAAAAATAAAAAAGTTGTTAATAACGACAGTTTTAAGTGAAGTAATGTCCAGTCGATGTGCTACACTTGTTCGGTACGTTTTATATAATGAAATTGATTACACCTTCAAAGCATTCATGTATATGAATATTTTATATTAGTATTTAAAACAAACAAAATGTGATGCAATATTTAAGAAAATAACAAGTATTTATTTATTTTTTAGGCTAAGAATGTCGATGGATACATCATTCTAAGAGCAACACATTTTCTTTTGTTTTCCTTTTAATTCATTTAGTTGGTATAAACCATCGACCACAGGAGGGGGTCGAATCCACGGTAGAGTTAGAAAAATATATTATATATATGTTATATATATATATATATATATATATATATATATATATATATATATATGTATATATATATATGTATATATATACATATATATATATATATATGGATATATATATATATATGAAAGAGAAAGAGATACATACATTGATCAAGTTAATAAACTGAACATAAAACAAAGCTTTTCAAGAGTACTCAATACAAAATTGAACATTTATAAAATTACATGAACAATAGTATAGCTTAATGTCAATCTACCAACGTTTCTTTCATGATAATATACATATATTCATATATACATGTACATATATACATATACATAGTACCCGATATATATATATATATGTATATATATCTATATATGCATAATACTATAAATATATATATATATATATATATATATATATATATATACAATCACTTTCCTTACTATATAGTTGATCAACAAATAAAACGCTCTCTAACCGCCATAAATAAAAACTCTAACAACATATTAATAATAATAATATTAACTTGTTTTATTTTAACCAAATACACACCAACTATAAAGTAGATGAAAAAATAATTTAAAATATTATATATAAACATATATCCCCCGTAGATAATAACTTTAAAATTAGATTTATTATTTATTACAAGAAATCTAAAACCACAAATGTATTAATATAAAATAACCCGGCCGACAATGGCTTACGAAAAACTAGTTATGTCATATACGTGCTCAAATACCATATCAGAGAAGGTGTCTCAGCAAACCACACGTATATCGGCATGACTAGAACTAGCATATCACGCCGACTAGCTTGCCATCTCACCTTTTCTCAAAGTTCCATCTACCAATACTTGATAATGCATAGCATCCCCCAAAATGAATTCAGGAACATTTTAACCAAGAACACAGCCATTCTTGGGATATCATATTGCAGTATTCGTCTCCCCATAATGGAAGCGTTGTTTATTCAAGTAAATAAACCTAGTATCAACCATGCTCGTTATGAGGGGGGCGAAGGTCTGCTGAAGTGTCGTTGAAGTGGTATTGAAATGTTTTTTAAAAACGTATTTTTAATAAATTCACCAATCTTTCATTTTGCATACTCATTCATCCGCCTGAAGATGACCAACGTCGGTCGAAAAGGTTCGCGAAAATATGGCGATTTTTTATACAACATGTACGACAATACGAAATCGGTCGTGCGACGAATCCAAAAAACGAATAAAAAATAAATAAACAGACGCTGTCGCTACTGTTTAACCAAACATGCATAAATGAAGGAATGCTGCCTAATTACACAAATATATATATATATATATATATATATATATATATATATATATATATATATATATATATATATGAATAATGATGTAGTTATATACATATATACTTACTTTTGCAGTGAGTCCCTTTAGATGTTGACGTGTAACGTCTCTAAATAATTGAAACGATGTACAGGTGTTCTACTCCCATTTTTTTTACTTTTACTTTCGCTTTGTGGATTTTCTCTCGTTTCTTCCTTGGTTTCCACTTTGTTCACACAATGAAAAAAGCGTTTCCTGCGACGAGATTTCTTCTCTATTTTCTTTGTTGCCTCTTACCTTAGTTCTTTTAAAACATCTTCGTAGGCTTCCTCCTAATGAATGCGATCGTTCTAAATTTCTATTATATTTCTTCATGGCTTCCTATTTTAAATCTCTTCTAACGAGTTTAGATTTTCTATTTGAAATGCTACTTTTCACTTTGTTCGGTTCGTCCTTGCTTATTAATGAGGGGCTTAGTCCAACAATGAGCTTACTCATGCTTCGATTTGTATTAGAATATCCATTTTTTAGCGCACATAGTAAATATGTTTATACTATTTTAGATCTCTATAAGTGGCGCTGTCCGTCAGTCATTTATTAACGTTTTGAGTTTGAAATATCATTTTAATTGTTATATTACCCCACTCCTACGATATTATTATTGAACTCCGATGAATTGGCTACTTTCGTGCCCCCTTCGACGTAAATTCACTGCTGCTGGCCTCTGGAACTCCCTCTCTTCTCCCTGTTTCCTCGACAGTACCGACATGCAGAGGTTTAAAACTAATGTAAACAAACATTTCGCGACACTGCTCCCAAATTCCCCGTAACCCTGTATGCCTGGTTTGGGGTGAACTATGTAAACGAAAAAAAAAATTTACGCCACCAAAAATTCAGACAAAAGTCAGTTTGTTGTAACAAACGTTTCAGTACGTACTCATTGATGTGTTCGTTTTGTAGCAGAACAACTATTGTTGCATAGCCCCCGCATGGGCCGCGGCAGTTCTTGTTTTGTGTAGTGTACTCGTCCCGGAACGGGCCGTGGCAGTTCTCGTTTAATCACTCGTCATTTTTAACACCATAAATCATATAATGTGCATACCTTTAATAAGATGTCCCTATACAAACACCTAAAAACGCACAACTGCCCTACATCTGAGTTGAGACAGATCTTAGTAATGAACATAAAAATAATACATTCCGAAACTAATTTTTTTTTTAAATTAAAAATACTTGAAGCCGTATACATAAAAAACACAGCTACCTAAAATTAATAACATTTCATATGAGACAAGTAAAACTAGTTTAAAATGCTTAGCTTAGTTCAGTGACACCAACCGGGGTCGCCTAATTCAATTTAAAAAAATAGGGACATCTTATTAAAATTACTTACTGCCTATCTCCCTCATTTTCCTTGTCCATTATTATTAGACTAGACCAAATTAAAACAGCCACTATTTTAAATTAAAATTATAAAAAATAATGAGAATAATAATAAATAAAATTAATAAATAAACGAAGAACTGTTTCTATCGTCACATTTCAAAATGTAGACGTCCGTCTTTTACGTGAACGGTTTGCCGGCGTATATTTTTAAGAAATTCCAATCTTTCACTCGCTTTTCATTCAATTTTGCCATTAAAGACCTGAAGATGATTCCGGAGAAAATCGAAAACGTTAGTCAAACACACGGATCCTACATTAATTCATTCCATTTCAACGTTAAGAAGATCATTCGACGAATGGAAAAAATAAAAAAAAGAATCCCTAAGCGAAAGAGTTCTGTCGTTTTCAACAACCCATGCATTCATGAAAAAATGCTGCCTAAATACACACACAATATATATATATATATATATATATATATATATATATATATATATATATGAAGCAATCCAACAAAAGATATAAGCGTCAACTAATATCTTATAATTAGTGAAACATCCGGATAAAAAACTGAAGCTCAATATACTGGATAGAGCATTAATATTATAATATAAAATGAAGTAATAAAATAAGGTGTCAATCAAATTTTATTAGAATTCAAAGTTCATGCAAAGCATCCTTAAGTCCTTAGCTCATGAGTTTTCAAAGATAATTCTTCTCTTCAGAGGACCATTACCGCAGTTATACTACTACAGGCAATAAAATTACGCTTTGTTTGTTTGTGTATATAATTTTATATATTTTCAAAGCGTAATTTTATTGCCTGTAGTAGTATAACTGCGGTAATGGTCCTCTGAAGAGAAGAATTATCTTTGAAAACTCATGAGCTAAGGACTTAAGGATGCTTTGCATGAACTTTGAATTCTAATAAAATTTGATTGACACCTTATTTTATTACTTCATTTCATATTATAATATATATATATATATATATATATATATATATATATATATACATACAAGGAATACCTGTCCAAGAACCGAATAAATTAAATCCTCGGACAGAAGAGTTTGCACACCTTTTATGCCTTTTTACGACAATGAAAATACACATATAATGATACTACATGTCTTCTGTTTATGTCTCCTCGGAAAATGGCGACTTGCGCGCTGGGTGGCATTTCTACCATTGTTCAATGTACAACTTCATTTTCGTTTAAATTATTATTTTACTAATTCGGCATATCTACCCGTAACTTTTCCCGATATATACGTCAGGGGCTCGTAAAAAATCTCGTTTTTTCTTTGATCTGTAATCAAATATAGCGTGACTTCCGATCTCTTTTAATTCTTTTCCAGCTCAGGGAAATTAGAAAATTAAAATCTATAACATCAAAAGTTCAAAGATCCAACATTCAAAAGTAGAAAATGCATAAATAAAAAAATCCAAAATTGAAAAAAATACAAATTAAAAATTAATAATTAAAAGTTTAAAAGAATGAGTGAAATGGTTTCGGTTTTATATGGACAGCATTAAAGATCCAGGAACACAAGGGAGCCATGTAGTCTCTATTTATTCGTTGGCAATTGGAGGCTCGGAACCGTAACAGTGAGCCGCATCAAAATGTTTAAGCTGACGATGCTAGTTTTGTATTCTGTTTTACCTGCTGTTCGTTATTACATTGGCTGCATATCGCCTTTTTTATTTGGTCGTGTCGCAATTCTTTGTCCATTCATTTCAAGTCTAGCTGGCCTTCACCGGTTGCACCGGGAGGTGTGGGCACGGTGTCGACAAATAAAAGCAAGGTAAATAAGCCCAATAACACAATGGAAAGAGAGAGCGAAACCCGATTAACTAAACGCAAGATGAGGAATTAGTTGAAAATTACAAAATAGAAAAAATAGAGAATAATAGGATTACATTGTTCAATACAATTGATTCAACACGTACTAAGGCCCAAAGCGACTAAAAGATAAGAGTTAATGAGATTTGCAGTCAAATGATAGAATATTACTATGATAGGGTTGAGAACTATGCTTAATTTACAAGACGACTCGAAATATATTTGTTGACATTGCACTTTGAAAACGTCCAGGCGGTTGTCTTTATGGAAACATTCCTGCGGCCCATTCACCCGCTCTTCCAGAGACTCCAACCGAAAAAAAACATTTTTAAGCATCTAACTGTCGCTGCTAGTGCAATTATGTTAATCTCTTTTGCATTTATTATCCTGAGTATATTCGCCAAGTTAATGAGCTCAGAGGCGGCTGTGATTACTGGAATGATTGAAATGTTACAACAGGTTTTAGATTCTTTGAATGTCGTACATTTGAACTTGTAATTTCGGTCTATGCATATTCTCAGCTCATTATGCCGGTATTATTTGCTACTCTCTTCTCTGTGGCTTATGTCACAATGTCAGAATTAACACTTCTTCTTCCTAAGTATGTAGCAGTTGGGATCGCATATTCATAGCAGACTGTGTATGACTTATTTCCAACAGTACTTTCTGGTATATTTTCCGTTGTGTGTCCATTTGTGTATTTACTTTCAGGCTATTACACATAGCAACCTACGTGTGGTTGGGTGCTTTTATGTCCGCTACGATGAAAAATAAGGAAGTCATATTAACCCTTATTCCTCTCAAGGGTTCCTTAGTAAGCAAGATGGCATCCATTACAATGATCTACATATCGTATATACGAGATATACAACATCGACACATTTTAGGAAAATCTGCTGGTTCTCAAAGTCTGAGCAACTTTTTGGGTTATTCTGTAGAAAAGCGTCGCCACTAATAGAGAAATGAGTTTTGCAAAAAATATACAGTCCAGCCAGTCATGCGACCATTCTGATGCATTTCTAAACCCGCGTCGGACTAGATTAAGGGTAAGGTTTTGTATTATGCAGCTATACAAAATGAAGGAACTACTTAACTGTGAAACGCATGGTGTACAACTTTAAGTCGCCAAATATATTTTGTGGAAGTCCTCAGCCACGTCACCTGCTTTCAATGCCGGTGTTAATATATCAGTTGCGCTAAACAAGCACCCTGATAATTTATAAAACAAAAATGGGTATTCGTCTTTTTTGCAAATATATAATCATTTAAAAGAGAATACTTTTCTGGTGAAGATAAACTATTAAAACAAAGGATTACAGTTAGGAAGTTAAATGTGTCTAATAAACGCAACTGTCGAACGCATTGCGGACAAGCATCTGTCTGCGATTACGTGACAGCAGAAATATAATAGAGACAATGTGTTTTTAACAGAATGAAACTTGCTACCGCAACAATAGCAGCAACTCAATATGAAGCTCGAGGACGACATAAGCTATTATTTTGGGGATAGACAACGCATCTTGTTTGCTTATATGTAAACATGTTTCATCGGTTGTTTTGATTTGTGCTTTTTTTGTCTACGGCCTCCAGATTGTGTAGCATCTCTTGGAAAGCAAAGGCACCGTTTCGGGGGCCTTCTTCTAAACGGCTATTCCCGTATCGACCTCTCACTTATTAGAGGCCAGATTATTATAACTGCATTCCAATCATCGACTCTGTAACTGTTCAATGACCACGACATAGATAACTCGTATAAAGGTTAGTCGTCTCACGTGTTTACTTAAAAGCTGGGCGTAGCACGTGTTTGTTTAACGCTTGAGCGTCTAACGTGTTCGTTTAACGATTTAATGGCTCATATGTCCGTAGCGTGAAAACGCGCGCTTATCAAAGTGGTCATTGTTTCTTTCTGCAGCGATAACTTATACAGTAGTAACTTTTAATTGCTAAAATGTGATATTTTATATTGCCCACAGAAACATTGCACGTGGTTCAGTTATCACAATAATGCGTTTACTGGCTGCGAATATTTCCTAGCTTGTTTTTCCAATCTGACATAGCAACTGCTGTAGAGAGCTTGCAACGAGACCAGTTGCTCAAACTTTAACATCTCCAAGTATTACACTATAACCTTCAAGGAGAGGTTCAATTTTAAGGTACACGTAATCTCTATCTTGTATTTGTTCTGTGTTTCTACCCGGCTCTATAATGTTCTGTTGATTAAACGAAGACGAGTCGTGTGCTTATTGCTGACGATAGAACAGTGCCTGAGCGTTGTCTCATTTAATTTATTATATTGTGATAACTATTGCGATGGTCGGGGATATGTGCGACCACTGCGCAATTACAATTCGGTCCAATACTATTTTGGCCGAATACTAATAATCGGCAAGCTGTATGATTGGGCCCTATTCTGATATTCCATCGTTCTTAAAAATTACCTCGAGCTTATGATAGCGACTTCGGGCTTCATATGGCTACTTATTGTTTTGAGAGACGGGGCGGGGAATGACAGAGACGGATAAATATCGTGAAGTGTTGGTGTTCGGAGACAACTAAAAATATTTAACATGTTTATACTTGTATAGAATGTATTTTGAAATCAACCGAATTATAATATGAGAGATCTAATGAACATCACCTGTTTACCATCGATATTTTTTTATAGACAGTATTTATATCTCGTGGGGATTCATGTATCTAATTTTGTAATTGCATTTTATATCATCTGAAATGTTATATATATATATATATATATATATATATATATATATATATATATATATGTACATGTATATATATATACATATATATGTATATGTATATATATGTATATATATATATATGTACATAAACATGTATATATATGTATATATATACACACATATATATATATATATATATAGTATATATATATATATATGTGTGTATGTATATATATATACATGTATATACATATAGGTATACATACATATAAATTATATATAAATATATATGAATATATATATATATGTATATTTATATATATGTATATTTATATATATGTATATATATAAATGCGCACATGTGTGGTATAGTAACCTCATACAATGAGATGTGTCAGCGTGATGAGATTAAATTTTGATTAATTCGAACATGATCGATTACTTACATAGATTTTCCGCCAGCAGCGTTGGCCTTAGGCATAACTGTTCTTAACAATAAATGTTTATATGTAGATAACTATTTCATAATATTAGAAAGACTATTTTGTTACAATCGATTACTATTCAGCTATCTTTCTTCTCCAACTCTTACGGTCACCAGAAATTCCAATTCTCATTCGTTACATAGGTATAACTTGATTGTGGATAACTAATACAGAACTGTAATAAAAAAGCACACCACAAGGTAGTTGTTTATTAGATAGTATCCCTGTATAATCGCATTAAACTTTTTATATTAAAATGATGTTTTTTTTTTATTTTGTTAAGTTACGTCTGTAGCAGGTATAATATTGTAAGTGTCTGCAGCTCTTCAGAATTATGTTTCAGTGTTATAATACTAAGTCAACTGGAACACTAACTCACGTGTATTCTTTCAAATTCTAATTCGTGTTTTAGTTGTTACGGCTAATTCTATTTTTTAATTCGCTCTTTTTTCTCCCGCTGGGCGCTGTTTTTGATGTTATTGAGAGAATCGGACTATTTCACAGAGCACAGGAAGCTCATGGCCCAGGATGGTATGGCCTACGTGAAGTATTACTCGTGTACCGTAATGCTTCGTTATACTCTTAGAATTGCAGTAGTTCAACCCCAACACTCAAATCAGTAAAGCCTAACGGTTGCATACGAAGTAAATAGAAGTTTGGGCGGAAACGTCTAAATAAATAGTGTTCTCACTTGCGCATAATGAACCTTGTCATGTACAGTCATGGAATTGCAGTTCTTAAAACCACAGGTATTCACATGAATGGCGCACATACAGAGACGACGGAGCCCGATGGGTAATCCTCCATACGTTTCATTGTAGCACTGTTCGCTGTGTTGCTTCGACACTAGCACGTTTCAACTGCAGCTACCACGCTGGATCAATGTATAAATTCAGCTCGGATTATTTCGTTGCTAATAGAGCAGGTGTGAGGATTTCAAACACAACACCTGTAATGAAACCAGATCATACTTGATGTCCGAAGAAGTGTTTGACTTAAAGGCTCTTCTGCTGCTGACACATTTACCATCTTTACTATACACATTGTTTAGTTTCCTCCTCCTCTTGTATTTAACGATCTATATCATTTACTTTTATTTTTATATTCATATACCATTTTATACGGCTATATCTCAATTGACATTTGTTTTTAGATAAATAGGTTTCTATAGAAGCTCATACAATTAGACATGGACTACTGGTTGGTTTATATGTATGCAAAGTTAATAGCTATTAAACATACATTGAATAGCTAGATGCAGTGAGATATTCGCAAACATTGAAACAATGACTCGCCGTTGTAGATAAAACACACGTCAATACACACACACACACGTATGTGTGTGTGTGTATATTTTACTAATTTTATCGAAATTTATTCACATGTATTTTTTCTGGTGGGTTACTTTTTGGCCAATGATATTTAACCTCGGAGTTGAATTTCTTTATTTCTTCCCAAAAAGTATTGGTTAACTATGCGGACATTTGAAAAAAGTAACCCTGTTCATCCTGCGTGTTCTTAACATTGATGATTTCCTGGATTTTCTATTTGTGAAATGTGTACATGTTTTCATCTAAGATGATTCTCTTTGCTAAAGAATACTCCGTATATTTTTGCATTCTCTTAATATTTTTATATTTTCAAATATGTGCTAAACAGTCATATAATGTTACTGCTGTATCCCCATGTTCTCCAGCGACGAGAAAGCATATATTTTTCAAGATCCATGGGTTAAGGGAAGATACGAGTGTATTTATATATTCCTTGTTTGAACTATGTGATGATTTAATACATATTGTACTTTTCCAATGTTTATCCTAATCACTTATTACTTCATAGTACTACTCTATATTGTATGTTGAGAATTGCCTGTTCAAATTACAGTATAATTGCAAGATTAAATATTATTTTTCTTTATTATAATCGTTCTCTCTATCATATATATATATATATATATATATATATATATATATATATATATATATATATATATATATATATAGTAGTTCGTCGGAAAATACACTCTCTTGAATTTATTTCTCTAAACCTAGATTTAAATAAGAACCATCATGAATATTGCACACTTTCTACCATAAATATAACAACTAATACACTTATATTAGTTGATATGTATAGTTTTTCTTTTCTATTAATATTTTACAACCTGTGTACATATATATAAAAATTAAGTGTTTATCTAATGATTTCGATTATAATATTTAAAGCTTTAAGTAATCGTTTTATACATATTAATATATAAAGTATTATAATATACATTATATAATCTAGCGAACTATTATATATATGTATAATAATTCAATTGATACGAAAATTGATAGCACGTTTTCTTAAGACTTTACCTATTATAATCGAGATTCTAAGATAAACACTTAACGATAATTATCCATATGTACGCTTTATTAAAATATAATATTAATATGTGATATTAATATATATTTATATATATATATATATATATATATATATATATATATATTGGTTTGTAGGTCCCATTTTGTTATTTCCCCTATACTACTAACATATAAACCGGTGACTCCTTCTGTCAGTGGGTGTTTCTCTACAATGAGCTTTTTGAGGTTTCTGTTACTTTCTGTAAGACGTGTTGCTAAAAGCACTGATGAAGTTACGTCTTGGATTAGCTTTATTATTTAATAAAATAAAATAAAATAAAGTATTTCCAAACTGTTTTGGACACGATCGTACGCCATACTGGACTTGATGCTCTAATTCTTGGAAAAATTTTAATGTTTTAATTCAGTGAATATGTTTATATATATATATATATATATATATATATATATATATATATATATATGTAAGAATATAATTGCATTAGTTGTTATATTCATAGCAGAAATTGTGAAATATTGGTGGTGCTTCAATTTGGATCAAACTTAAGAGAAATACATTAAAAATAGCATTGTTTCTCGATGAATATACTATACATAATGATGGTTTGTACTCTAAGTCACGCTTATGCGATATATACATATTTGCTTATTTCAATAAACATGCGGACTTTAAGCGTTTCTAAGCGCTACTTCGATCGTTAAATTCTATCTCAAGCTATTGTCAATGTACATATTATTTTCCCAATGTGTTACAATCGATTGACTATATTTTGAATATATGTGGTCCAATTATTGATACAAAATACATCATATGCAAATGAATGGAAATTCTAAGACAACAACTTGACTAAAATACATTTAGCAGAAAATGAACAGATATTACGGAACGGAACTGAATCGCATTAAAATACATGCACACTAACATATAGATAGATAGATAGATAGATAGATAGATAGATAGATAGATAGATAGATAGATAGATAGATAAAGAAAGAGAGAGAGAGAGAGGCATATACACAATGACGGGCATACGCACGTATCTCCACAAACCAACCGTCATTTACTGAGTTTGAATATAAAAGATATACTTTATATATTTTGCATAGATATGTGCATGTCTATGTGCCGAAATATTTTTAGATAATTCTATATCATTTGGGCAGCTGGCATTTTCATTTTAGAAGAGTCTATTGAAAGGTGAGATCATTCCAACTGTGTTTCTTTTGTCCTAACAATTACCCATCACAAAGAATCTAAAAAATTACTAAAAAATCAATTTAAAAAGAGTTCGTATGCAGTTCATGGAATGGGCTGAAAATTTAATGTTATAATTTAGAAAGCCATTTTTTAAAATGTTGATGTTGGGGTTGATTTACTATTTTGTACTATCACCTAACAATAAACAGAATAGTTAATCAAACCTTAACGCCCCTGTCTAAATTTGAGATGAAAATTTAATCTGCCCCAATAATACAGAAGCACCATTATTTACAGTCACACAATATATGTACAAAACGCACGTAAAATAAATATGTATGAACGTGATATGTATTAACAATGTGTCGTTCCTACCCTGTTTATGCCTCTGCACTCCTAACAGAAGGCGACGCTTTACAGTTGAACACCTGATGTCGTATGACGGAAACCAACACAGTTACTTCCTGTGCATATCTTCTCCCCGAGCTAATTCATTTTTTCCAACGAGCCAATTCCTTGCCCCCCTCCCCCAAGCCATTTCATTTTTCCCACCGAGCCAATTAATTCCCCCCCCCCCCCCGAGGCAATTGATTTTTTTCAACCGAGCCAATTTATTTTTCCCCCGAGCCAATTCAGTTTTCCCACTAGGCAAATTCATTTTTCGTCCGAGCCAATTCATTTGTCCCACCGAGCGAATTCATTTTTCCCCCGAAGTAAATCATTTTTCCCCCGAGCTAAATCGCTTTTCCCCCTAAGCCAATTATTTTTTTCCACCGAGCATATTCATTATTTCTCCCCGAGCCAATTCATTTCCCCACCCGAACCAATTCATTTTTCCCACCGAGCCTATTATTTTTTTCCACCAGGCCAGTTCATTTTTTCCACCCAGCCAATTTATTTTTCCCCTGAGCCAAGTCACTTTTCCTCCTGACAGAATTTGTTTTCCACCGAGCCAATTCATTTTTCCCCGTAGCCAATCCATTTTCTCCACCGAGCGAATTCATTTTTCCCACCGAGCGAATTCATTTTTCCCACCGAGCCAATTCATTTTTCCTACCCAACCAATTCATTTTCCCCTACGAGCCAATTTCATTTTTCCCGCCGAGCCAATTCATTTTCCCCCCGAGCCAATTAAATTTCCCCACTGAGCCAATTAATTGTTCCCAGTGAGCTTACTTATTTTTCTCATGGAGCCAATTCATTTTTCCCTAGATCCAATTCTTTTTCACCCCACGAGCCAATTCATTTTTACAACCGAGCCAATTCATTTTCCCCCTGAGCCAATTAATTCCCCTCTCAAATCCACCTAATCTTTCCCACCGAGCCAATTAATTTTTAACCGCGAGCTAATTCATTTTTACCACCAAGCCAATTCATTTGTTTCCCGAGCCAATTAATTTTTCCCACCCAGCCAATTCATGTTTCTCCCGAGCCAATTGATTTTTACCACCGAGCATATTCTTTTGCCCCCACAGCAAATTCATTTTCACCCGGAGCAAATACATTTTTTCCACCGTGCTAATTCATTTTTACCACCGAACAAATTCAATTTTGTCACGAGCCAATTCATTTTCCACCTTGAGCTATATTATTTTTCCCACCGAGCAAATTCATTTTTCCCACCGAGCCAATTCGTTTTCCCTCACGAGCCAATTCATTTTTTCCGCCGAGCCAATTAATTTTCCCTCGGAGCTGATTAATTCCCCCCCCCTCTAGCCAATTCTTTTTTCCCACCGAGCCAATTCATTTTCCCCTACGAGCCAATTTCTTTTTTCCTGCCGAGCTAATTGATTTTTCCCCCCGAGCCAATTACTTTTTCCCACCAAGGCAAATAATCCCCCCCCCACGAAGCAATTGATTTTTTCCCGCCGAGCTAACTCATTTTCCCCCGAGACAATTCATTTTTCCCACCGAGCCAATTCATTTCCCCCACACCTGAGCCAATTGATTTTTTCCACCGAGCCAATTCATTTTTCCCACTGAGCAAATTCATTTTTCATACGAGCCAATTCATTTGTACCACCGAGCGAAGTCATTTTTCCCCCGAGCTAAATCATTTTTCCTCCGAGCTAAATCATTTTTCTTCCTGAGCCCATTCATTTTTTCCACCGAGCCAATTCATTATTTCCACCCGAGCCAATTCATTTTCCCACCCGAGCCATTTCATTTTCCCCACGGAGCCAATTTATTTTTTCCACCGAACCAGTTCATTTTTTTCCACCCCGCTAATTCATTATTCCCCTCAGCCAATTCCCCTTTCTTCCTGAGCTCATTTTTTTCCACGGAGCCAATTCTTTTTCACCGCGAGCCAATTAATTTTCTCCCCCGAGCCAATTCGTTTTTCCCACCGAGCCAATTAATTTTTCCCAACGAGCCAATTAATTTTTCCCACCCAGCCAATTCTTTTTTTCCTACGAGCCAATTCATTTTCCCCCCGTGCCAATTTATTTTCCCACCGAGCCAATATATTTTCCCCACGAGCCAATTCATTTACACCCGAGCCAATTCATTATACCCACCGAGCCAATTCATTTTTACCACCGAATCAATTCATTTTTCCCACGAGTCAATTCTTTTTTCCCACCGAACAAATTCATTTTTCCCGCCGAACCAATTCATTCCCACCGAGCTAATTCATTTCCCCCCCCCCCGGGCAAATAATTTTTTTCCACCGAGCCAATTCATTTTTCCCCCGAACCGATCTTTTTTTTTCCAACATAGACAATTCATTTTCCCCCCGAGCCGATTAATTTGTCCTACTGAGCCAATTAATTTTTCCCACCGAGCCAATTCATTTTTCCCACCGAGCGAAATAATTTCAACCCGAGCTAATTCATTTTTTCCACCGAGCAAATTCATTTTCCCACCGAGAAAATTCATTTTTAATCCAATTCATATTTTCCACCGAGCCAGTTCATTTTTTTTCACCAAGCCAATTCATTTTCCCCCGAGCCAATTCACTTTTCCTCCTGAGCTCATTTTTTTTCCACCGAGCCAATTCATCCCCCCCTCGAGCTAAGTCATTTTCTCCACCGAGCCAATTTATTTTTCCCACCGAGTCAATTCATGTTTCCCACGTAGCCAATTCATTTTTCCCCCGAGCAAATTAATTTTTTCTCCCGTGCCAATTACTTTTTCCCACCGAGCCAATTCACCCCCCCCCCTGCGCCAATTCATTTTTCACACCGAGCCTATTTATTTCCCCCCGAGCCAATTCATGGTCACCCCGATGGCGAAAGTCAAATTATAACAGGCCAACAGCTAAACAAGAATAGCTAAATCAGAATAGGCAAATAGCTAAATAGCCAGAGGAGCATAAGTAAAGAGCCAAATCAGAATAGCTAGATTACCATAGGCAAATGGCTAAATCAGATTAGGCAAATAGCTAAATCAGAATACTAAATCAGAATAGGCAAATAGCCAGATGATAAAGAAATACGAATTGGCAAATTAGAATACGTAAATCGCTTAATAGCCATATGGTAAATCAGAATTGACAAATCAGAATTTGCAAATCAGAATAGGCAAATAGCTAAATAAGTATAGGCAAACAGCCAAATCAGAAAAAAAGCAAATAGCTAAAGAAGAATAGCTAAATAAGAATAAGCAAATAGCTGAATCAGAATAGACAAACAGCCAGATGGCCATAAGCAAATAGCTATAACAGAATAAGCAAATAGCTAAATCAGAATAGGTAAATTACTAAACCAGAATAGAGAAATAGACAGATAGACATAGGCAAATAGCTAAATCAGAATAGGCAAATAGCCGATTGCACCAAAATCAGAATAGGCAAATAGCTAAATAGCAATATAGCCATAGGCAAGTAGTTAAATTAGTATATACAATAGCCAAATAGGCAAATCAGAATAGGCAAATCAGAATAGGCAAATACCAAATAAGAATAGGTTAATAGCGAAATGAGAATAGGCAAATAACAAGATAACTTATTGCCGCCCATGTGCACATGCTATATACGTACCTATCGCCACCTCTGAATCTTAAATACATACCTATCGCCCCGGTGCGAATGCTTAATACGTACCTATTGCCGTCCCTGTGTGCATACTGCATATGTACCTATCTGCTGCGCCAGTGCGAATACTAAATATGTATATATCAGCGCCCCGGTGCGAATGCTAAATACGTACCTATCACCCCGCCGGTGCGAATGCTAAATACATACCTATCGCCACCCCTATGCACTACTATATACGTACCTATTGCCGCCCCGGTGCAGATACTATATATATACCTATCGCCGGCCCAGTGCACATACTATATTCGTACCTCTTGCCGCCCTGGTGCGCATACTATATACTTACCTATCTCTGCAAGAGTGCATATACTATATATGTACCTATTTCCAGCCCAGTTTGGATACCTAAGAACTTATATTAATGCGCCACTGTCGTGTCAGAAAAACAAAATAGTGTTCATTCATGTATTATGACAATATCATGAATATGAATATTTTTCGTTAAAAACAGAAATAAATACATTTTTGTCACTCCCCCAAGAAATGTTTTTCTCATCCTCCCCAATACTAAGAAAAATGTTCATTCTAAAGAGAAAAAAAAATCAGTGACCCTTCCCCCTTCCAATTTGTTTTACTCTCCCCCATACATAGAAATAGTTTTAGTTTAAAACAGAAAAAAATTAAAAAAATAAAAATAAAATGTTTACCCCCCCCCCCACACAAAGAAAAAAATGTTCATCCTCCCCCATACATATAAATATTTTTAATGAAAAAGAAAACAGAAAAATAAAAATTTGGACCCCCAATTTTTTTTTACCCTCCCCAATACATAGAAATATTTTCAGGTAAATAATGAAAAAAAATTTCCGAGGTGCCTCGATCATATCAAAAAACCATACTGCAGAAGCCTCCGGGTCCTATATTGTGTGGGGTCCTATACTGTGTAAGCACCTCTGGTCCCTATACTGTAGAACCACCCATGGTTCCTATTCTGCAGAAGCCTCCGGTTCCTATATTGTAGAAGTACCCCCGGTGATGGGTCCTATACTGTAGAAGCACCCTTGGTTCCTATACTGCAAAACCACCCATGATCGCTATTGTGCAGAAGCCTCCGGGTCCTATATTGTAGCAGCACCCCTGGTACTGCGTCATATACTGTATCAGCACCCCTGGTAACTATACTGTAGAAGCAACCATAGTTCCTATTCTGCAGGAGTCTCCGGGTCATATATTGTAGAAGCACCCCTGTTGCAGGGTCCTATACTGTAGAAGCACCCCTGCCCCTATACTGCAGAAGGATCTATGGTCGCTATTCTGCAGAAGCCTACGGGTCCTATATTGTAGAAGCACCCCAGTGCTTTGTCATATACTGTGGAAGAACCCCTGGCCTTTATATTGCAGAAGCTCCCTGAGGCCCTTATTGTGCAGAAGCCTCCCGGTCCTATATTGTAGAAGCACCCCCGGTGCTGGGTCCTATACTGTAGAAGCACCCTTGGTCCCTTTACTGCAGAAGCACACATAGTCGCTATTCTGCAGAAGCCTCTGCGTCCTATATTGTAGAAGCACCCCTAATGCTGGGTCCTATACTGAAGAAGCTCCCCTGGTCCGTATACTGCAGAAGCACCCATTGTCCCTATTCTGCAGAAGCACCCATGGTCCCTATTCTGCAGAAGTGTACGGGTCCTATATTGTAAAAGCTCCCCGGTGCTGGGTCTTATACTGTAGAAGAACCCCTGGTCTCTATACTGCAGAAGCACCCATGGTCCCTAGTCTACAGAAGCCTCTGGGTCCTATATTGTAGAAACATACCCCGGTGCTATGTTTTATACTGTAAAAGCACCTCTGGCCCCTATACTGCAGTAGAACCCATGTTTCCTATTCTGCAGAAGCCTCAGGGTTCTATATTGTAGAAGCACCAGAAGCACCCCTTACTGATCCCGTCTCTTTTTTTCATCTAAAAAATATCCTAAAAATATCAAATTTGAGACAGTTTGCCGAGTAGATTTTGAGGAGGAGCTGGACATACAGACAGCCAGACAGACATACAGACAACTTCTCTTTATAAGGGGAGATAATTTATTTCCTTTTTACTACAAAATTGATTTTGTTTCACGAGAGCAGGCCTCGAAATAAAAGTATGCCCGTAAAGATAGGACCATAATCACACAAGTTTTTTGAAGGTAACAGAAATTTAAAACTCAATTAAAGGTGGATACAACACAAACATAAATACAAGTGAAAAGAAAAAGAAAACGAAAAAGAGAAAAAGAAAATGGAAATATTGAAATATAAGATACAAGAATTGAAGGCTGAGATAAGAGCTACAAGAGACAGAGAAAAGAAAATAAAAAGAGAGGAAGGGAACGCAGATATAGCCGGGTGTTGCGAGGGTTGAAATATGAAAGCACATATTTCCGGGCCGACGTGCGTTAACGCGTGTCAAAAGATGCTCAGTCTGGCTCAAGCCTACCTGGCGGAGGCAAGTGACAGATTATCTAATCTGTTGATTTGCCTATGAAGAGGTGAGGAAGGGGAAGAGTGACCCTGTATGGAGGACAGGTAGAGAGGGGGGATGGGATAAAAATACTTAAGGTGCTAATAACAATAAAATTTTAAAAATGTAAAAATTTAAATTAAAATTTAAAATGTTTATACACCGATAGAAATAAAATTATGAATACAGTAAATATGTAATCATAATCATTATACTGATAATATAAAATATAAGAGATGTATACATATATATACATATACACACATACACATACACATATACATATATATATATATACACATATATGTATATACATACATACACATAAATACACACATAAAAACACACATACATACACACATATATATATACATATATACTATGATAACAGTAATAGTAATAATAATAATAATAATAATAATAATAATAATAATAATAATAATAATAAGAAGAAGAAGAAGAAGAAGAAGAAGAAGAAGAAGAAGAACCACAACTAGTGCAATAATAGTAATCAACATGATACATTTCTTTTAGTGGCTCTAAAATCAAGTGTAGGTTCATATTTATCTTCGGCAATGCTAGTATAGATATTATGAACGGTGGTATTAGGGGAATCTATGAAAGATAATCTAAATAATAGCACGACATAGTGGCAATTAAGATGATGTGGTATACAAAAATTATTAAGATTTCCGACAGTTCAATAGGTCATATTTTATAATGAAAGGGGGGGGTGTTTCTGGGTAAAAATATTATGGGTTGTTTGTCATAGAAGGGAGAAAGTATAAGTAGTATTTATGGATGTAAGAGTAGGGGTAAATTTGTTGGTTTGATTCAGAAACGATGAGGTAGAGTCGGTAAATGGTTACTAACTCATAGTTAATATGTTAGGTGCTATTACGGGGTAGGTTGGGAGAGATGGGTAGGCGTAGGGGTTGATAATGTGTTAGAAAGGAGGGTCGAAAGTTTTGGAGGGAAGTTAGAATAGTGTAAGTAGAGAGAGAGAGAAGAGAATAGGGGGTAACGATGAGATTGTGTGGTTAAGCAGAGAAAATATATAGGAACACTTCTGTGTCAATGAGTAATATGGGATTTACAAGAGAGTAAGGTGGGGTATGGGGATTACTTAGAAGGTAAAGTACCGTGCCGGCTATTGATGGAAGTCTCCTGTTTTCTGTTATGAAGTTTATGTTTGTCCTTGAAACGGATAATTTCCAATTTTTCGTTTAGGCATAGGTGGCAAGGTGTGTTGAGTGACTTGCAAGTACAAGTTTTTAAAAAGATTTTCCATTTAACTATAAGAGTTTCATTCTTTATTTTAAGTTTATGATGATGTAAGCATAATCCGGTTTGGCCAGGGTGGTTAGGGTTGTTAAAAAAGAGGTTGTGATTGTAAAATCGTTCTTTGAAATATTTTCTGCTATTCCAATATAAAATTTTGTTTGTGATAGATTTTTAGTTGGAAGGATAGATGACTCATAGACTACTTGGGTTGACAAGCATTTTGTGTTAAGTGGGCAGTTAGGTGTTTTATGCAGTTACAAGTTCTACTAGGGAAGGGGGTGTTAATGTACTTAATATGTTATTATTGTGTTTTGTAATGATTTCTCGAGGTTATCTCTACAACTGTAACTCAGTTTAAGTGTATTTTTATTAACAAATTTGTTGAGGACATTGCTAGTTGTGAAATGGGTGTTAATTAGATTAATGGAATGTTTTGCCTCATTTAGTCTTAGTTTACACCTCCTTTTAATAATATGACTAAACTTCTCATTTTTCTCATATTGTATCGTTGTCAACCTGTCACTTCATCAGCACGACACAAGGATGCAATACAAACACACATCACTACGTAACCAATGCAGACTATGATAGTGGGATTATAGTTTTTATCTCCTAACTTTAATTGGAGACCAGTCAGTATCAATGGTTTCTCACTGACAATAACCAGTTGCGTTCCTTGAAGTCTTTTTTACAAGAACTCTCACAAGATTTCCTGCACTCTGCACATTTATTCGATAAACGTTGTAAATCAGTTTCTGCCATCGCAACTTACATTTACCATTGATTACTCGCTGGCACTGACTAAAATTTAACTGGATAAAAAGCCTTCTAAAATTATCCGCACTCTCTCGACAGTTTCAGTGTAGGTTCGGTCAGTGCTTTCCATCCTCCTTGACCCGTTATGAGATGTTATGTTGCATCTGTCGAGGCTCATGCCACGATATATGCCTGAGTTTAGATGGGTAATTATTATCATGTACTTAGTAAGAGTTGTCACAGTGGTCATAATCAGTGATTGCTTAATGATAATAACCGTTAATGTCCCCTGAAGTCTGAGTGAGAAAATCTCTCCCTAGGTGTCCAATACTCTCCACCTCTTCGATAATAAATGATTTTGCGTTATCGCAACATGCGCTTTGCATTGATTTTTCATTGACTACGTTAATAGCTCTTCTTTATGATTTGGGTTGAAATAAAGCTGTGTAAAGGCCCTGTTCTCTTCGTACTCTTCCAGTATTGAGGGTTAGTGCTCTCTATCATTCCATCTACGCTTCACGACTGTTTCGTGTGGTATGAGTCGAGGCTGGTGACATCAATCATTTGACAGGTAGCAGATTATTGTTATTATTATTATTATTATTATTATTATTATTATTATTATTATTACAATTATTATTATTATTATTATTATTATTATTAGATAATACCACCATACTCATAAGGTATGTACGTAATATCTTAACTCTGTGGATATTTGACAGGTGAAGCTAGTTAAATTATTAATCACATTGCACGCTGTCGGATTTAACGTACATTTGGAAACATTAACCTTTGTCTCGTTTATCTCAAGTAAATGTCGGATTAAAAATGTATGACTTTAAACGAATCAGTAGAAATTAATATAATTTGACAATTGATAAGTTTGTATACATAGGTATATATATATATATATATATATATATATATATATATATATATATACATATATATAAATATATACACACATATATATATGTATAAATATATACATATATATACACACATATATATATATATAAATATATACTAATATATATATATATATAAATATACACATATATATATAAATACATACACATATATACACACAAATATATATATAAATATATACACATACATATATATATATAAATATATACACATATATATAAATACATACTCATATATATATATAAATACATATATATATACATATAAATATATAGATACATATCTATATAAATACATATATATATATATATATATAAATATATAGATACATATCTATATAAATACATATATATATATAAATATATATAAATATAGATATATAAATATATATATATATATATTTCTTTATATAAATATATATATATCAATATAAATATATATATATATATAAATATATATATATATATATATAAATATATATATATATAAGTATATATATAGATAAATATATATATATATATATATCAATATATATATATATTTATATATATATATAAATATATATATATAAATATATATATATAAATATATATATATAAATATATATAAATATATATATATATATCAATATATATACATATATTTATATATATAAATATAAATATATATATATAAATATATATATAAATATAAATATATATATATTAATATATATATAAATATATGTATATATACAAATATAAATATATATATATATATATTAATATATATAAATATATATATATACATATATATAAATATATATAAATTCATATATATATAAATATATATATACATATATATATAACTATATATATATATATATATATATATATATATATATATATATATATATATATATATATATATATATATATATTGATAATCTGGGAAATAATTAGAACATGTAATCTTCTAAACAAGTCATTTTTATAGATTATGTGAGATACTAAATGTCATAACATGCTTTGGTTTCAATGATTGAAATACAGCATATATATATATATATATATATATATATATATATATATGTATATATTTTTTGATTTTATTCCATTAGTTGCGACAAAACAAGTTTTGTTTCATTGGTGCTAATAGCGACCAACTCATCGGGCCGGCGAAAGGAATTCAAATGGCATAAAATTTTAACTTCACTTTAACGGGAGATTGAAAATTGAAAATACATTGGAGGGGGAGGGGGACAGAGTTGGGGCTTTGTCTATAACGGCGACATGGGACATGAGAGGGGAGGGGGGAGGACCCCAACAAGTCGTGTTTCAAATTATTACGTGGGAGGTTTTTCACGTGTCTGTGATCTCAATCTCGGCCGGGGTGGGAGGAGGGAGATGGAGCGACGGCCAGAGTGAGTTAAATTTAAAATGAGAATAAAATTATGATTACAACCGTCATTTTTATTTTATTTTAATTCTAATAAGTAATTATCATGTGGATAAAAATGTTTGATAATTTTAATTTATGGTATTAATTGCTACTTTTGCATTTTATTTTAATGTTTTGTTTATTATTTGTAGTGAATTTTGTTGTGATTATATTTTTTAAATTGTGATTATATTATACCGAGATCAATACTAGTGGAATCATTTTATAAGAGAGGTTTTCTGGTGTTACCAGTTTTATCATTAACAAAACCTATTATGACAATGGTAACGCCTGCCAATCATACCTACGATAGTCGCAGTGATAACAGCCTTATATAAAAGCCTTAATAAAAATAAAAATAAAGATAAATATAAATAAAATTAGAATAAAAATAGAAATAGAAATAACAAGTTTTTAAGAATATTAATGATAATAACAATAATAATAATAATAATAATAGTATTAAAAAATAATAATAATAATAATAATAATAATAATAATAATAATAATAATAATAATAATAATAATAATAATAATAATAATACTGATAAATATCACCATCATTACCATCTTGCTACTTGTGAAGTCATTGGGCGAAATAAGTCGACAAGTGATGGTAGGCTTTTTTAATTCCACTACCAATGACAAGGACTAAGTACCAGTTAATAATTAAGTGTCCAAGGTAGTGATCGAGGGGTTAAGTAATTGAGATTAGATTAGTCTAAGTAATATCAGTGTTAATAGCTGTCCCAGTTATGGGTTTATGTTAGAATTGGTAGTATGGCTGAGAGGCTATTGAGGCTGTGCATTATAGGTAGTACGTAGAGATTTGATATTATTGGTAGTTTAGAGGGGTGGTTATATATTTATAGATTCATCATGACTTGTTGGGGTTGGATTGGGTTGTAAATTTGGGTGGGTGTGTAGGGGGTTATAGTGTGTTTTGGGGTAATGTATAGTGGGGGTTTAATGTTATCATTCATTTTTGTAAAAAAAAAAAAAAAAATACTGTTAATTTTATTTTAAAGTTAAGTAGGGTTGGTGTGGGGTTAAGGTGGGGTATGTGGGTTGCTAAGGAGGTAGAGTCTACTATGTTTACAGTTAATAGATGTCTCTTGTTTTCTATTTAAGAGTTTGTTTTTGTCCTTAAAGCGGATAATTTCCAGTTTTTCATTTAAGCATAATCTACATGGAGAGATTATTGCTTTGCAGGTGCTGGATTTTTTCAAGATTTTCCACTTTATTATGGGAGTTTCTTTTTTGGTTTTTATTTTGTGGTAGTGTAGTGAAAGTCCAGTTTGGCCAGGATGGTCTGGGTTGTTGAAGGAGAGTTTATGGTTGTAGAATCTTTCCTTGAAGTTGTTGCCTGCCAGACCAATATAATAGTTAGTCTGGGATGGGTTTTCAGTTGAGGAGATAGATGCCTCATAGACCACTTTGGTTGATAGGCACTTTTGATTTAGGGGGCAGTTTGATTTGTTATTACAGTTGCATGTTCTTTTAGCATTTGAGGTTACTGGGGTGTTTACTATTTTCATGTTGTGCTTTTTTATGATTTTTTCTAAGTTGTCACCACAACAATAGCTGAGTTTAAGTGTATTCTTATTAAAAATTTTATGGAGTATGCTGTTATTGGGGAAATGAGTGTTTATTAAGTTCAGGAATTTATTCCCTATTTTGGTTTTAGTTGAGTTGTTAAATGGAGGTGTATACCAGATAGTTTTCCTATTTCTATTTTTGTTCCTATTAGGGTTATTTTGTGTAGTTGGAGTATACTCTATTTTGGTATGTTTGTATCCACTCTCGTTTAGTGCTTTATTATAAAAGTTCTTATGTTTATTGAAGATATCTATATTGGAGGAGTTGTTGCTAATCCTTCTACTAATTGATTCCGGGATGTGTTTACTTACAGATCTAGGGTGGTTAGATAGTGGGTTGACATAAAGGGGGTAGGAATTATCTTTAGCATAGGGCTCATAAGTATCTCTATTGAGGTTGAAGGTAATATCGAGGAAATTGACCTGTTTAACATTTGATGTTATTTCAGCCTTTAGGCCTATTCGTTTCATTTCTTTGGATATTATTTTTTTGGTTTGTTCAATCATATAAAAGCACAACATGAAAATACTAAACACCCCAGTAACCTCAAATTCTAAAAGAACATGCAACTGTAATAACAAATCAAACTGCCCCCTAAATCAAAAGTGCCTATCAACCCAAGTGGTCTATGAGGCATCTATCTCCTCAACTGAAAACCCATCCCAGACTAACTATTATATTGGTCTGGCAGGCAACAACTTCAAGGAAAGATTCTACAACCATAAACTCTCCTTCAACAACCCAGACCATCCTGGCCAAACTGGACTTTCACTACACTACCACAAAATAAAAACCAAAAATGAAACTCCCATAATAAAGTGGAAAATCTTGAAAAAAATCCAGCACTTGCAAATCAATAAACTCTCCATGTAGATTATGCTTAAATAAAAAACTGGAAATTATCCGCTTTAAGGACAAAAACAAACTCTTAAATAGAAAACAAGAGACATCTATTAACTGTAAACATAGTAGACTCTACCTCCTTAGCAACCCACATACCCCACCTTAACCCCACACCAACCCTACTTAACTTTAAAATAAAATTAACAGTTTTTTTGGTTTTTTTTACAAAAATGAATGATAACATTAAACCCCCACTATACACTACCCCAAAACACACTATAACCTCCTACCCACCCACCCAAATTTACAACCCAATCCCACCCCAACAAGTCATGATGAATCTATAAATATATAACCACCCCTCTAAACTACCAATAATATCAAATCTCTACGTACTACCTATAATGCACAGCCTCAATAGCCTCTCAGCCATACTACCAATTCTAACATAAACCCATAACTGGGACAGCTATTAACACTGATATTACTTAGACTAATCTAATCTCAATTACTTAACCCCTCGATCACTACCTTGGACACTTAATTATTAACTGGTACTTAGTCCTTGTCATTGGTAGTAGAATTAAAAAAGCCTACCATCACTTGTCGACTTATTTCGCCCAATGACTTCACAAGTAGCAAGATGGTAGTGATGGTGATATTTATCAGTATTACTATTATTATTATTATTATTATTATTATTATTATTATTATTATTATTATTATTATTATTATTATTATTATTATTATTATTATTATTATTTTTTAATACTATTATTATTATTATTATTATTATTATTATTATTATTATTATTATTATTGTTATTATCATTAATATTCTTACAAACTTGTTATTTCTATTTCTATTTTTATTCTAATTTTATTTATATTTATCTTTATTTTTATTTTTATTAAGGCTTTTATATAAGGCTGTTATTACTTCGACTATCGTAGGTATGATTGGCAGGCGTTACCATTGTCATAATAGGTTTTGTTAATGATAAAACTGGTAACACCAGAAAACCTCTCTTATAAAATGATTCCACTAGTATTGATCTCGGTATAATATAATCACAATTTAAAAAATATAATCACAACAAAATTCACTACAAATAATAAACAAAACATTAAAATAAAATGCAAAAGTAGCAATTAATACCATAAATTAAAATTATCAAACATTTTTATCCACATGATAATTACTTATTAGAATTAAAATAAAATAAAAATGACGGTTGTAATCATAATTTTATTCTCATTTTAAATTTAACTCACTCTGGCCGTCGCTCCATCTCCCTCCTCCCACCCCGGCCGAGATTGAGATCACAGACACGTGAAAAACCTCCCACGTAATAATTTGAAACACGACTTGTTGGGGTCCTCCCCCCTCCCCTCTCATGTCCCATGTCGCCGTTATAGACAAAGCCCCAACTCTGTCCCCCTCCCCCTCCAATGTATTTTCAATTTTCAATCTCCCGTTAAAGTGAAGTTAAAATTTTATGCCATTTGAATTCCTTTCGCCGGCCCGATGAGTTGGTCGCTATTAGCACCAATGAAACAAAACTTGTTTTGTCGCAACTAATGGAATAAAATCAAAAAATATATATTTTGCTCTGAATTTTCATTGAGCACTCTCATAAACCCGGTTTCAACTTCCTTCGGATTCATACCCCCTGGATATTTGTAACAAGTTAATTATATATATATGTATATATATATATATATTCAGTTACAGAAAACTGTGTTGTTATTTAAACACGCATCAGTGTAGCTAGATATAGCGAAATTTTAACTACGTGATTGGATTCCGGACGCCAACCTACAACTAACCGTGTCAACGAATCGCGCATGTCTTACCATCCTACCTTATTCATCTCTACACCTAAACCATTTATACATTAAATGTATTATATGGTAGGATTAAACGTCGTCTTTCAGGATTTAAGGGTGAAATAATATCTTTTTTTAACGGATTTTTTTATAAAGTAAATCAATCTACAAACAGTCGTATACAAAACATTCATTTACAGCAATAATGAATAAAAGTGGTCGTGCATGTATTACATGACAAGTCGATTAATTCGACAATCTAAGAACTATTATGGCAGCCCACGACTTGTTCTCTGCCGGGATAATGTATAGTATTGCTCTGACCTAGATTATCAAGCTTCTCAGGTATTATTTCCTATTTTTATCGGAGGGGCAAATTGCTAATGTGTTAGAGGGCCCCACTACTAGAGAAAACCGACGAGTTCGTTCATGGCTATCTTTGTACCTATCCACAATCCCCCTCAACGGAAACTGACTTTTCACACTTTTCCGGCTTTGTACCATACCTTGCCGTAGAAAAAAAAAACAATTATATTACCAGAATGAATTTGTGAAAATATTAAAGATTATAAGCAGAAAATATTTTCCAAAATGAATGTATTTTTTATTAAATAACCTGAAAAGGTTAGAAATGCCGAAGCACAATGCAACGAACAACTACGTAATTGATATTCCTGAATAGCTATCTGACGCAACGCCATTTTTATTATTACGCTCCATTCTAGAATGTCTAAGTTGTGATGAATAAAACAAAGTTAACTTTTACCTCGTGTTAAAAGAAATAGATAGGACTTATTGAAGTACACACAAAGTTGAAAGTGTTATTATTTACTTTTTCAATATCACTTTTCTTTTTTGGTATCATACAATATATAAACATATTTTAAAACTTGCTATTAGATTTGAAATGTTTCAATATAACTGCACACAATGTCTATGGTACGGCTACTATTTAATGCGGCATACTGTAGTGTTTAAATATATCTAATAGCAGTAAGTCCTGGTAACATACACTAGAAATAAGTGTTGGCAATATGTCATACATCTTCAATTATGCACATGCAATTCCGGGGATGTTAAACGTTACTTAACAATATGAGACAAAGGGGAGAGAGTAGCAACACTAGTTGAAGTCACCGTCTCTACCGATACTAATATACACAAACCAGAGAATGAGAACATAACTAAATACAAAAGTCTGATGTAAGAGATGAAAAGTAACTAGAATCTTAGGTTTATCTTTATCATTAAAGTAATCATAGCAGCTACCGGACTCATGAAAAATAATCCAAAACCACCTGCCGATTATACAAAATGAACCAAGTGCAAGGTCCAAACAATTATACTTTAAATGAATAGTATGAACCTGAAACAATCTCTATGTTGGGGTCTGTAAAATAGCGGGTGAATGTCTGACATCGAGTCGTATTCCTCATCCTCCAAAAGATAAAAGATAGAAAAAAATAGAAACAAAAGTAGGAAAGATGTATGTGCAAATAAACGCGATGAAATACTGTTCTATTATATAAATCGAAGTGTGTGTGTGTATTCCCAGCTAAAAGTAACACATTACCGAAGTAACACTCACAACGTTAACATATTCTTGACCGGCGTTTCATAGAATTAATATCTAAAATTCAAAAAAATAAATTATTTGAGGGTAAGCTGGCCACGACTTTGTTATTGGGGGAAGTTTTTTTTCCGATAAATTAAGTAAACTCTGATTTTTCTTAATGAGTTATTTTCTTCCAGTGAGCTGGATGGAGTAGAACAAGCGGGCGGGGAGGGAGAAAAGGGTGAGTGAGAACGACAGTGATAGAACTGTGAATACAAATATGTTCCTCTTTTGCCCCGGGCAACGTCGGGCAGCCTTCCCATTTATTGCATAATGTATGAAGAATTGAAGAATCTATTGTTGAATACTTTTCTAGAATCGGTATTTCTTTATAATACAATAAAAAAAACATTTCATTCATACAGAATGACACTGTTTTATCAACTCGGCAATATGTTTTGAGGCCTCATTTTGGCTGTATTATATAGGTTGCTAACTACGATGGCTTACCAGCTGATTTTTATAATATGCGGCCAATGAAAATGCCGCTTCATACGCCGGATATATTGGACAATTAAATAGTTACCGCTCTTTTCATATGATAAAATGTAAAAATACATCCAATGATTTAAAATACATGTTCATTGATATAACATTCGATTTTTTGTAATTTATATCTGAAAACTATATTTATACAACGACTTCTTCCTTCTCTGCTTTATTCAATCTTGAAGTGTATATTGATGCCATATCACTTTCTTCACTCTCTTTTGCAAACAGTGCAGCTGATAATGACAAGCTGTTGGTGTTTAGCTAGCTATTTTTGAAACCATTTTCATTCATTTGATTTATCTGGATATAAACCAGAATGCCAGCATAACGTGTGCGGTCAAAAGTAAATAGTACTGTTGTCCGCCTGGTTAACGTATCGGACTTGTTACATAAAGTTTTCCCATCTGACAACATTCTAAATAAAGATTAATGTCAGGGATCGAGCGACTCAAATATCGATAAGTTTAGAAAATCAGACATGTTTCCTTCGTTGTCGTTAGACTAACCAACGCAGAGAAAGTCGGAGAAATACATCGAGATAATACACGATATTCTACCCGAATAAAGGAATGCTTATATATTACAACTGTACGTTCAATCAACGCCTGCATGTATCAGTGGTCAGATGTCAACAGACGGACTTGATTATGCACTGCGATGCCACAAGAAGAACTGAATAGTAGTCAACAAGATCGAGTTAAATTTCATAATTTCAAAATTTCAAAGTATACATTTTAAATATGTGACGTAAGTTTATAAAGTGTCAGCCTATATTTACCAATACGATATTCAAAGATAAGCGAAGTGACGGTGCTTAAGTGGTTAACGAAACAAAAACATGACCTCGGTGTGCCAAGTTCAAATCCAGTCCTTTCTATAGTGATATTTTATCCTAAAAATTTTTGAAACTATTACGTAGTTTCTGGTGCAAGCATCAATTAAGCCGGTCAACCAAGTTGTTCTATGTTCTTTCATTAGATAGTCGATTACAATTTAATTATGCAAATTATGTTCGATCAATAGGTATCTTTTTTTAATATTTAATCATAGATAGAGACATATGCTTGTCTTCCATTATTTATTTAAATCTCATTTGATTTGCTAAAAGGAAAAGAAATGCCACTGCCACCTAAGAGTTTGCGTAAGCCATCCCATATGAACTCAGATGTTGTTGGATCATTCACAGTTGACATCGGTTAACGGTTGACTATTAACACTCAATAAACAGGAGCCATTTTTCCTACGACGGAAAGAGGAACAATTTTTGGACTGAATTATGTGCCAATGTTAACAGAAATTTCTACATATAAAATAACTTCCGTGAATACACGTGCTTCTCTGTTTGTATATAATTCTTTATGTCTTACCTAATAAATGTTGTTATATACTTATAGACGGTTGTTGTTCATTTTATTCTGAATCTACCGCTCTCAATTGAACGTTCAGCGCTCTATCTTCGTTAATAATTCTTATTTTTTCTGGCATTAATATTGAACTTTTTTTCGGGGGGTACTCATCTTTTTTCATGAATAGACCACCACATACCATGGTCCGATGCATAACGGTTAAACAAAATGGCTGTTTGGACGTTAATTGTTGTCATGAAGGGACTGAAAACAGTCAGTCGAAACGGGCAGAAAATTACAAATAGGAATGTATTTTTCAAGAGGACGGCTCAAAACTATTTCAAAAGGACAATATTGTAGTCGGTAGGGAAGAAGTCAAGTGGTATATTGTTCCATATAAGGCATTTTTAAAGGCATTTTTTAGAAAATAAACTTTGTTCGTGGAAGTTTCGTTTAATTTTTTGATACAGACAAGGAAAACATATGAAAGTTCTTTGCTGTGGCTGTAGCCAGTCGAGTTCTTTTAGTAAATGTTTTACAGGGGGACCAGAAATTCGATCTCAGTCGTGCACCTACCATGAACATAAGGATACATAAAAAAAACATAATGCCATGTCGTATATAATGATACATTGAAAATGCAAAAATGCCAAATGCATTCAAAATGCAAAAATGCCAAATGCATTAAAAATGCAAAAATGTAGAACATTTCTCACGTCTTTGGTTTATACATTCAGTGTGCAAACAAGCAATCAATATTATCAAGGTGTCTCTATTATATAGATGTTTCCGGCATATAACTGCGTTTTATCTTATTTAATACAAACTCATGATAGGATTGTGAATGATTCATTTTATATAAATAGTGGTATATAGAGACGAACAACAACTTTGCAATTAATTAATTTTAAACTAAAAAGTGATTTATCTAATTGTGGAAACCAAACAAAAATAAGAGAATTATCTGTGTTAATGAGATTTTTCGTAATTATTAATAACTAAATGATCATGTTCATCACTATATATATATATATATATATATATATATATATATATATAGAGAGAGAGAGAGAGAGAGAGAGAGAGAGAACACGTATTGTACTAGTTTCTGTAAATGTAAATCAGTTGAAACCTAATGTTTATAAAAAGTGCTCAATAACAAGTAGAGCTGTTCTTAAGTATACATTTGTATGTATACATATATTATTAGTTGCATATGTGCATACATGTCTCGGTTGTACTTTTCACAGAGAGTCAACTTTTCTCTGTCTTCTATGGTCTGAAGAGGTTGACTCTATGTGAAGAGTACAACCGAAACATGTATGCACATATGCAACCAATAATGTTTGTATAAATAAAGAGTTATACTATATATATATATATATATATATATATATATATATATATATATAACATAAAATATAATAACACGAAATCACATAATTGTCGATGCAATAATTTATTTCAACCGTGCGGTTTTTTCAAGCATCACTCAGAAAATTACATTTTTGAGACTGATGGAAAATTCTATCAGTCTCAAAAATGTAATTGTCTGAGTGATGCTTGAAAAAACCGCACGGTTGAAATAAATTATTGCATCGACAATTATGTGATTTCGTGTTATTTTATTTTATGTTATTCTTGCTCTGTTTACTACATTGAGCTTTCATACCCAGATTTCCTCCTGGAATTATCCCATTATAACACAAATATATATATATATATATATATACATAACCTTCAAATACATATTAGGTTATTTAAGTCTACTGTACCAATAGGAATCTTGTGATTCCCTAAAATCATGTTTTATTAATTTAAACTGAAACAAGTTCGAGGCAACATGAATGAAACACAATGAAGGCGGACATAACTGATATAATTTATTTGCTAGAAGAAATGTCTAGATATACTTCACCATTGGCTATTTTATGTTTATTAAATGTCGCGTTATACAGTTCAAGGCTAAATCAGATTAAACACACGCGGACTTTTCTAAGCGTGATAGAAGCGAACTAGAATCGATTATGATGTACTTTACCTCCAATGAATCACGCGTAAACTGGTCATTTCAAAGATAGTCTGATTTTGGCGTGCAAAAATAGATCGAAAGATCTGTTGACAGATAGTGATGACAATTTTTTTTAAATCACATAGTTACTAAAGAAAGTGTTTCCTATAAGAAATTAATAAACACGTCAACTTTTGTAAACAGTGTCATAACCGATCGCTATCATTAGCATTCCATTTATATGGCTGTATGCATGAATGTATTACGTGTACTAGATATTTCCTTTTAGCGCATTGACCTACAATTCTAGCCTTTATTCTGTTAATCTCATGAGAAATGATTGGCACGTTCGTCATTGCATAATCAAATTAGCCGGGAACTATATAATTTAGGCATAATACAAAAATCTTAAAACTATAAAATAATGAGACCATTTTGTGTACAGTATTTTATGTTAGGAGGTTTATAATATAAATTAAAATACGATACGACCTAGTTATCAGATTATTTTTAACAAACGACGCCCTAAAGTAAGTCGAATAGTTTATTAAAATGTATTAAACAAAAACAAATAGCTAAAATAGCTGAATCGAGGTGATTGTCTTATTTAAAGTAACATATAGAATTGCGAATATTGTATGTACGAACATCTAGATGAAGTGATGAAGATAAATAAAGGTACGAACAGAGAATATAGGAGAGCAGAGGAGAAAGATTGGAAAAAGAGTACGGTAGAAAAGTACAGACGAACGATTTTACGCCAAAAGAGAGGAACATACGGAAACACAAAGGCCGTAATCCAGCAGAACAACGTGTCTACATGCACACATTCATTCGCCTTTCCACAAAAGCATCAATGAACTCAAAACAGAAGCAGGCGTTGTGTAATGCTGACGGTTTGTCTGTAGTCCAATTTCTCGACAGAAGTACTGTTCGTTCATTTGTAGTCTTACTGGTAATGTTGCAATCGAAACTTATCTGATATTACCTAAAATCTGATATAGTGAATAAGTTTAAACAGGACACATATCGTATTCTGACGTCTGAATTTCAACTTCATGGTACCACAATAAAATGGGTTAGTTGTTAAACGACCTGAAGCTTGGCGTCTTCGAGAGACACCGCTTGGAACATGAAAAATCTGTGATCGATTAATAATTCTAAACTAAATGCCCCGAAAACTATAGACGAACAGCATAGTTATCCACCATTTGTAAGCGTTATTCGACAGTAAGAATTAGACACCTTTTAGTTCGAGTTTCATGTACAGCACAGGTGATTCTTATTAGTTTATATCGGAGACTTTGCTCATAACACCTGGAAGGTAGAATAATAGATAGATATATTGGATAAAAAAAATCACCAAACTTGTAGGTCAATAGCTCACGTTATTTGTGGCCTTATTCTTTTACAGCACTGTTGTATTAAACGTGTTTCGCATCGTCAACTTTCCGCGGGGTCGAAGTTGTTGAACGAAGACAATGCTCCTTTAAAGCGACCGAATCAAATCAGCTGACCTGGCAAAGAGAAATATTATTTTACTTCATTGATATATGTAGCTTCGACCTCCCTGTCCATTACGCAACTTCCTGTTCCGTAGCGTTAAGTATACTCTTAAAGTCTAATTGAATCTTCCATTATTTAACTTAATTTGAAACTTACGTAGATAATATAAAATTCTAACCTTTATTTTACAGATCCGCATCTAAATATTTAGCAATAGCTCAACTTAGCAAGTAAGCCCACGCCAATATCTTAAACCCGAACTACCTGTCACATCCAAATGTCACTAACAGACAAGTATCTATGATAATGAACAAACACATACGCTGCACACGGGAGCTTAATACATAGCGTTGGATTATGTATATATTATGTGTTTGCATATATTTTACTACGCTAGATGTAACCTGAGAATACATATATCTACACACATTTATTTATGTAAATATTAATGATTATACAAATGCTCAAAGTTGTGTGCCTACGACTATTAATTTAACATAAAGTAAACCATAATTATTTCGAGAAACATTCCATATCTTGTTAAACAACATTATTGACAGACAATTGTTTCTACCTATTTCAAGTACATACACTTTTATGATATACACACTATCACTAATGTTCATTATTAGGGTATGATATTCAACCGTTACGCTCGGTGATTAATATGCATCTAACATTCATTACATTCATAGATATTTGTTTTGTACTGAAAATGCAAAGAGAAACATTATTAAACTCCGTTTTTTTAATATAAACATTACTGTGTTATTGTACATCATTACCCCGTTTTTATATATACATATATATATATATATATATATATATATATATATATATATATATATATATATATATGTGTGAATTATAACTAAAACTTTGATAGTCCTATCCTGTCAACTTATATTCATGGCTCTCCAATGGTATAGATTATACGACCATTTCCCCAATAATCAAGTGTCGAAATAATTCAGCTTAAAATATCACTAATATATACATAAATAAATAATAATAATAATGATAAAATAATAATAATAATATATTACCCTTAAGACTACCGTATGATATAGTAATTTGCATATCAAATAACATTAATTATAACAATAATAAAAAAAATAAAAATAATAATAATACTATCTAAACACTACATCCAAGAACCATTCTGCAATATGGTAGCTAGCAATAAAATTATATAGGAATTAAAGTTGCATTAAAAAATAAATAAAAAATAAAGATTAAGTACCTTAGGTACCAGAAAAGTAATTAAATAAGAGGAAGGAAACCTAGCCATACAGATCTAAATACCCAATATATAGTCTAAAGAAGCTTTGAATCATTAAAAAAAATGTAAAATGCAGTTTAAATTCCCAGACAAACTAACGAAATCCAAGATATTGCAGACTTAACATTCGTTGGAAAATTAATAAATGAAAAGATATAAGTAAAAAAAAAGAGGGAGTGTTAATTATCTAAGAGTGAAACAAAAACAGGAGACCTTAAGCGTCTAATATTAACACGGGGATCATCAGCTGTTTATCATGTAACTGTTTCGGAGATTTAAAAACAGGACAGTTATAATATTCATGGCTCTCCAATGGTACTGATTATACGACAATTTCCCCAATAATCAAGTGTCGAAATAATTCAGCTTAAAATATCACTAATATATACATAAATAAATAATAATACTGATTAAATAATAATAATAATAATATATTATCCTTAAGACAACCGTATCATATAGTAATTTGCATATCAAATAACATTAATTATAACAATAATAAAAAATAAAAATAATAATAATACTATCTAAACACTACATCCAAGAACCATTCTGCAATATGGTAGCTAGCAATAAAATTATATAGGAATTAAAGTTGCATATATATATATATATATATATATTATGAACGTATTTATGTTGCAATAAGGCTACATAGACACCTCTATGCTTAATTACCGGTGGATAACTACGCTAAATAGCTGCGGATTTGTTGCCAGAAATATAACATACACGTGTCTGTGTAGCTTACTTGTTATGAATATATTTACATACTAATTCTTATCTCTACTAACGTCTCGAGCCCTGTTTAAATAAATAGCGAACACTTCCATGCGTAACATTTTATATAGTATATGTATAAAATAGCAATATCAATCCCATTTAGGTACTAAGAAGATTATTTTTCAAGTTGAATTTAATAGTAATCATACATGAATCTACAATTTATTCAAGATATATTAACATCCACTATCAGCCGAAAATCATGTTTCACAATTTAGTATTTCTTCCGTAGGAATACCAAGTAAATAGTGGATTACATAAAAGAATCAATATAATATAATATTATTATAAGTAAAACGTTTTAAAAAAACAAATGGTATGATGAGTAGTCCATGTAAATAGACACTCCGCGAAATCCTCCATGACCGGATTAGTTAATTTTGACATTTAAGTTCTATATCTGTTAAGACAATAAAACAACGATACGTATTGTATTACACATTCTTAATGGTTAAAACTCAGCTATGTAAGCGTGTTATTGTACACTTACACATAAGTTTAAGATAAACAAATATTAATGAATGATGCATTTTATTTATAGATTTTAAAACTACCTATGCTCCACTGCGAAAATGAAGTAAGAAACTACATATTTTTTATTAATACTTTATTTATTTTAATATGTTTATTTTTTTCTATAAATGGTGCATAATGTCTGACACAAATCAACAGTGTAAAGAATTGTAATCCTATTGGTTATATTAAATATATAGTTTACTGAAATATAATTTAACTAGTAAACGTGAAGATCAAATTAAACTGAATATAGGCACGGTTTAACAGCCATCTTTTGGAATACTTACGGATATATTGATTATTCATATTTGATTTTGAATAATTGAATAAAGTTACCTGTTCGTAAATCGTAAAACTAATAGACACAATAATGGATTGATTCTATACCCTGCATTAAGTAAAAATATAATTCAGAATTTGAGATCTGTACATTTACAAGTAACGATATTTCTAACGGGACTTCAATCTATATAAAGACTGACTTAACTTTGGATGAACAGAATGTAGGAGGAGGGGCATAGTACTAACAATAGAAACCGTAATCAATTTAAGTGAATATACTTCATTAAAAGTAAGAACAATACAATCCCTACTTATTCTGAAAGCTTTTCTAAAGAATACGTTCCCAGACTTAACACATGTGTGATATTATAAAATCCGAAGGGGGTCAGAGATGACGAAAAACGGTTTATCTCGATTATGCAGGTCTATATATTTATTAAATGACACACAAATCCAGACAATATAGTAGCAATGTATTGTAATCTCGCTTATCCTACTATTTGATAAATATATATATATATATATATATGTATATATATATATATATATATATATATATATGTATGTATATATATATATATATATATATATATATATATATATATATATATATAGAGAGAGAGAGAGAGAGAGAGAGAGAGAGAGAGAGAGATACACCGCTTCCTTGGCGTAGTTACTGTAGTAAGTCACATCGTAAACTGCCATTAAAGACATAGTTGTTAACATAGCAAATAACTCCCGACCTGATGATGATTTAATGAATAAACTCGAAAGTCTTCAAAAAAAGGGACAATATAAAAAGACAAATCTATATACAACAATTTCATCGTAATACTAAATAGACTATCTGAAAAACTGAAAAAAAGTCTCATCAACAAAACACTCCGTTTTATTCAATAACACACACTATATATATATATATATATATATATATATATATATATATATATATATATAGTCTTGAAAGTTTCTAAACCATTAAAACTATATTTAAAAAAAACAAAAAAAACTTAAGTCCCAAATCGTTGAGTGGAAAATTACTCATGTAAGAAAATGTTACTTTTTCAGTTATTATATTAGTTTGCTTCTAACATTATTTAAGAGATCATCAGTTGTTTATATATATATATATATATATATATATATATATATATATATATATATATATATATATACTAGCAGGGGTACCCGGCGTTTCCCGGGGCTCTCCCTCCTCCTCCTCTCCGCAAGCAAAATAGGATATTGAGCACTTTTCTCCTGGACAACGCCGAGTATTTAGAAAATCAAGAAGCCTCAAGAGCACTACTATAAATCACTCTTACCGATCCCCCCTCCTTTTCATCTGCACAATAGTCCGAAGAGAAACACTACAGTAGCTCTATCTAGGACATTTAGTACTTTTCTCCCGGACAACGCCGAAGCCTCTGGGTCCTAAATTGACGAAGTCCCCCCGGGTCGTGGTCCTATACCGTAGAAGCTGGCCCCGGTGGCTATACTGCAGAAGCACCCCCGTCCCTGTACTGCAGAAGCCTCTGGATCATATAGTGTAGAAGCACCCCCGGTGCCTATACTGCATAAGTACACATGGTCCTTATTCTGTTAAAGCATTCGGATCCTATGTTGTAGAAGCACCCTCTGTGCTGGGTCCTATACTGTAGACGCACCCCTGGTCCCTATACTGTAGAAGCAGCCCTGGTACCTATACGGCATAATCACCCATGGTCCCTATTCTGGCAGAAGCATCCGGGTCTTATATTGTAGAAGTACCCCTGGTTCCTATACTGTAGAAGCGCCCCCCCATCCTGGTGCCTATACTGCAGAAGAACCCCCCACCCAGGTCCATATACTCCAGAAGTCTCCGGGTCCTATATTATAAAAGCACCCCCGCAGGATGACTATGTTGATAATTCCCCCACCAACCCCACCACCCACCCCCCCAAAATTATCCCCACCCACCCGCGTCCCAAACATTCTCATGCGGATGTGATTGAGCAACCCTTGTTTCACTGTTATTGATACATCCGGACAGAAGTTATGGGATGACTTGATACAACCGGACAGTGCATTTTTATCAAGTTGTTACATGAATACATTGGCTGATTTCAAAATCACCAGTAAATAAGATTGAAAAAGTTTTAAAAAAACAGACCCGCCCCCGAAAACTGGCCCCGTTGACCCCCGGGGACATTTTTTTTTTGTAATTTTGATATATTATGCTCCCAGGTGTTGTCCGGTCCTAAAGATGTCGACTTGTTGACAGTTTGCCGAGTAGTTTTTGAGGAGTAGCTGGACATACAGACAGACAGACAAACAGACAGACAAACATAGAGACAACTGGCCTTAATATAATAGAAGATAACAATCGATGTTTTGTCCATGAGAGGACATAGTTTACAGATTGTCCTATATCTAGAGGAAAATCCAATTTCACTGGCTGTTGATTTTCGAAGAGCAACGTAATGTGTCAAAATCGAAATGCAATCTTCGGTTGCGAGGTTGGAAGCGACAAAATTACTCCCATCTTGCTCTCCACGTGCACGGTGTCCATAAGACAAAGCTGGACTTTATTGGATCGTAACATCGAAGCCATATCTCATAATGTCTAACACCGTTTGAAATCGTTCCGCGGACGATGTTTCACGTTATGGGGCGCACAAAAAGAGGCCCTTAGCGGGATACATTTATCCTTAAGTGCTAGCCATTGACATCTGTTTTCATTTTACCTGTGGTGCAATCTTATAATAAAACAATGGGTGGCAACCAGACATTTTACTAGCAGTTATCGCCGGTAAAATCGACAGACAAGTTCATCGATAACTCGTCGCTAACATTAGTTTTATGTTACGTTTCTCTCATGTGGAGATGACAGTATTAGTAATAATTGTCGCTGAGATTTTAAGTGCTGACGCCGCCATGTGTTAAAATAAATAGAAAGTCGTTATATTAAAGATAAGAAAGGTCTCATCGTGGATTTGAATGTAATATTTACGGATTGGTTTTCACTAATTAAAATGCAATGAAAAGAAATTGTGTTCTTTACTGCGAAAATAGATGTATAATTTTAGGATTGCAGATTGCCTAAGGAATTTGTTTAACAAATACACAATAGTCCATGCTCAGTGAGCATAGTTGATTCCACCACCTAAAGTCAACCTAAATCTTGCAAGTAAATGTACATATATATATATATTTATATATATATATATATATATATATATATATATATATATATATATATATATATATATATATATATATATATACTAAAGAATGGTAGTTTGCTTGAAGCATTGCTGGGTATAGTAGTAGTAAGTTTTTGAAAGGCTGTGGGCAATGCAATTCCGGGTAAGATGCAAGTTGAAAGGAAAGGAACAAAAACAATAACAATAAATCGAATACGATATAAGACTTACTATTTATTTTTCCTTTTCTTTTTTTTTTTTCTTACATAACAGCAAGAGTGTTTTAGCTGTTCGTGTGATGTCCGGGTAATTAAAAATCACTATTTGATATTTCGGGAAAATACATCCCTTTGTCAAAAATAATTAGACCAGAAGAAGAATATTTTTTTCTTCTCCGACTGTGTAGAGAATAATAATAATAATAATAATATATATATATATATATATATATATATATATATATATATATATATATATGTGTGTGTGTGTGTGTGTGTGTGTGTGTAAAAAGATGACAGACGAAAAGCAAGTCAAAGTCATTTTCTGAAGACGTTCTTCACGTACGAAACCGGTCAAAAAATCTCTTGTTTTTGTTTTTCTCCTGCACTTTGACTTGTTTTCCGTCTGTCATCTTTTCACACATTTTGTCCATTACGACACTTCATTTTCATGAATTATCGTGTACCTTACCCCATATATATATATATATATATATATATATATATATATATATATATATATATATATATATATATATATATATATATATTAGTAAGTTTTTGAAAGGCTGTGGGCAATGCAAGTTCCGGGTAAGATGCAAGTTGTACGGAACAAAAACAATAACAATAAATCGAATACGAAATATGACTTACTATCTATTTTTACTTTGAAAGATAAACAAAATAAAAATATTAAGATAAAACACACTGAAATAAAAGTAAATAATCAAATATAAGCTTAATAAAATAATTTTAAAAAATTATAAATAAAAAAAAAAAAATATATATATATATATATATATATATATATATATATATTATTAAAACTAACAGTTTATCGAACACCATACACTTAACCGACTTTACACAAATATTTTTGAACACCAAATCATATATTTAACATAACCTTAAAATAACATTTAATTTAATTTACATTCCCTGTGAGACTGCTATAGTTTTCGCTGCGGTCTACATCTGGCAGCCATTTTGTTCTGTAGTATTCTCTACACAGTCGGAGAAGAAAAAAAATGTCTTCTGGTGTAATTATTTTTGACAAAGGGATGTCTTTTCCCGAAATATCAAATAGTGATTTGTAATCACCCGATTAAAAATTATAAGGAATATTATGAGGGGATTGAAAATGATGAAGAATATCATGAGAGGATTGAAAATGATGAAGAATATCATGAAATGATTGAAAATGATGAGAAATATCATGAGGTGTTGAAAATGATGAAGAATATCATGAGGGGATTCAAAATGATGAAGAATATCATGAAAGGATTGAAAATGATAAAGAATATCATGAGAGGATTGACAATTATGAAGACTATCATGAGAGGATTGAAAATGATGAAGAATATTATTAGAGGATTGAAAATAATTAAGAATACCATGAGAGAATGGAAAATGATGAAGAATATCATGAGAGGATTGAAAATCATTAAGAATACCATGAGAGAATGGAAAATGATGAACAATATCATGAGAGGATTGAAAATGATGAAGAACATCATGAGAGGTTTGAAATTTATGAAGAACATTATGAGAGGATGTAAAATGATTAAGAACATCATGAGAGGATTCAAAATGATGAAGACCATCATGAGGGGGTTGAAAATGATGAAGAATACAATGAGAGGATTGAAAATGATCAATAATATAATAAGAGGATTGAAAATGATGTAGAATATCATGAGAGGATTGAAAATGATGAAGAATATCATGAGAGGATTGAAAATTATGAAGAATACCATGAGAGGATTGAAAATGATGAAGAATATCATGAGAGGATAGCAAATGATGAAGAATACCATGATGGGATTGAACCTGATGAAGAATATCATGAGGGGATTAAAAATTATGAAGAATATCATGAGAGGAGTGAAAATGATGAAAAACATCATGAGAGGATTTTAAATAATTACGAACATCATGAGAGGATGTAAAATGATTAAGAACATCATCAGAAGATTGAAAATGATCAAGAATATCATGAGTGGATTGAAAATGATAAAGAATATCATAAGGGGATTGTAAATGATCAAGAATATCATGAGAGGATTGAAAATGATGTAGAATATTATGAGAGGATGGAAAATGATCAAGAATACCATGAGAGGATTGAAAATGATGTAGAATATCATCAGAGGATTGAAAATGATGAAGAATATCATGAGAAGATTGAAAATGATAAAGAATAGCATAAGAGGATTGTGATTTATGAAAAATTCCATGAGAGGATTGAAAATGATGAAGAATATCATGATTGGATTAAAAATGATGAAGAATATCATAGGCGGTTTGAAAATGATGATGAATACGATGAGAGGATTGAAAATGCTGAAGAATATAATGAGGGGATTGAAAATGATGAAGAACATCATAAGAGGATTGAAATTTGTGAAGAACATCATGGGAGGATGTAAAATGATTAAGAACATCATGAGAGGATTGTAAATAATGAAGAATATCATGAGGGGGTTGAAAATGATGAATAATACAATGAGAGAATTGAAAATGCTGAAAAATACTATAAGAGAATTGAATATGATGTAGAATATTATGAGAGGATTGAAAATTATGAAGAACATCATGAGAGGATTGAAAATGATGAAGAACATCATCTGAGGATTGCAGATGATGAAGAATACCATGAGAGGATTGAAAATTATGAAGTATACCATGAGGGGAATGTAAAATTATGAAGAACATCATGAGAGGATTGAAAATGATGTAGAACATCATGAGAGGATTGAATATGATAAAGGACATCATGAGAAGATTGAAAATGATGAAGAATAGCATGAGAGTATTGCAGATGATGATGAATATCATAAGGACATTGAAAATTATGCAGAATATCATGAGAGGATTAAAAATGATGAATAATATCATGAGGGGATTGAAAATGATGAAGAACATCATGAAAGGATTGAAAATGATGAAGAATATAATGAGGGGATTGAAAATGATGAAGAAAACCACGAGGGGATTGAAAATGATGAAGAAAACCATGAGGGGATTTAAAATGATGAAGAACATCAGTAGAGGATTTAAAATGATGAAGAATATCATGTGAGGATTGAAAATTATAAAGAACATCATGAGAGTATTGAAAATGATTAAGAATAGCATGAGAGAATTGAAAATGATGTAGAATACCATGAGACGATTGAAAATAATAAAGAATACCGTGAGAGGATTGAAAATCATTAGGAATACCAATAGGGGATTGAAAATTATTAAGAACATGATGAGAGGATTGAAAATTATGAAGAACATCATGAGAGGATTGAAAATAATTAAGAATAGCATGAGAGTATTTAAAATGATGTAGAATACAATGAGAGGATTGAACATTATAAAGAATATCATGAGAGAATTGAAAATCATTAAGAATACCAATAGGGGATTGAAAATGATAAAGAATAGCATGAGAAGATTGAAAATGATATTGAATAGCATGAGAGGATTGAAAATCATTAAGAATACTAATAAGGGATTGTAAATGATGAAGAATATCATGAGAGGATTGAAAATGACTAAGAATACCACGAGAGGATTGCAAATGATTATGAATATCATGAGGACATTGAAAATGATCAAGAATATCATGAGAAGATTGAACATGATGAAGAATATCATGAGGGGATTTAAAATGATGAAGAATACTATGATATGATTGAAAATGATGAAGAACCTCATGAGGAGATTGAAAATGATTAAGAATATCTATGAAAACTTATACATGATACATATCTATGATACATAATACATATCTATGATACATGATACATATTTATGATACATGATACCTATCTATGATACATATCCATGATATATAAGACCTATCCATGATACATATCTATGATACATGATACATATCCATGATACATATCCATGATACATATCAATTATACAGTATACGTTATACATATACATGATACATGATACATATCTATGATACCTGGTATATATCCATGATACACATGTCAAATACATGATACATATCCATGATACATATCCATGATGCATATACATTTCCATAATACATATCTATGATACATAACACATATCAATGATACATGATACATATCCATGATACATGCCAAGGATACATGATAATATCCATGATACATATCCATGATACATGATACATATACATGACACATAATACATACTCATGATACATGATACATATCGATGATACATGATATATATCCATTATACATGATACATATCCATGATACCTATCCATGATACATGATACATATACATATCCACGATACATGATACATATCCATGACCAAATATACATATCAATGATACATATGCATATCAGTGATACATGATACATATCTTTGATACATATCCATTATACATATCCATTTTACATATGTGAGATACATGAAACATATCTAAGATACATGATACATATCCATGATACATGGTACATATCCATGATATATATCCATGATACATATTCATGATACATATACATATCCATGATGCATAACACATATCTATGATACATAATACATATTTATGATATATGACACATATCCATGATACATATCTATGATCCATGATACATTATACATATCTATGATACAGGATACATGCTACATATCTGATATATGATACATGATACATATCTATGATACATGATACATATACATGATACATATACAAGATACATATCTATAATACATATCCATGATAGATATCCATGATACATTATACATAACGCATATGTATGATACATGATACATATATGTGATACATGATACATATCAATGATAAATAAACATGATACATAACCATGAAACATATATATATATATATATCCATGATACATATACATATCCATGATACATATCCATGATGCATGTTACATAACACATATGTATGATACATGATACATATCTATGATACATGATACATATCCATGATACATATACATGATACGTATCCATGAAACATATATATATATATCAATGATATATATACATATCCATGATACATATACATGACACATATCCATGATACATGATACACAAGAATATCATGAAAGGATTGAAAATGATGAAGAATATCATGAAGGGATGTAAAATGATGAAAAACATCATGAGAGGATTGAAAATGATAAAGAATATAATAAAGGGATTGAAAATTATGAAGAATATCATGAGGGGAGTGAAAATGATTAAGCAAACCATGAGGGGATTGAAAATTATGAAGAAAACCATGAGGGGATTGAAAATGATAAAGAACATCATGAGACGATTTAAAATGATGAAGAATATCATGAGAGGATTGAAAATGATGAAGAACATCATGAGAGGATTGAAATAGATGAAGAATATCATGAGGGGATACAAAATGATGAAGAATATCATGAAAAAATTGAAAATGATGAATAATATCATGAGAGTATTGAAAATCATTAAGAATAGCATGAGAGGATTTCAAATGATGTAGAATACCATGAGAGGATTGAAAATAAAGAAGAATACCATGAGAGGATTCAAAATGATTAAGAATACCAATAGGGGATTGAAAAGGATGAATAACATCATGAGAGGATTGAAAATGATGAATAACATTATGAGAGGATTGAAAATTATGAAGAACATCATGAGAGGATTGAAAATGATGAAGAATACAACGAGAGGATTGCAAATAATAATGAATATCATGAAGACATTGAAAATGATAAAGAATATCATGAGAGGATTGAAAATTATAAATATATCATGAGGGAATTGAAAATGATGAAGAATATCATGAGGGGTTTGAAAATGATGAAGAATACCATGAGAGGATTGAAAATGATGAAGAACATCATGAGGAGATAGAAAATGATTACGAATATCTATGATACCTTATACATGATACATATCTATGATTTGTAATACATATCTATGATACATATACATGATACATTTTTATGATACATGACACATATCTATGATACATGATACATATCCATGATACATGATACCTATCCATGATACATATCCATGATACATGATACATATCTATGATACAAGATACATAGCCATGATACATTATACATATCCATGATACGTATCCATGATACATATCCATGATACACATCCATGATACATGATACATATCCTTGGTACATGATACACATCTATGATACAAGATATATATCCATGATACATATCCCAGATACATGATACATATCCATGGTACATAACCAATGATGCATATACATTTCCATGATATATATCTATGATACATAACAGATATCCATGATACATTATACATGTCCATGATACATATCAAGGATACATGATACATACCCATGATACATATCCATGATACATGATAATATCCATGATACATGATATATATCTATGATACATCATACATATCCATGACACATAATACATATCCATGATACATTATACATATCCATGATAGATGATACATATCCATGATACATATCGATGATAAATATCCATGATACATGATACATATCTATGATACCTATCCATGATATATAATACATATCCATGATACATGATACATATCCATGATACGATATATATCCATGATACCTACCAATGATACATGATACATATACTTATCACGAGACATGATACACATCTATGACCCATGATACATATAAAGGATACATATACATATCAGTGATACATGATACATATCAATGATACATATTCATTTTACATATCAATTATACATATCCAAGATACATGATACATATCCATAATACATGGCACATATCCATGATATATATCCATGATACATATCCATGATACATATACATATCCATGATACATAACACAGATCTATGATACATAATCCATATGTAAGATACATGATACATATCCATGATACATATCCATGATCCATGATACATTATACATATCTATGATACATGATACATGATACATATCTATGATATATGATACATGATACATATCTAATATACATGATACATATACATGATACATATCTATAATACATATCTATGATAGATATCCATGATACATGATACATAACACATATATATGATACATGATACATGTATGTGATACATGATACATATCAATGATACATATACATGATGCATATCCATGAAACATATACATATATATATATATCTATTATACATATACATATCCATGATGCATGATACATAACACATGTATATGATACATGATACACATCTGTGGTACATGATACATATCCATGATACATATACATGATACGTGCCCATGAAACATATATATATATATATATATATATATCCATGATACATATACATATCCATGATACATATCCATGATACATGATGCATATCCATGATACATATACATGATACATATCCATGATACATGATACACATCAATGATATATATCTATGATACATATCCATGACACATATACACGATACAGGATACATGATGCATACCTATGATACATAACACATATATATGATACATGATACACACCTATTATACATGATACATATCCATGATACATATCCATGATACATGATTCATATCCATGATACATATACATTATACATACCCATGATACATTATACATATCCATGATACATATCCATGATACATATCCATGATACATAATTATGACACATATCCATGATACATGATACATATCTATCGTACATATCCATGATACATATCCATAATACATATCCATGATACATGATACATCTCCATGATACATACCTATGATACATATCCATATCCATGATACATATCCATGATACATGATACATATATATGATACATGATACATTTACATATCCACGATATATATATACCTATATATGATACATATCCATGACACATATCTATGATACATACACATGATACATGATACATATACATGATACATATACATGATAAATATACATGATACATATCCATTTTTTCAACGTTAGTCAGTAGTAATTTTGAAATGATCCAATGTATTTATGTAATAACTTTATAAAAATGCTGACTCACTTTACATGCTCCATACTCCCTTGCCGGATGTACCCGGTCTTGCCCTAAATTGTGTCCGGTTGTATTAGGTCATCCCATAACTTCTGTTCGGATGCATCAATAACAACATAGGAAGGCTACGTTAGGTGCAGTGAAACAGGGGTGTTTCAATCATATCTGCACCTGACAACCGGTAGGAGTTATTTCAGTAGTTCTCAGGAGGCCTACTTGATTTTCTAAGTAATGTAGGTGCCTCTGAAGTATAACGATCCCTAGAAATATTGGTGCTTCTAAAGTATAAGTGCCCCACAGGAATGTTGCTTCTAAAGTATAATGGTCCCCAGGAATGTTGATGCTTCTAAAGTATAACGGTCCACAGGAATGTTGGTGCTTCTAAAGTATAACAGTCCCTAGACATATAGGTGCTTCTTAAGTATGACGGACCCCCCCCCCAGGAATGGTGGTGCTTCTAAAGTATAACGGTCCCTAGAAATATAGGTTTCTCCAGTATTGGGACCATGGGTGCTTCTACAGTATAGGACCCAGCACCAGGGGTGCTTCTACAAGTTAGGACCTGGAGGCTTCTATTGTTACATGATCGCTCCCAAATGTTCAGCATCAATACAGCATGGGACGCCGAGAATTGTAACGGTTGTCCGCCTTTGCGCCATGTATTCCGGTTTTATTCGGATATGTCTCCAGGTCCTGTCGCTCATTGAAATTTTCTCGGCCTCCTCCTTGGTCGGGAGCAAAATGTCCCACATGGCGTAGGATCTTCGCATGATGTACGTAGCAGGGATCTTCAGGTCACCCAGCAAGTTGTACATGATGTCCTGTTTGACCCTAGTCAGACCGTTGAACTTGGCGTCCAACGTTATCAATGAGACTATACGCAGTCTCAGACTCTCCAGGGTACCGGGAACAAGTTTGATTTTGTTCCCCTCGGTATAAGGCTCGTATTTCTCCCTGAAGAGCTGACGATACTCCTCTGGGGTATTTTGAGTCTGGGGTCCCCATCCTGCTGAATTTCCGGGGGCCTTGGGAGCGGTCTTCGTTGGAGACCTCTGACCAGCAGGGATTGGAGAGCCAGAGCTGCTTAGTGCTGGGCATGCCTCATTTGTTGTTTTAGAGGCCTCCCTCCTCTCTTTCCCTCTATGCTTTGAACGTTGGTGTACTTCCCTCTCAGAAGCGTCTGATGATGAATCATCCGAGGATCACCCTACATTTTGAGCCACCTCTAAATCTAGAGAATGGCTCCTGGTTAGTTTATTTGTTTGACCCTTTTCAAAAGGAGTGTTGTCGTAATTGGCAAAAAACTATTCATGAGAAACGGCCACTATTGGGATCCCTTCGAAATCCCCGAAAAGCAATTCTGTGTCGCTATCAGGCACGGAACCTGAAACTGGGGCGCCACCGGCTGTGGTAATCCCCGAATCGAGAACCGAAGATATTTGGGAGCATTCGGATGTGCCATCCCGCGACGGACTGGAGTGTTGCACAGCACGACACTCCCCAACAAAGATCCAGAGGTGCCCTGCGGGGCAACACGTCCTGTGGAGCACTCGATCGTGTCTTCCCCCGACCGAACTGGAGTATCGCATGGCACGACACTCCCTAACAAAGCTCCAGAGGTGTCCTTTCGGGGCAACACCTCCTGGGGAGCACTCGAGCGTGTCTCACCCCACCGACCGGACTGGAGTGTCACACGGCGCGACACTCCCCGAACTCGCAACTGGGCTCGCACGTCCGTGCTGCCCACTATCACAGGGGTGCCCTTCGCGGCCACACCCCTCTCGCTGTCTTTAGCCAAGACAGCTCTGGCTTTTGAGACCCAGGTGGCCTCCATCTCAATCTGGGTCTGTCTGCCGACCACAACCCGCCGATTCGGAATCAGGGAGACCGTCGCCTAATAGGTACGTGAGTCTTCCCCGAACCTGCCAGCTGCTTAAGTTGGGACAAGCAGTCAGACTCTGAAAAAAAGAGTTAATTTAAATTAATTGCCAAAAAAGTGGCTACAAGAAAGATGGCTCGCCAAAAAAGGGGAGCCGAAGAGACAAAGCTCTACCAAAGCATCCGAATTTCAAAAGTTCTGATTTAATGGCGTATTTATAACCAATCTACACCTGAACAGCGGTCTATCCACTAGACACTGTTCAAATTACATTAATAAATTAACGAGTAATACTAACTATGATTTTCTTTGAACAAACATTGTATAATACTATTTAACAAATTCTTACATGAGTTTTGGTGATCAACAATGAATTGTAGACTCCCTAGGCCGTTTTTCTCTAATTAACATAGCTTTTATACGCTATTTTTAAAATGAAAATGACATTAATGTAGTATCTGTTTAGTGTAGTATCTGTTTTGATTTACGATGGATACTGCACTCCATATGCTGGTATCGTCTTGGCCTTCGGGGCTTCATTCTGCCGGTCTATGGGTTTGTCCTGTGCAGTTCTATGAGGTCCACACTCACAGGCTTTGCCTCCCCTCTTTGGGGAGGAGTAAGTTTATTGCTTACTGCCTGAGGCGCCTCTACCGGGGAATCCCGACGGTGCTGCCCAGGCAATTTTTAATGGTTAGAGTGCTCACCTTCTCGGGCGCTGGCTTTACAAGTCCAACTTGAATTTATTTGTTAGAGGATAGCTAAGGAAGAGAGATAACTCACGTTTAAAAACACAATTTCGATTTTAAAAACAAGGTTAGAGAATATACATAACATATAAAAGCGTATTATTATGTAAAATTCACATCTTCGTTCCCCTTTGGACTATTTTGCAGATGAAAAAGAGGTGAGGATACCGAAGTGATTTCAGTAGTGCTCAGGAGGCCTCCTTGATTTTCAAAGTACTCAGCGTTGTCCGGGAGAAAAGTGCTAAATATCCTAGATAGAGCTACTGTAGTGATAGGTTTGGAAAATATTTTAACGCCATCTTCGTTCCCCTTTGGACTATTTTGCAGATGAAAAGGAGGAAGGATACTTAAGTGATTTCAGTAGTGCTCAGGAGGCCTCCTTGATTTTCAAATACTCGGCGTTGTCCGGGAGAAAAGTGCTCAATATCCTAGATAGAGCTACTGTAGTGATAGCGTTGGAAAATATTTTAACGCCATATCTGTTCCCTCTTTGGACTATTTTGCAGATAAAAAGGAGGCAGGATACCTAAGTGATTTCAGTAGTGCTCAGGAGGCCTCCTTGATTTTCAAAGTACTCGGCGTTGTCCGGGAGAAAAGTGCTCAATATCCTTGATAGAGCTACTGTAGTGATAGGTTTGGATAATATTTTAACAGCATCTACCCTGAAAAAGATGGGGGGAATCGATTATAGTGATTTCAGTAGTGCTCAGGAGGCCTCCTTGATTTTCAAAGTACTCGGCGTTGTCCGAGAGAAAAGTGCTCAATATCCTAGATAGAGCTACTGTAGTGATAGGTTTGGAAAATATTTTAACACAATCTTTGTTCCCCTTTGGACTATTTTGTAAGATCAGAAGAAGCGAGGATACGTAAGTAATTTCAGTAGTACTCAGGAGGCCTACTTTATTTTCAAAGTACTCGGCATTATCCGGGAGAAAAGTGCTCAATGTCCTAGATAGAGCTACTGTAGTGATAAGTTTGGAAAATATTTTAACACAATCTTCGTTCCCCTTGGAACTATTTTGAAGATGAAAAGGAAGGAGGATACCTAAGAGTTATTTCAGTAGTGCTCAGGAGGATTCCTTGATTTTAAAAGTACTCGGCATTGTCCGGGAGAAAAGTGCTCAATTTCCTAAATAGAGCTACTGTAGTGATAGGTTTAGATAATATTTTAACAGCATCTACACTGAAAAGGATGGGGGTATCGATAAGAGTGATTTCAGTAGTGCTCAGGAGGCCTCCTTGATTTTCAAAATACTCAGCATTGTCCGGGAGTAAAGTGCTCAATATCCTAGACAGAGCTACTGTAGTGATAGGTTTGGAAAATATTTTAACGCCATCTTTTTCCCCTTTGGACTATTTTGTTCTTCTGCGGAATAGGACCATGAGGATTCTGCGGTATAGCAACCGGGGAGGGGCGCTCCTGTGGTATAAGACCACAAGGCTTCTGCGGTATAGCAACCAGGGGTGCTTCTTCGATATAGCAACCGGGGGTTGCTTCTGCAGTATAGCAACCGGGGGGGGTTCTTCTGTGGTATAGGACCATGAGGCTTCTGCAGTATAGCAACGGGGAGGTACTTCTATTGTATAGGACCACAAGGCTTCTGCGGTATAGCAACCAGGGGGTGGGGGCTTCTGCAGTATGGTCCTCGGGGGGTGCTTCTGCGGTATAGGGGGTGCTTCTATTGTATGGCACCCGGGGGGGGATGTTGCCGCGATATAGGAACCTGACGTTTCTGCGGTATAGCAACCGGAGGTGGAGGCTTCTGCAGTATGGCCCCCGGGGGGGGGGTTCTTCTGCGGTATAGGGGTGGCGTCTATGGTATGGCACCCGGGTGGTGCTTCTGCGGTATAGGAACCTGAGGCTTCTGCAGTATGGCCCCCAAAGGGGGGGGGCTTCTTCTGCGGTATAGCAACCAGGGGCGGGGTGCTTCTGTGGTATATGACCACAAGGCTTCTGCAGTATAGCAACCGGGAGGGGTGCTTCTGCGGTATAGGACCACAAGGTTTCTACGGTATAGCAACCGGTGGGGGGTGCTATTGCAGTATAGGACCACGAGGCTTCTGCAGTATAGCAACCGGGGGTGCTTTTTCGGTATAGCAACGGGGGGGGGGAGGGGGTGCTTCTTCGGTATAGCAACGGGGGAAGGGGGTGCTTCTGTTGTATCGCACTCGGGGGTGTTTTTGCAGTATAGGAACCTGAGGCCTCTGCGGTATGGCACCAGTGGTGTGCTTCTGTGGTATGGCACCCAGAAGGTTGCTTCTGTGGTATGGCACCAGGGGGGTGCTTCTGTGGTATGCCACCCAGGACGTTGCTTCTGCGGTATGGAACCCAGGGGGGTGCTTCTGCGGTATAGAATCACGAGGCTTCTGCGGTATAGCACCCAGGGGTGGGGTGCTTCTGTGGTATAGGACCACGAAGCTTCTACGGTATAGTATTTGCACTGGGCCGGTGATAAGTAATTATTTTGCATTTGCACAGGGGCTGCAAGAGGTACATATGTAGCATTGCACCGGGGCAGTGATAGGTACGTATGTAGCAAACACACCGGGGCAGTGATAGTAACGTATATAGCATGCATATCGGGGCGGCAATAAGTATAGTATATGCACTGGGCCGATGATAGGTACGTATATAGTCTGCGCACCACGGTGTCGATACATAAGTATATAGTATGAATATCGGAGCGGAGATAAGTACCTATATAGAAAGCGCAGATAGAGGTTGTACTTTTCATAGAAATATGTCATACTATTGCCGTGGGCAACGTAGGAGAAATGGTGGGGAAGAAGCAGCTTTCACAAAAGGCAAAATAAGAAAGTAGCGGTGAAATGGGGCGACCAGGGATAAGAAAGGTAGTAAGATAAAGAGAAGGCTATAGAGGAGGGGGAAAAATAGAAGTTTGAATATAAAGATGTTACACACGCGATTTCTCTCTAATTATATGTTTTTATGACCCCGAGCAACGCCGGGTAGCCCCGCTAGTAATAAATAAATGTTGAATAAAAACTTTTTACAAATGTTGGTAGCCTTACTCCTCTACATATCTACTTTTCTCTTTTCGGAACTGCACTCATACTGCACCACCCGCTTTTATATATACTATGATGCGTATGTACCTTTTAAATACTTGTCGTTGAATATATCTGACATTGCGTGTTCACTACTGTATATTGGTTATTCATGCGATCCACCTCTATATGACGTCATTATAAGTAAGGCGTCATAATTAAATGAATCAAATACATAACATGTATATACTTCATGTATAGACTTCTTTTGACGCGACATATTTTTCGGCTTCCAAGCAGAAATGAAAATCACTGAGAAGAATTATGACATCTATAAGTCTACATCTTAAAAGTACATTCCCATACAACCATATATTCTGCTCCCTGTATATATTATGAAAATATATAAATATATAGGCATATGTAAAATAGAATTGGATACTAATTTACTTTAAATTCAGATCAATACAGCAAACGCGAATGAGTCGACATAGGCAACGTCGACATGAAAGACCTGAACGGGGTTCAAGGGAATCTAATGACGGGCAAGACAGAAGGGAGGCTACACGTTGCCACAGTTCGAATCGAGAAGCTAGACACGATGTAGGAGCGCCAAGAAATCTAAACTCGGCCAGAAGAGCGGGTTTTAGACGCAGACGACGGTCAGACAGACGTCGGCGTCAGCGTCGAAATCACGAGCGTCGAGATCACGAGCGTCGAGATCACGAACGTCGTTACAGAGAGAGGAGCTCCCGACGCAGGCCTTATTCGCGGCGAAGGGTCCATCTGTCTCGTCATGCTCGAGGTGGTAGTAGAAGTAACAATGTCGACAGACAGCAGAGGGAACAAAGGGATTTCACAAGAAGACGTCGGGGAAGGAGGATTGGACGAAGAAGAGAGAGGAACATAAACAGATACCATCGGAGACGAAGAGTCTGGTCGATGGTGATACCAAATTGGAGCAGAATCAGCGCTCTTAGTGGTGCAGGCGATGCGCCTGCACGATATAACTATGGGTGAGGTGACATAACTTTTCGACCACATCAAAAGGAAAAAACTGAAAACACACACGCTGTAATATATTTTCTTATGCATATGCCACGCTTATAAACAATCTTTTCGAGTGAGTACACAATTACATTTTTCATCAATGCGTTATGAATATACATTTTCTTAAGCATTGAATTTCGTAATCTGGTGTGGTGTAACAGTAAGTGCTTGTATGTCTGTTTTAGGACATATGAACTAAATATGCTCTAGTTCATGTTATACACACTATATAATATTAACGAGTCAAATAGCGACATATTACCATTTTAATAAAAGCTACAAATTGAGATGGATATATTTCCTAAATATTAGTAACAAGTCTTTGTACAGGGTGGGCCAAAATAAGGGTCCTATCTTTAAATTTGAATAACTTGAATTTGAATAACTTCCACAAAATAAAAGTTAAACTCACCAAACTTTATGTGTGTGTAGACTGACCCTTTCGAGATTTTTTGAAATAAACAAAACAAATTTTAGCCGAAAAACACTTCTTAAAACTTACAAAAACTAAAGTATTGTTTTTTTACACTGTTTTGAGTTTTTTAAGCAAAAATAATGTTTTCTAAATGAGGGTACGTTCCTTAGGGCTAATACGGCTCATGCTTGCTTCGGAAGGGGTCCTTTACTTATTCTAAAAAAAAAAATTTTTTAAATCAATAAATAAAAAAGTTATGAATTTTTAAAAATAGGACCCTTATTTTTGCCCACCCTGTACTTCTACAGAATTTGAATACAACTTTGTTTAGCCCTAAGTAAGACCAACCTCTAAACTAAGATAAACCTTACTCTAACATAACCCTAAACTAACCCGTACCTCATCCTAAACTAACCCTTAGGTTAATTAATGAAACATCGGTTTAGTTCGATTCACATACTGTAGACGCACCAAGACTAGTTCTAATAATATTGTTAATAACTTTCTAAATGAAAATGGTATTGACGTAGTTGTTTCTTGTATGTCTGAAAATAGAGCAATATAATACAAGAAGAAGAATCATTATTATTATACTGTAGCAGAGTTAATCAGCGTTTTCTTCCATGAGATGTTCCTATATATTTAATTACACTAAATACATGCTAAAACATCTCTTGTATATACGATTGAGTTATATTTGAAAAACATTCTTTAAAAAATCAGTTCGGTTCAAATTATATTAAAATACCCTGATCTTTGTAAAATAATTCTGAAAACAAAAAAAAAATACTTTAAGTAATACTCGTCTATTTTCAAGTACATAATAACGAGTGACTCGAGGAATCCTTTCTAGGCACAATATCGGTTTGGTAATGTTTGGTGGGTGTAGTGGCATTCAAACCATCGCAATTAATTTAATTCCAATGTCTGTTTATTTCGTACAAGATATGTGATTATTTTCAGAATTGCGTTAGCTCCATTTATTTATTGACTAGCAGGAAGACACGATGTTTCTCTGGATTTAATGAGGACCCCTACGTTCTTCAACACTATGCTCATAACCCCATATACATTTCTTAATTTGTAATTCCCCCTCCAGGCAATTCGCTTTTCACCTAGTATAGTCGGAAGAAGCTGACATGTTCTAAAACTCTCTGAATTAGTGGAGTATACATATTTGTTTGAATTTTATTAAAATAGCTATTCGACACATTGAGGAAAAGGTGGACATTCGGGGACACTTGTATTTTATTTCCCATAAAATGTTATACATATGATATACATTTCATAAAATATGATACATTTGAATACAAATTAATACATATTCAAATTTTATAAAAACTTATTTTAATGAAATTTGACTAATATTTATTAATGGTTCTTCAAATATATCATATTTTGCTAAAATGTATATCATATATATAAATATATATTTGAAGTTTTAGGAGGGTATTCAATGATAGACCCTTCAGGTATGTATTTAGAGATTTCGGAACACTTCCATTGTCTTCCTCTGTAAATTTTGCATGAGAATATGCTCTTTGATTTAATGTAGATTCTCTAACCTTCCATTCTATAGGGAACACACAAACATCATACACACCTACTCACCTACATTGAGTTATATATAACTTGTGAGTATAAGACTACTGTCTTCACAGAAAAAAGTTCTGCCCTGATGTTATAAACAATTATCTTATTCAACGTTATAATATCTTTGTCGTACGGAGTTAAAATCAGGGTAATTTTATAGAATGATTCCCGTATTTAATCGGGTGTGATTTTGGTGCAAAACAACTTTGCTTTTTTTATTTTCTACTCCAAAACACTTCTAGAATCTTATCAGCTAGAATCCCATTGGATGTTTTGTTCCACTTTTCAAACTTTGAGTAGTGGTAGCAAAACAATAGCACCTTCTTTTGTGCAACAGTCCATGGTTAGGCTTTTAAACCTGATTTTTTGTTGTTGTTGCTGCATTTGATGGAGATAGGGGCCAGGACCTTTTGTCTCAAGTCTTGATGGCTGACCCTGGTTGGCCTCTCTCATGGCTGGAGCACCATTTCCAGAGGCAGGAAGGTTCACACCATTGCTTACATCTTTCTGTCTGGTTTATGAACGGGTTGATGGACTCTTTTTTATCCTGGGTGCCGGCCTACCAGTATTTATTTTTGTTTTTATTCATATTTTGATCATTCATTTCCTCATTGTCAACGGTTTCTAATTCATTATTCGAAGCTGCCCTCTATTAATAGAAGGGGTGCATCTGTCTGCAATTCGGGAGACGTGCTGGATGGATTGAGGAGACAGCACACCGTTATTTTTGAATATGTAGTCAAGGGATACTTCAAGTAAACAGTATCCTCATGTCAGAGTCTCTGACAAAGCCATGTACAGAAAGACCGAAGACACCCGAAGGTTGTGTCTAGTAGGCATTCACGTCCTCTCCAGTAGGCATTCAGTCATGATTAGAGACGGAAATGATTCTATTAAATAATCGAAATCAGTACATTCTATCATAAAGTGTCTCACTGCGTACACGCCATGCTACACCGTGCACCAGTGTTTCACTTTTCGTTTGCACGACTAACTAAATAGATATGGTGTAAAAAACGGTATAAATCCTTTAAATAAAGTACCTACAAACAAAAAAAGGAGAATAACTCGCGCTAACTTATAAGAAAGAAGAAAATGAGTTAGGCCAATAAGTATTTGTCTTAGAACGATGATGTGCAAACGTTTTGTAGTTCTAGTCTAAAAAAAAAGGCCATCGGAAAGATTGACCTCTAGACATTCGCTAACGCCTCGAAGGAAATATCGTAAGCAGAATAGACACCTTTACATTGCTGGACTTATATTAGAACGGCTGCCAACACATCTGGGCTAATAACGGCAACGTAGTCAACACCTTTCTAATATCGCCCCGGTATATTATCCCGAACCGTTCACGTCCTAACAGGCACGCCAAAGATAATAAAGGGAATAACAAACCGATGAACACAGTAATCTCAGTATGAATGTTGCAATAACAAGTTATCTCCCTTTTTTTTGTTTGATTTGTTTTTCCATCGTTCATATTCATAACTTCGTAATTGTTGGGGGAAACACCACCATCCTTTCTTTTGTGTTAATCTTACATTCTTATCCGTTTTATTTATTTTATTTTCGTTCGCACGTATCGGAAGTTTTTATTCGGAATAGTCGATGAGCTTGACACCCCGAGATAAACCGGCATAATCTATTAGTTATTTTTTGTGTTTGTAAGGGTTCTCTTTGTATTTTTATCGATTCCTTTTTTTTCGTTTTGATTGTGTTTCCCAAATCTCGTGTATAAGATATTATAAGCCACTTATAGGCAAGGTGTAACGTACCGATCGAAGGGCGTTTGGTGTTAAATTGTCTTGTCATCATATTCTCACGGCCAAGCCATCATCATCATTATCATCATCATGTGACATACTTTCTTCTAAAGAAATAAATACATTAGAAGAAGAGAGAGGTGGAAGAGAATTAAGGGAAAAAAGAAAAAGAAAGAAAGAATGAAGAAAGAAAGAAAGAGAAAGCTAGTTAGACAGTGCGAAATAGAAGGTGATAAGAGAGAGATGGAGAGAGAGAGGGGGTAAGAGGCCCACGATAAGAGAGAAATGAGAGCGGAAAAAAGTGTGTCTAATAAAAATAAGAGTATTTGTCCAATCAACGGGACTTCGTACAGATAATATAAACCTTTTTTTATTTAGTTTAACCAGATTTCTGAAGAGAGTGATAGAGAGAAAGACAAAGACGAAGAGAAATAAAAAGACAAAGAGGGAGATAGAAAGTGAAAGCGAGAAAGTCCGTGAGAGAGAGAGATAGAGAGAGAGAGAAAAATAGAGATAAGGAAGAGAGATGGGTAAAGTGGAAACAGAGAGAGAGAGAGAGAGTGTGTGTGTGTGGGTGTGTGTGTGGGTGTGTGTGATAGAGTGAGATATATATATAGAGAGAGAGATTGAGAATGGGGAGAGAGAAAAATAGAGATAAAGAAGAGAGATGGGTAAAGTGGAAACAGAGAGAGATAGAGAGAGAGTGTGTGTGTGATAGAGTGAGAGATAGAGAGCGAAAGAGAGAGTGAGCAAGAGAGTGAGAGAGAGACGACATCTTCTAAATAAAAATCAGACTATATTGCCAATTCGATGGTATCACCTACAAACATAACGCAACTTTTTTTGTATTTATAACTATATTTCGGTGCGAATAGAAAAGTAATATCAAATGCGGATGGTACAAGTAAATCAACAGCCATTCTGTGTGCAATTCGCTGCGTTTACAGAAGCAAGTTTCATATCGAAAACGAAAGAAGGATTTCATCAAAGATTGACGCTAATAATTGACAGAAATACACGGATTCTTTTTAGTAGTAGAATAAAACATATTTCAAATTTGCCACTTCATGTCAAAGAAATAGAACGTTCCTGTGATGTTAATTTACACGTAGACTTTCGTACCATTTCCGTAAGTTTTTCGGGAAACAAAAAGAAATGAGGTTCAGATTTACTAGAGGAGTATTATTTCACTCATGAAAGTAGATTATTCTCATGACAAGCAAGAAGTCTTGATGATTCTTAGTTGTAACTGAAGAGTTTGAATGCAAAACGCGATAAATGCAATTTTCAAAATCACGAAACTGTCGCTACAAAAAGTGTTGCATTTCAGCACTCGACGACACTCCAAAACTATCTGTTACATGATATGATACCGAAATAATTTATTTTTGATTTCAATTCAAATCATCTTTCATTCGATGTCTAGATTTAATATATTTGTGTGTTTATTGTTTACGGTGTCGATTTAAACGGATTGGATTTATCGCGTTTTGCGATCGAACTATTCAACTGTTGTAAGGATTGAGCTGTTCTTTAACGCTTAAGTGTTATTTGCAATCAGTTCTAAGTGACAGTCTTCGATAACAAAAAATACATTATCATTTCAATAATTGCAATTTCATGTGGGGAGGAAATAGAACTTTTCTGTATTTTTTGTAATATTTTCTTGAGTTTTTTTTTTAAACAAAAAATACGATTAACATTAATTATTATTTAACTCAAATTTTCACACATCTCTATCTCTAGACCAATAGTATTATTCCGAGCAGTACTTGTACTATTTGGACTGCTAAACTGATCTTGGTTTCGTTTTCAAATCGTTCTCGCCGATATAACTCACAACACCCGCAGAGTAAATTTCTCCAAAATTGTGAATCTTTATGTCGAACTCGAGACCTATACATTATTTATACCTGACACCCTGGGGTAGATGTTGTCTCATTCCGTCAGCCATGACAGAAGAGAGTGTTGTTTATTATTGTTTACTTAGTAATTATCTACAACAGTAAGGAGTATCTCTTGTCACAAAGAGTAATAACATTAACGAGTAAACCGTTCTAAGTGACAGATTTCTGGAGGTTAAAAAGTGTAATGCGTATCACAGTCGATAATAACAAAAACATACTATAATAATTAACCCTTCTATTCTATCATAGCTGATTGGATGAGAGGAATTTACTTCGCGGAATAAACGGGTTTTTAGTTCGACATTCTGTAGATTCATGAGTTCGACATGAAGATTCCAGAGATGGAGAATATGCATCTAGAGAAAGTTGGATGTAGGATCGGCCGAAATGTTGTGAGAATAAAACACAAAATGAGAAGAGTAGTCCAAATAACGTAAATGATAAATCAAACATCACTCGTTACGTAAATAATAACGTCTGAAATATAGCCATTTTAAAACAAGTAACAAAACAATGCAATAAAAACACATAGAGGATTCTACCTTTTGGTTTAGTTGTTTTTTGTTGCTTCGGAAGCTAACAGTATGAAGCTCCTTTAAATAGGTAATGGTTTTGTAACGTCGAGTTCTGTTTGAAATTGAAAAAAATGTTGTCATTTCTTAGATGAGCAAGTTCTGCGCGGGCGTGAACCACTGTAAACAGCCACGACACTACTCCCGCCTCCCGCATAACAGTATCTTAATTTAAATTACTGTCTGTGTCGGTTTCTCGCGGCCGCGTGGTCCTGAGTGTGTGTCTCGTGATTCTAGCCTTAATCTACGAACTGCGTTCTAGCCCATGCGCACGTCTGCAACTGGCACTCCTTCACTTATAAGGAAAAGACGTCGTTATAAAGTGAAAAAAGCTGTAATATATTAAAAATATTTATTGTTATATATATATAGTACATGTATCATGTGTATTTCCTAAATGTAAATACAATGGAACTCTAGTGTTTATGAAAAATGCTAAATAACAAGTAGAGCTGTTTTTTAGCGTATATTTTTATTCTTTGTTTTGTTTGTATTAATACATGTGTTTCTTGTATTAATAACAATGTATACTATATATATATATATATATATATATATGTGTGTGTGTGTGTGGGTGTATAAATGTATATATATATATATGTATATGTATATAAGTATAAATTTTTATTTATACAAACATAAATTGGTTACATATGTGCATACATGTTTCGGTTGCACTATTCCACTTGCTGACCTTTTCTGCTAGTGGTTGACCCTTTTATTACCTTTTATGGCGTCTCCATGCCTTTTCCTGTCCTGGAGACACCATAATGGGTAATAAAAAGGTTCAACCACTAGCAGAAAAGGTCAGCAAGTGGAATAGGAAATCCGATACTAATTCATAAGAAATAGAAAATACTAAATCCCAAAAAGAGTTATTTAGGAGAGACAATTCTTCAAATCCATCCATTTCTCGAAAATTCTTGGTCTGATGAGGTTGACTTTCTGGGAAAAGTGCAACCGAGACATGTATGCACATATGTAACCAATAATGTTTGTATAAATAAACATTTATACTTATAAACAGCTCTACTTGTTATTGAGCACTTTTTATAAACACTTGAGTTTCTACGGATTTACATTTACAGAAACTAATACAATACATGTACTATGTATATGTATAAATATATATATATATATATATATATATATATATATATATATATATATATATATATATATATATATATGCTGGATTTAATTGTTTACATCTCCTCAAACAACTGAACAATGAGTAATAGGTGTGTTAATCTATCATTACACTAAGTAAATGTTATATAAAATCCCATCTATAGTGAAATGACACTTTTGAAGCTGAGGCAAGACTTTTGTACTAGTTGCAACCGCGTTTTTTTGAAGCAATTGACTCATCAGATGCCAGCTTGTTTGGCATTCCTTGCGTTAACTTTCCTCTTGTAAGTATTATAAAAATACCAAATTATTAGTAGGGAAGCGACATTAGAGATCGCATTCTTAAGCTTAGAGAAATATGTTTCATAATCTAAGTCCAACTTTCTTGAGATAACTGACCCCTCAGTTGTAGGGATTAATTCAATTGGACCTCAAGTTGTCTTATTACGAGAACTTTTATTGTCCATCTGTATGCTTCCATCATTAAACATGACATTGACATCACTAATAAGCTCCACTCACGTAATCAGCACTGTTAGAATTAAATACTGAAAATATATACACAACTTATTATATCACTTAATACTATTATGTGTCTATATATGCATGAAATAATACTATCTCTCTCTCTCTCTCTCTATATATATATATATATATATATATATATATATATATATACACACATATATATATATATATATATATATATATATATATATATAGAGAGAGAGAGAGAGAGAGAGAGAGAGAGATACTATTAAATATAACATTTCTCAGAAATTAGTTGATAAGCATGTTCTTACAAGAAAGTATTTACTGCAAACATCTTTACGTCATAAAGAAATACATTTTTTTATTCAATAAATATCAACAAATAGCAGTTAATTATTAAAATGTATTCTTTTAAAACCAATATGAAAACATCAGGCTAGTGCTGGTGTGGCAGTCGAGATCAGGCTTGGGGCGTTTCACCTAAATAGTGTCGGTAGAGACGTTCGTAAAGTCAAGTCAATTTCTAATGGTCTCCAGTGTGGTGCGTCATCAAGAGACCAATGCTGTTGATGAAGTCCTGCATGGCGGCGCCTATCGCTCAAACTCGTCCACGCGGCGATCGGTTGGAAAAACATTCCGTCGAGAACACTGGAGATTCTTTTTTTGACGCTATCTGTTTTCAAGTAAGTATACATATTGATTTTGTGAAAATAAAGAAACGCCCTATTCGGGTCGTGTTGTGCTTTATTCTAAAACGGTCTTGATCGACCTCGTGATGCTCACTGCTATGCCCATATTGAGACGCCTGAGAACGAGAATGGGGCGATCGAAAGTTAATATGAATAGATGAGGCTAAAACTTACCCAACAATCTGTGAATGTGGTGAGGAAGACCATACGATGCAACATTGCCTGGTTTGAACCCTATTGCCCAATCTTGTAGCTTGAAAGATCTTGCAGAGTACAACACTATTGCAAAGAACTGCATAAAATGATAGAAACTGTCATATGACCACATGCTTCAAAGACACGCAAAAGAGAAGAAAAAATTGAGACGCACCATTGTGTCGCATCTTGCCCGTGGGTGTAGCTGTGTTGATATGGGCAAGCACGAAAACAGAATACACATCTTAGTTCATTGTGAAAAGGAAAATGATGAAACGTATGGTGAACGATTAACACATTTTCAGAAGAGAGAATAACCAAATTTGTTGTGAAAAAAAATTGTTGCGACAAGAAATAACCAGACTTCCCAGTCTGCACAATGTAATGTCTGCTTAATTTCATGTATTTACAATGAATATCATTCATTTTTACACTTTCCAACCTCATACTCTCTGTTTTCTCCCTCTCTGTTTTATTCTTCGCCCTCTCTCGGCTCTTTCTTAACTCACACTTTTCTTTTCACGCTTTTTCCCTTATGTATTGTCGCTTTTTTTTCTTTACTATTTCTTCACTCTCCTTTTTGCTCTTTTAATTATTTACGACTTTCGCCTCCTCTTACTACATTTATCATGCGACCTGCATTTTCATCATTTATTTGGTGAAAAACAACCTAGTAAAAATCAGAGATTCAGTAGTACACTGAAAGTGCAGGATTCTAGACGTTGCTAGTAAACGATTATCCAAACCTGTTTTAAACGGATAACGTAATGTAAAAGTGACGGCACTATTACGCGACCTAATCACAATGATACCATTTGCACGGGCACAAAAAAGCCATTGCGAAAGCAAGCATGATTAATCTTGGTTTAGTAGCATGTAGATATATAATATGTAACCATCAATCTATCTAGTTATTTGCAATTAATAGATGCTAAACAGTAACAAAAAGGTTCGCTGATTCAAACTCGATCTTTAAAGTTATTAAATATAAAAGTTTGATTTGTATTCTTTAAATGGTTACACGCATTATTGTTCTTTTATAATCTATTACTGTTGTTATACATATATATTTATATATATATATATATATATATATATATATATATATATATAAATATTTGTTATTGTTTATATTTTTATCTATGGACGTATACGTTTCGTCTTTTTTCAATCAAGACTCATCAGCATAGAAGTACGACTATTCACCACCGGTCACACGATTCGAAACCCTGGACTACAAGTATTTTCCAACCTAGGCCAGTTCTGAACAGCTTATAAACAATGATAATTTTAACACATTAACGGCGGCGAAGCGAACAGGCATTCAAACTTCTATAAGTGAAGGAACGATGCATAACGCAAGTGACGCTACGCTGTGTTACTACTACCATTTTACAGTGCTCTACTTTTTAACGAGGAGCTTCAAATATAAATATTTGTTATTGTTTATATTTTTATCTATGGACGTATACGTTTCGTCTTTTTTCAATCAAGACTCATCAGCATAGAAGTACGACTATTCACCACCGGTCACACGATTCGAAACCCTGGACTACAAGTATTTCCCAACCCAGTCCAACGTCGCTAACCGCTAGGCCAGTTCTGAACAGCTTATAAACAATGATAATTTTAACACATTAACGGCGGCGAAGCGAACAGGCATTCAAACTTCTATAAGTGAAGGAACAATGCATAAAGCAAGTGACGCTACGCTGTGTTACTACTACCATTTTACAGTGCTCTACTTTTTAACGAGGAGCTTCAAATATTTCTATATATGTCTTCTCGCTACATTGATATGTGGGTTACCTATTACATCAACCCACACTGTTTATTTGAACCCCTAATAGAGCAGAGTTAGACATAAGAACATTTTTTAATGTAGCAAAAATTCAGCGCTTTAAAACGGGGGGTATTAGGATAGAAAACATATACAAATTGCCTCAGTCTAAGAATGTATCTTCTTCGCCGTTCGAATAACGAACAGATACTACGCATTGATCCGTATCCGAATAATGATTCTGAAAGAAGATAAATTCAACCCATTATAGATGTTTTACGATTTCAAATAAGCTAAAGAGGTGTAACTAACAACGAGAAATAAGAATAACACATAGAAATACATTTCATAAGGAATAAACATCTAATCTGCAAGATGCCCACACTGAAAGCTGCTCATGCTTTTTACAAGAATGAAAAACGTGACGTTTGTTTGTCTTAGGGCAATGCTTAATGCGGTTGAAATAAAGTATTGACTGAAGTTGAAGATTGTAGATTGGAATACAGAATAGCATATCTTCTCTTCTTAATTCATCATCGATACTGCTTCGTACTTACATTGGTTGTTCTACTCTAGTTTTCTCTGTGAAATGTATACCAAAGCCTTATCTATCTGGTTACACAAATGGTATATATATATATATATATATATATATATATATATATATATATATATATATATATATATATATATATATATATATATATTTATATATATAAACAAATGTTTGGGTGTACAAAATTCATATATGCTTTTCAAAATGACTTGCGGAAATCTCTGAACAGCTCTTTCTACTATAATCTAGTCAGGTGAAATCGAACCAATAGTATAATCAATAAAAAATACCAACGAAAATGAAAAGCATTAAGTTATGCCCTAAGACAAACAAAAGCAGGGGGCAGAAATTGAAGCGCCAGCGAATACTAAAGCTCGATTAAAATGAATGCGATTTAATAAACGTTTAAAACGGCACAGAGTTGTATTATTAAAAAAAACAAAAGCAAAAAAAAATGGGGGTGGGTTCAAAGTTCCCCAAAGAGAGTTAGCCCTTTCACAAACTCCTTCTGTCGGCATAAGGAAGGTTTACGCAAAACGATGGAGACACGTCTAACACTTTTAAAATGGTTTTGGGAATTCGTTCGATGAAACACCTCAAAACGCTCCAACTTATAGTTACTGGCACAGCTTGAATTTTTAACCAAATGCTGGCCAATACCAGAGTCCAAAGTCGCAGAGGAAGAGTGGCAAAGGGAGGCTGTCCTTCCCTGTCTAATCCTGAATGGAACATGTTGATTCGTGCGGGTCTGCAGTTAGTGTATTCTGAACTTAATAAGATCAGGGAAATATTTATTAATAATGGTTATCCAGAATACACCATTGTTAAGTATATAAATAAAAAGGTTGTTGATTTCAAATCCCCTAAAATATGTGTGTTCTTTGAAACGTTTCGAGGTGATTCATGGGCAATAAATAAGTTTATTATTGACGAATAAGTTACAAATAATTTGCGGCCATCTTTTGGAAAATACCCTTTTTACGGATTAAAAAATAAACTTGTTTATTCTCATTTTAAAAGAAGCACACCTGTTTTTTGTGAATTAATTAAATTAACTATTTTCAAGTAAACACAAAGATTATAATGCTTCAATTTTAAAATAGTTGTTTGAGAAAAAAACACTTTTAAACAACTTACGTATGTAAAATCATGTTTTACTTTATTTACCATTTTGTTTTACTGACATAACTCCATTCTCCGTATTATTTAGCATAAAATGATATCTCAATTCGAGTGAAAAGAATTACAAAAAATATAGAAAGAAAATAAACTTAACAAAATACAAATTTTATTTATCAGACACATTTTATAATAAAAATAAGAAAAAATCATGTTATGTTCTCAATTAAAAAACACACTTTCATTTTGTTTTTTGTGATTGGCGAGGATTTACTTTATACGCATAAAATTCAATAACAAAAACATCATTGTGCCTTATTTGTAAACATATATGTTGAATTTGTTCAGAAAAAAAAATAGTATCTGTTCCGATACTAAATTCAATATTTTCTGCCCTCGGTCAGTGAAGGAGAAAGTCCTTTAGATTCAGGCAATTTTATTTTTGTCTTAATCTAGACAGCCTGATATTCGAGGGCTACAGTACCTACATCAAACACCGAATTTGTGTCTAACTCTGCATTCCTTTAGAGACAAGTAAATATGATCAAAATTAATTAATTACAATTTCAAAGTAAATCATGTTCCTCTAAAATGAGATTCTATTTTTTTTTAGCAATTACGTGTGCAAAACCATGGCGATATTCGCAGAAATTAAAAAGACTAAAACCCATTAGTGAACACAAACTTATATTCCAAATAGAACCTACATACATGAACTCTGATGATTGAGTTTTATTATTTTTCTTTTTTTATTTTCTGATGTTTTGCCACGTTTTTTCTTCTGGTAAGTTAGAATTATGGAAAAAAGGATGTAGAAAAGTTGGTATGCTAGGAAAGTGGTTACGAAACGACACGTCAAGAAATGCCATTTTCAGAAATAAATACAGAAACGATTACTAGCACATAATTGTCTACTATTTATTTATATATACTCTGGAACTTCAATTCTGAAAGTTGAATTACTATTAATAAGTACACACATACAAATACAAACACCCACCCACACACATACACACACACACACATATATATATATATATATATATATATATATATATATATATATATATATTAATCCAGGTAGGGTAAACATCCACAGGGTAGAAATCCAAAGGGAATCAAACCGGGTTTATAAAAGAGTGCTCAATAAAAAATATAGAGCTGTATTGTGAATGCTTTTATTCAAACATGTACAATATCTGCTACACTGGCATGTCGATGTTATCGATCTACAGCTCTCAAGAGCTGAGGTCTCATCAGGCAGAAGATTATTTTTTGATTCAACCTGGTTGCTGGAATTCAGCAACCAGGTTGAATCAAAAAATAATCTTCTGCCTGATGAGACCTCAGCTCTTGAGAGCTGTAGATCGATAACATCGACATGCCAGTGTAACAGACCTTGTACATGTTTGAATAAAAGCATTCACTATATATATATATATATATATATATATATATATATATATATGTGTGTGTGTGTGTGTGTGTGTGTGTGTGTGTGTGTGTGTGAATAAATAGGTTAGCACTTTTGACAGATCGTTTCGAATTTGAATTATTATTATACAATTAAACAATGCAAAAAACGTACTACTGTGCGTTAGAAAGCAATAGAAACTTACCCCACAGTAATATGCTGAATGTTCCTGTGGAGAACATCTGTTAATTACTGTTGACAACTAAACATAATTGTCATAATAATCATTGGATGCACGCTCGTACTACATTTTTTTATGAGTAGAATTTTACTCACTTTTTGGTATTTGCTGTCCATTATACCAGACAAATTAAGTAGTAATATTTATTAAAATAACCCAAATTTACCATAAACATTCAAGTTAACTATCAATCATAATATACCAACATCTGACGTATGATATATTTTTACTAAAGAAAGATATTTATTATTTAAATTATTTAAATTATTTATTAAGCTATAGGGGTTATATATTTATCAATCCGCGCAGTTATATATATATTGTGTAATTATATATATATATATATATATATATATATATATATATATATATATATATATATATATATATATATATATATATGAGAGAGAGAGAGAAAGGTTAAAGGTACTCCGACGTAATGGGAAATGAAAAATGAAAACCCAAAAGGATGTGTTTTATATATTCATTTTTTCTCTTCAACCCATCATGTCAACCCAATATTCTCATGTACTTGCATGACATTTTTCATAAAATTATCATCCTGAGGAAGTCTTATAAATAAAGACGAAACGTTGATGAATATATAAAAAAAAAACATCATTTTTGGTTTTCCTTCGTCATTTCCCATATATATATATATATATATATATATATATATATATATATATATATATATAATGAGAGAGAGAGAGAGAGAGAGAGAGAGAGAGAGAGAAAGAGAGAGAGACCCATTAGTCTGATGCACAATTACACTTAGGGATTATTTATCAGGCATTAACTGTTAGAATATGTATCATGATCGATGGACATTTTTTTGTAAATTTCCTGTTTCTTATTAACTAAATTAACATTAGAAAAATTATATGTACGATATTTCGTACAATTGTATGAGCCTCAAAGTCTAGCACAAGTAACAGATCTCGTGGGATTTACATTTGAACAAAAAAAAAACAATAAGCAAATACCGGGTATTTTGAGAATAGTATATAAATGTGTCATATGTTTTATCTCTAGTCATTATTCATTACAATATCATTTTTTACCGAATAAAACCGTACGATTATAATATACATAAACAATACAGACGTTAGTTTTGATCAAAACAATAAATTTTAATTATAACACTTTTAAATCCAGTAATACACCTTATCACACATTATACTATCGATAAGAACTTCAACCAGTTACAATCTATTTAAATGCTCCCATTATTTCTAAAAGTATATATAAGCTATAATCAGAGAGGCAATTATTCAGTAATAATAGACACTACTATAATGAAGCATTAGCTTTATCTGCATATAATAAATTAATGCATTTTGTTCAAAACAAATTGGGTGGAAATCTTGACAAGGAATGGAAGAACATAACATATGATATCATATAATATGTCTATGGGTAACACTTAAAAGTTTAAAAATATATCTCAATAACAAGCCTATAAACTATGTGGACTTCTGTATATGACACATACCAGCTGTCAATGTACAATAATAGAACGAAGGAAACAAGCAACATATCTTTATAAGGTTTACACTCTATACAGTTAGCATATTCTTTACAATATCTATGAGGAATTCTACCGAATTTTGGAAAATAATTGGCCTTGAGTTAGCAAACTAGGTAGGATTTGGTGCCTCATCCACTAGTCGCTTCCTCTTAGAGTGGCCAACTTAATAGGTCCTAAACTATATACTAAGCTACATCCCCTGTCCCATCGCCTCAATGTAGTATCCTTGAGCTTGTTTTACAAATACTTCAATGGAATGACCTTCGATGAACTTGCTCCTCTAGTGCTCCCTTGATGTAAATACACTAGACCAACTCGACAATCAGCAAAATTCCATTCATTCACTGTGGAGATCCTAAAATGCCGGAGGGCCTTCTACTCCAATAGCTTATTTACTCGTGCTGCCGACATATAAAACTTCTTTCCTGCTCCATGTTTCCCCGACTGTACCGATATGTAGAAGTTTAACACCAATGTAATCATACATCTCGCTGCACAGCTCCCAACTTAGAATGTCACCCAAAACCTCCACCCTAATAATGAATAGCCCTTACGTCTACAATGGCAGTTGGCTTTGTGTAGAGTGAACTATGTTAAAAAATATTAATGAAAACAGTATAATTATCTATAAAAACTCTAAACATAGTGTATAAATGCAATATACATGTAAGAATTGTATTAAGTCACACAGAGAAACCACGGGTTGCAGTTTAAAAGGTAAATATAGAAGCAACATCTCCTCTGTCACTGTAAAGCATCAAGGCATCTCAACATCACTAGATTAATGTGTTTTTGAATTAGTAAATCCTGACTACTAATTCGGACTGCGATGGCATACACACCTGGTAAGTTTTAAATAAAGATAATTTAATAAATAAGAAATAGGAAATTCTACAAAGTTGTTTACACAGATCTAGATACTCTCCCATGTAAGTCGTAATTAATATACACATCGTTACACCATAGGAATAAAGGCGCGAATTGATACAGATATAGATGCATAGCTCAATAAATAATTCAAATAGTAAATATATATATGATGGGAAACATATCCGTAATAAGCCATAGGTCAATCTCTTGTTAAAACCTATGTATAAATGAATAGTTCAATTGTATCCGAAAATCATTTTCGTAAATACATTCTGGTAATTCGAATGAATTGGCATTAATTAAACCATTATTTTCCGTGATAATAGAACAGTAAAATACAATAGAATTGGAAAAGTCGTCTCATTAACAAAGTAGTAAGATCATGTTTTCAATCTGTATTATTAATTATGTTTAGTTAATAATAATAATCACTATATGTTCTTAACATAAAGATTCAGCATATTAGTAGAGAAAAAGTTTGTTCATGCTTCTGAACCGTTATTATTGGTGCCTTTTGGCTCCATTGGTAAGTGGTTTAGTTTATTAGTAAAATATATGTGTTTTCATATCATTATTGCTTTATTTAGCTAAACTAGACATCCCCTAATGTACTCATCTGTACAAAACATTTCGACTAATAAATAACTATCATTATAATTTTGAAATGATTATAATACTATCAACTTTTGATAAGTTACACCTAGCTAGGTTTTAAAAAGTAAAACATAAATCATATTATTCAGATATTAGGACATGTGCAATATGAAAATTCCTAAAATATCACTAAGACCTAATAAGCATGACAGTTTTTTTGATAGACATTACTGGTCAGGTGAATACTGTTATTAAACCTTCAAATAAGTTTTTTAAATGTAAGCTCTCTTAATTTTAATTAATCAGACACATATGAGTTTGTTTATTTCTTCTTTAAGATATACCATTGTATATACTCGTTATTAATATTTTTATTTTTTTAAATTTCGATATAAAGTTAATTAATATTATTCCATATTAAATCCCACTTTTAATAAAGCTGGTAAACTCTTAACTATGAGTAGTTTAGTTGCATTCCTAGGAATTGGTGTTATATCTGTTTGTGTTTACTTTGTTTTGGCAACCTTATATCTTCAATAAATTGTGTAAGTTTTGATCTCCAATTTATTCATTCTGCCTTACCCATAAATAATCACTCATGTATTGGTATTTTTAAAAGCTTATATTAAAATGGTATTTATCTAAATAATCCCTCAAAAAAGTTTCATGGAAATTGCACCAGACAAGACATGAAGTCACTTGATGTAAAGAGCATAACGATTACTTTAAGATTACAAACTAACCAACGATAAGTGTTAGATAGATAGATTCCTACCCAAGAAAACAGCAATTCTCATTCATTTTACAGAAACATACATCATGAAATGTTACGACAAAAGGACAAAAATAAGCGAAGCATGAGTTTCGAAACTGGTTAAATTAACTCCAAGGTCAAATTTCTCCTCTCCCTATTGCGTTAATATATTTATCATCATACAACAGTAAACTATCTTATGTGTATCGATGACTTTATTATTCTTAACTTTTCATTTTTTACATCACACCAGTCCTTAGATTTTCGTGTGTTTATATTTGAAATAACTTATTTTCTCTTTTTGAACTAAACTATACTTTTATATTTTATTTATTAATAAAAGAAAACAAAAAAATTATTAATTATTAACTAATATGACATGCCAAGTAAGTAACATTATTTTCATTTTTCATGACTCTGTATAAAAACAAAATAACCGCACACCGATAGAAAGAAATACACGTTTCTTAAAACAAAATGGGTTAAAAGGAAGTTGCATGTTTACAGTTTTCTCTGTATCTGCTTTACTTTTTCCCCCCTGGAAACGTACTTTGGACTTCTGAAAGGCTACAAAGATGAAATATCCTAGATATACATGTTTATGTTTACGCAAAACGGACCGTAAAATGCACTAATTTTAGGGGGATTTGGGGAAAACAGATAAAAAATTGGTCACTAGAATTTAAGTTAATTCTTTTTAATATTAACACTCATCGAGTTTTATGTTGAATAATTTGACTATTTATGATGTATATATATATATATATATATATATATATATATATATATATATATATATATATATATACATACTTATATGGGGATTGTTTTGTAGATCATTTTATGCATATGTGTGTACAAATAGAGAGAGAGACAGAGAGGAAGATATATAGATCGAAAGGGATTCAAAAACAAGTTGATGCACATCCCAATCTGCACATACATTGAACTGAAATTAACGATTCACCGACAAAAGAAATATCAGAAGTGAGTGCAATAATAAAACTATAAAATAATGAAAAAGAAAATACGATTTTTTATTTACAAAATCGAAGAGATGAATTGATTTTCGAAAGTAAGCGAAGCCATTATTTGGAGAATGTCTTAAAGGCAAATCTATCACTGCTTAAAGGATTGATGCCCATTTTTATGATGTATAAAAAATATCATTTTTCAGAATACGGCCTAGAATAGGAAGATTTAAATGTTGGTAAGTGCGTGCCGTTTTAGAACACTTCAAAAGGAAAGATTTCGCTCAGAAAGCATCGTGTTAGATCAGTTTTTTGAAATGGAAAAGCACGGTGGGGCGATGGAAATGCAAACTGTATAGCACATTAAAAAATGAAATAACAGGATATGTTATTGGATTTCGGAGAAAACATTATATAACACAGCATTAAATTATTCAAATGAAATAAAATAATATAAACATTTAAATCCCTTAAAATGTATTGCAAGTGTTTCCATTAAAGATATTTAACTTGTGATCAATCGTTCGAATGATTTTTATAATCGCCATATTGGTTCTAAATAAAACGACACGTCTTTAAGACGTGTTTAAGCATCGTGTTAGTGTTCTGTCCATCGATAGTGTATTAAAAAAAAAAATAAAGGTCACATAGTCTGGACGCGCACGAGTGTCGTTGCCGACATCGCACACTGCCCATGTCGTAGCGGCGGTGATTTGTTAAGAATCACCGTGTCTAAGGCACACCATATGGAAGGCGGAGCCCATCCCTCTCCTTCCGCGGCCTTGAAGCTTCCCTGAGTTTTAGTCAGGTACCCATTTACTGCTGGGTGGACAGAGGGAGTTTTCAGACCCGGAACTTCGGGTCGTCCAGTCCAAAGACAAGTGCTATAACCACTCGTCCACAGGCCGACAGTGTATTGTTCCGGTTTAAATATAATTTCTTAAATCATATGTCTCTTATATATATATATATATATATATATATATATATATAAATATATATATATATATATATTAAACTATGTAATATACGATGTGTTGTTAGAGAACTATAATCCTAATAAATCAAGTAAAATTAGTATGGTTCTGAAACCGATTTCGTTAATAACATTCTTCTATCAGAACTGACACTTGATTCTGATTCTTAATTTGAATTGGCATACAATTGGTCTATTATATAAATACTAAAAACGGTATTTCGCTTTTCTTTCTTTCAAAATTATAATTTATCCTCCTTGGATGCTCATAAAAATGAGGCATTTAAAATAATTTGCAACATAATAGCAGCGGTAGAATTCATTTTACTGTTCGAAAGAAGGTATGTTGGCATAATTTCTTTCTTTTTATCGTTTCTATAGTTGTCTTAGAGAAAGAGAGGGCGAAACAAGGAAAATGGGCAGTTTGTTTTATGTCTTTAATTACTAATGTCACAATATAGTATTGCTTCAGGATCAATCCCTTTGCGAGACTTTGTAGAGTTCAACCACCATCCGAAGCATCACTTTCTTAAACTGTTATTTTATAATTAAAATGTACTTAGATAATTCAAGTTGCGATATTTAGCAGATTATCTAATGTTATTTTTTCATGTTTTCTGTAATATAATGAATGCCCGTAAATATACAACTCAAGACGACGCCAGGTGTCCCTGCTAATCATCTTTGTAGAATACAATGTATATCTATATATTTGTAAAATGTAATTTTTTGAATAGCACTTTCCCGAATCTTTCGTTTGAAATACAAATTGTTAACTTTCTGTGACGCTTATCATTCCTGAATAAGTTCAAGTCCGTCTATAAGATGTTCCATCTGTCGTTTATTTTCTCGTTTAATGATTGGTTTCAGATAACTATTACGCGTAGTTCAATGTATGCATATTTTCTACATTGTATATAATTGCGTAGACGTTGGGGTGAAATAGTTCCGGTAAAAATACACACACACACACATATATATATATATACTTATATATATATATATATATATACACATTTATACCTATATCTATATATATTAATAGGTATATATATATATATATATATATATATATATATATATATATATATATATATATATAGGCAAACGTTTTTGAATAGCACGGAGATCACAAAGCAGAAACACTCCGTGCTATTCAACAACGTTTGCCTAAATTAAAACTTGCTGCCTGAATACACACAATATATATATATATGTATATATATATATTTATGCTTATATATATATATATACATATATACTTATATATATATACACTTATATATATACTTATATACTTATATATACACTTATATATACTTATATATATATATACTTATAAATATATACACATATATGCCTATATATATACTTAGATATATACTTATATATATGCTTATATATATGCGTATATATATATACTTATATATGTATATAGATACTCATGTGTACGTATATGTACTTATATATATACTTCTATATATATATATGTGTGCTTATATATATAAATAATTATATATATACATACTTATATATATACTTATATATATATTTATATATACTTTTATATATACTTATATATATATATATACTTATATATACTTATATATACTCATATATATATATATATATGTATATACTTATATATACTTATATATTTATACTTTATATATACTTGTATATATATATATACTTATATATATATACGTACATATAATTATATATATATAACCACTTATATTTATATATACTTATATATATATATACTGATATATATATATATATACGTATATATATACGTATATATATATACGTATATATACTGATATATATACTTATATATATATATACGTATATATACACTTATATATATATATTTATATATATACATATATGTATATATATGCTTATATATATTTATATATATACATATATGTATATATATACTTATATATATACTTATATATATATATATATACTTATATATATATATATACTTATATATATATATATATATATATATATATATATATTAAAATATACATAGTATGAGTATCTGACAATTGTTTCAGAATCTCTTCGGCTCGTTCTCATATATTGATGAGCAAAGATTAGATCCGCCAATACACAATCATACAACAACAAAACAAAATAAAAAAAACAAACAGACAAATTACATTCTAAAATTTTCGAATGCAAAACCCCCTTTGCGTAATGTGACATCTTAACACCTACCTATCGACGCTTAAGAAAGTCGGTCAACTGAAGCTGTACGCAGGACTAACTAGAATCGTGCCATGTCCTCTCTCTTAATTACAGGAACACACATTCAGACACACCCACACTCACACATACATACACCCACACTTATACGCACACACTCATACACTCACATACACATATAGACACCTATATACATATATAAATAAAAGCATATATATACACACACATGTACAAATCTATATATATATATATATATATATATATATATATATATGTTTGTGTGTATGTATAGGCATACACCGATGTATGCTTGTGTATTTTTTTGCGTGTGCGAATTCTCAACCATACATTTTTAATAGTTCGGGGCTATTTGCATGTGCTATTATATTAACGATGTACAAGAATGCAGCAATTTACGCCGGTCCTTTAAATGTACGATGCACAGTTTTTTTTATTCTCTTTAAGTGCATTTAACAGACCTATTGGTAATTTTCGATGCATAAGGAGAATAATCGCTTTCGCTGCAGAACATATATATTAAAATGTGCATAATATAACAACTTTTCTCCCCAATGTTTTCATTCATAACTCTGTCTCTATCTCTTTCTGTCCCTGTCTGCACATTTTCGGAAGTCGCTTTCTATATTTGTATCTTTTTATTTGCATGTATGACTCCCTCTCTTTCTCTCCCTGTCTCTCCCTCCCTCTTCCTTTCTTGCTCTCTCACCCTCTCCTCTCTCTCTCCACCGACCGTTCACTTTCCCGCGCTCTCTGTCCCTTTGTCTCTGTCTATCTATCTCTCACCGACTCTGTCTTTCGCTCTCTCTCCCTCTTTATTCTTTGCGATTGTTAAAATGAATGCATATCAATGCCTACCCAATGAGCAGTCGAAATAGTGATAAGTGCATGCATCGAAAATATTAATGCACGCTCAAATGCACTCAAAAATGGACAATCACGTTGAAATATGAAAATCTTGAGGGAAATCTTCATCACATGCAGATATTACCGCAAAATCACACAAAAACGGATGTATGTATATTTGTAGGCATACATATATAAGTGTAGGCGTACCGACATATATATATATATATATATATATAAATATATATATACATATATATATATATATATATACATATACAAAAGATAAAGAGATAACTATTTACATATAAATATTAATTGAAAACACTTTCTAACATGAGATTCTATTTGTGTATAATATTATGTGTTTGCCAATTGTATAACTTTTTTTAGATAAATTATTTCTATGCAACTCTATATTTATATTTGCATACATTTTTTCTCTATGCTCTCATTTAAACTAAATTTCCTCCAGGCATGTGGTCAGGGTTGACAATACAATTTCAGAAAAAAACACTATAATTTCCCCTCTTGAATTAACATTATTCGCCGCGTGTATCGAGATAAACTGGATGTTTTTCATGAAAATATTGAATAGTAAATCGTTTGTATCTGTAAATCTGGAGATATATTTTGCCTTTGTTTGTGTAAGTAAAATATTAGCTACCGAAAAGTAGGCACCACTTCTATCGTTCAATGGAAACTCCCATACGCATGAGGCAATGAACAAAAACCTATCACTATCTCAGCAAGACATACGCAATTACGGATGTTATCTTTATTACCTAGCCTCTCAGCGAAGGTAAAGGTAGAATCACTCTTTGTTGTCAATGTAAAAACATCTCAGTTGTTTTACTGTTATCATAATGCGAACAAACATCGCCACATAATTCAGACGGTAGGACCGCAAGAATTAACACAGTTATGAATCCATCTCCACTGAACGCAAGCGGCAATACTGTATATACTTTCATGTTATATTCATTTGTCTTTATATATAGTGTAGTGAGGACGAGTGGTTTAAGCACTTGTCTTTGGGCTGGACGACCCGGGTTCGATCCCACTCACGGCATGCGAATTTTCGGGTCTGAAAACCCCCTCTACAAATATACATACATCCTGACTAAAACTCAGGGAAGGTTCAAGGCAGCGGAAGGAGAGGGATGGGCTCCGCCTTTCATATGGTGTGCCCTAGACACGGTTATTCTTAACAAATCACCGCCGCTACGGCCATGGGCAGTGTGCGACGTCGGCAACGGCACTAGTGCGCGTCCAGGCTATGCGACCTTTACCTGTTTTATATAGTGTAGATTGAGATAACAAAAATAAGCACATCATTAATTTCAGTTCCAAGAATTCAAAGTCAACAAATATTTGGCGTACGATCGTTTCTAAGACGATTTGGAATATTTTATGTTACTCATATCATACTTAACTTAAGTCAATGAATGTTTACTTATATATATATATATATATATATATATATATATATATATATATATATATATATATATATGTATATATATATATATATATATGTGTGTGTTTGTGTATGCGTACTTCCACCCAGTTAAGCAACTGTAAGCGAGTAAAACACATACTTGTTTTTAGTCCCCGGACGAAAAAAAATCAAGTGATATAAAGTAACGATAAGGCAAATAGATAATCAGACTAGCACCTCAGAATTACCTTTCCGCCTGAATAAATAAAAAAAAAACACTATAATATAAACTCATTGCTGAGTGTTTGTATTCAGTAGGTCATTGGAAATTATTATAATAATTTATATATTAAATATTAAATTTCTGACGAGATTCTATGATTTTAGAAGAATATGTTAGTAATGTGCATAGATAAATATTGAGTGCGAACACTAGCGAATCATATTTTCTTTCTTCCTTTAGCCGGATGTTTTTTTGTCACAAGTATACTATCATTTATATATATATATATATATATATATATATATATATATATATATATATATATATATATATATATATATATAAATTCCCAAAACAGTGTTTCATGGTAAACAACTGATGACCCCTTAAATAATGTTAAGACTGGCGTAAATTCTTGGAAGCAAAATGATATAGTAACTATAAAAAGTAAATTGACTTACAAGAAAAGTGATTTTCCACCGAACGACTTGGGACTGAAATATTTGTTTTTTTTGTTGTTTTTTTAAAATATATTTTTAATGGGCGAAAAACTTCGGAGACTATATATATATATATATATATATATATATATATATATATAGTCTCCAAAGTTTTTCGCCCATTAAATATATATATTTAAATATATATATATATATATATATATATATATATATATATATATATATATATATATATATGGTCTATTTTTTTAATGATGCGGCAATTAGTTTGTTTGTTCATTATTTATGGCGTCATAAAACATTTCCCTATATCTTTCACGCTGTCCTAAATGAATTACGCAAACCACGATGTAGTCCACCCTTCTTTTAGTGCATAACGTTATATGTTTGTGATAGTAGCCCTTTTGTTACGCAACCCGGTGTGCATAGGCATAGCAACAACATAACACACTGATTCGCAGACGTTTAGTAGTATAATCGAATCCCAGACTTCAAGACGGTTCTTCTAATAGATAACATGAGATCCTTTAGGTGACGAGTCGTCTATTTTTGTTTTCTGAGGTAGCAAAGTCTTTTCAAACTTGATTGATAATGTCATAGACATTCTCCTATTTATCTACGTCCCACAAAGTAGAATGTGACATAAGGTCGGAAGGTGGGAATTTTCACTCTAGAGGAAGAGTGAGGTGAATCTCAAAAAATTGCCTGGGCAGGGCGCCTCAGACAGTAAGAAATAAACTTACTCCTCCCCAAAGAGGGGAGGCAAAGCATGGGAGGGGGTTAACCTTCCATAACTGCACAGGACAGTCAGAACAGATACTACACTTTGATCTTAGCCAAAAGACCAAGTAAAGCATCCGACGTTCTATATTTACTCCTCAAGGGAGTTAGGCACAAGGCCAGTTTTATCTTACTCCCACAGGTAAGATGTGACCCAGGATCGGGGTCGAGCAGGTGGGGTTAAAAGCCAGCGCTCGAGAGGTGAGCACTCTGGCCATTTAAAAATTGCCTGGGCAGCCCTGTCGGCATTCCCCGGTAGGGGCGCCTCAGACAGTAAGCAATAAACTTACTCCTCCCCAAAGAGGGGAGGCGAAGCCTGGGAGGGTGGACCTCCTAGAACTGCACAGGACAGGCGTGCAGTATCCATCGGAACAGATACTACACTTTGATCCTAGCCAAAAGGCCAACAAAGGATCCGACGTTCTATTCGTGACGTTTCCCACGCGTTCTCTTATTTACTGAATAGAATTACTAAACGACGACGTCGTTCATTTACTACGTCATAAAGCATCTTCCTAACAAAAAAATAAACAGGCAAGCAAAATTCACATTGTTTAAGATAAATAACTGATTAATACATGATGAAATTCGTATCTATTTATTAAACCAGAAATTACTGATGCAGTTTATCTAAGAACAAATAGTAAAAGTTAACTAATAAAATGTGTTTTTTTCTATAACCAATATACAAATATCAGGAAGGTGTACTACTGCTTAGCCAAATGAGAGCCGGGTCCAGGCCTTTCTTTGAATAGATGCGATGGAGAGGTGCTCATAACTCCAAGTTATTTAACGATGATCCACAGTATACCTCGTCGTTAATCGACCAGGAAATAGAGTAAATCATATGTGGAGTGATTTTCGCTCCACTCTTTCCACTGTGATCAGTTTGAGTATAAATCTGTCGGGCTTTATATAAAGGGTTTGCCGCCGATTCTGTTCCTGACGGTAGCGAAAACTGTCGGCACAAGTCGTATACCATATTAGTAAACTGTAAGTATATTGTTGACTAATACTTTTCTTGTTTATTCTTTGTAGAAAACCCGGTGCTTGTATAATAAAAAGCCGAAAAAAGTGTTTTTGTCTTTTAGTGTTGGAGAGGTAAATAAGGGGCAGGTAACTCTTCACAACAGCTCTAGCTTTCGAACAATATATTTCTAACCCTAACCTTAACCCTACCCCTAACCCGAAACCCTAATCCCTAACCCTAACCCTAAACCCTAACCCTAACCCTAACCCTAACCGTTTTATGTCTAATCGACGTTCTCCTTGCACAGTAGCCACATGTGCAACGCCAATAAAAGCCATCAATTTTGATTACTGGAAAATCTTGCTTAAAATTCGTGGTAAGAGTTACTGCCCCTTATTTACCTCTCTAACATTAAAAGACAAAAACCCTTTTTGTCGGCTTCTTATTATACAATCACCGAAAACCCTTTACAGAGGATTGATTTTAATTGGATGTGGCTGTAAACTAAATAAGATGAGTAATTAATTTAAATTTTAGGTTGTCGCAATCAAAAAAGTGGAAAACTGAAGTAAGAACAGAGAGTTTAAACTAAATGCGAAAGCGGTCTCCGCCGCGTTCCAAAGTTATTTTAATTCAATTCAACTCTGATAGAATACGCAGTCCCAAATGTGATACTCAATTGAGATACGGTTCCTTTTGATCTGCCCCAAAGTGTTTGCAACATGTTGAGTATTGATTTACTCCTCTCCATGAGTTAGGCACAAGGCCAGTTTTTATCTTACTCCCACAACTAAGATGTGACCCAATGTCGTGTCGGGAAAGTGGGGTTTAAAAATTGCCTGGGTAGCCCCGTCGGCATTCCCCGGTAGGGGCGCCTCAGACAGTAAGAAATAAACTTACTCCTCCCCAAAGCGGGGAGGCGACGCCTGGGAGGGTGGACCTCCTAGAACTGCACAGGACAGACCCATAGACTGGCGTAAATCAAGCCCCGAAGGGCAGGACAATACCAGTCTATGGGGTGCAGTATCCATCGGAACAGATACTTCACTTTGATCTTGGCCAAAAGGCTGAGTAGATATTATCTAGTAACGATAATTATTTTGCGGTGTCGATATTTGTTATAAATTAACGATATGTATTATGCAGTTACGATATCTTTTGGGCTTGGTGTCGATATTATTTATGCGCTTACGATATTAATTGTTCGGTTTCAATATTTATCTTGCGACTAAAACAGTTATTATTGGGTACGATATGTATTATGTCGTTACGATGTTTTTTATTATGTTTTTGCAGAAATTATTGTGTGGCTTTGATATTTTTTATTGAGTTACGAAATTTGTTGTGTTAATCGATATTTATTATGCATCGTGTCTATCTATTATACAGTTACGATTTTTATTGTAAATTTACGATATGTATTGTGAGGTTTCGATTATTGGTATACGGTTACGTCACTTATTGTCACTTGTGATATTTATTGGCGGTTTCGATATTTATTATGACTGTATGATATTAACAGTTTCGCTATGTATTATACGAGTACGGTATTTATTATTCGATAACGATATAAATTGTGCGTTTTCTGTATACATTATGTTAATATTATATTTATTACGACATTATCAGATGCATTATCATTAGAATAAAAAACATTATATAAATGGATGCGATGTTTTATCTTTGACTGAAAATTAAACAAAAGAATGTCACATTTACTATTCGGAGTTTAATAAAAATAAATACATACTTTTAATTGTCTTTAATTAGAGTGTTTCCAATGTTTCCCTGGACGAAATTAATATGTTTTATTTTGAAATGTTGATTTGATCAACTCTTGCGTTTAATTACATTTACTATAACGTATGAGTGTTTATTAATATCTGCAGTTCGTCTTTTAATTAAAAAAAATATGTCTATTTTTTTTCTTCAAATTAAATTAATGATTGGGTAAAAACTGTATTTTTAAATGAAAGCTATGCATTTTAATTACGTATTAGAAACATAAAAACTTCAACTTTCTTTATTTAATTGTAAGTGAAATATGATCCCCCATTAACTTTCGATTTACTTAGTACTTTTTAATTGTGTATTTAATATTATGAAACGTAACTTTCTATTTAATATGTGGCATTTACAAAGGTTACAGGCTATACTTTTTTTCTCATCGGTAAGTAAAAAATATTCATCGAAACTTTTATTATTTCTTAAAATTAACAAGTTAAGCTAGACAACAATGTTTTAATTTCTTACAATAATGGCTAAGACACATGCAGACAGAATATTTCGCTGTATCACAGCTTTTCTGTGTGGTTAGAAACGCGAGTGCATCAGGCTAAGATTCAAATCCAATTGTTTTATCGGAACAAACACAGTCGATGAAATCTTAACGTATACATAAGCAAGACCTGCTTTCGCAGAGTGTTCTACTCGTTTTTAAGAAATGGTTCACATTATTGTTTATGAGAGTTGGTGATGTCATTCCCCACATTTCCCAGTCGACAAATAGTGTTGTGCTCCATGAACAAACTGCTTCGTTGCATCACAGCTTTTCATATATGTTGCAATGCGACACCGATTCAATATGCCGCACACATTTACTTTGATCTTGAGCGGTCAACTTTGTATTACTATTAAAAAAACTGTACATTTTTAGCAGATAGATCCCCCCCCCGTGTAATACTGTTTTATAACCATTGCTTGTTTCGGCCACTTATCTTCTGTAAACGTCAATAAAGACGCTAATGCAAAAAAAGAAAAGTAAAAACAAGCTGACGAAAATGTCCAGTATTTTATCAATGTTTTAATGTGATTTTTATATTTCATCTACGATAAAACACTAAAAAACGGCAAACCTTTTTTGCCTATACCTGATCTGATTTCTATATTTTTTTCTCTGTTTTATGCAAGTCTATTTTTTTTATATAGATTTTTATCTAATTCTTTTACTTTCGCTACATTTTGCCTTTCGTGCTTAACTTGCAATTTTGTATTTTTGTTAAAAATTTCCTTTCTGTCGCGCGCTTTTTTTTACCTGGCGATAAAACTGCTCATGTCTAGAGGCAAAGGTTACTTAAAGCTAATGTGTCTGTCAATGAGCGTCAACTCCTTAGAACAGAGATTGAATATTGAAAAGGTTGATATTTAAGATTACTTAGTCAGACCTGCAGGGTCCGACGAGACATTGGTAGATAGATGTAAAAGTGTACACGAAGATAAAAAGAAACGAGTTAATGTAAGATTTGACAAAAAAAAAAGAAAATTTGCTAGAATGCTTAATAAAACGAAAGTAACAGAAAACCCTTGTGTTTGTAGGAATTCAACAAGCTTTTTTATTTATTGTATTTGTAAAGAAAAAAGTATATGCTGGATATATGGAATGCAAATTAAATAACCAAAAGAAAAAAGTGATACTAAAGAAAAGGAAATATGATCAGTATCAGGACAGAATAAGAAATCATCTGGAGAGTAAAGTTGTATGATAAAGTTTGTTTTGTTTGAAGAGTTTATGGTTGTACAGTATGTAGACAGTTGTAAAGTCATTTTAAGCTGACCCCGTTCTTATGATTTCTATTAGATGTATTGTATGTTCAATAATTTTTACGAGCATAAAATACACACACACACACACATATATATATGTATATATATATGTATATATATAAATATACATACACATACATATGTAACATATATGTATATATATATGTATATTTACATATATTTGTATGTATGTATATATATATATGTATACATATATGTATATACAGGGTGTTTCAAAAGTCTTGAGAACATAACGATTTTTAATAACTCAAAAACTATTAGGAGTTGAAAAATGAAATTGGTACCGTTGGAAAGGTTAAAGGTTCAAGTTTTGTGGGGAATCTTCAAAGTTGCTCAATATTAGCACCATTCGTCACACGGCAGACATCTAGTCGATAGTCCATTTCCTGCCAAACGCGTTCCAGCATCTTGACGTCAATGGTTCCCACAACTGCCGTTACTCGAGCCTTTAGTTCGTCAATATCTCTTGGAAGGGGCGGCACATAGACTTGTTGCTTGACAAAGCCCCAAAGGAAAAAGTCACACGGGGTAAGATCTGGAGACCTAGGAGGCCAGGGCATGAGAACGTCATCACCTCGCCCAGATCTCCCAATCCATCTACCAGGCAGCCTTGTGTTAAGAAACTGGCTTACTCTAAGACTCCAGTGTGGTGGTGCACCATCTTGTTGAAAAATGAAGTCATCAGATTCTGCTTGTTCCAACTGAGCCATTAACCAGTCTTCCAGCATGTTGAAATAGGATTCACCAATGATAGTTGCCTCTTCAAAAAAGAACGGTCCATAGACACCTTTCTTGGAAATTGCACAAAACACGTTCACTTTTGGTGAATCTCGCTCGTGCTCAAGAAGTTCATGAGGATTCTCAGTACCCCATATGCGAGTGTTATGCTTGTTAACTTTGCCATTCAGATAGAAGGTCGCCTCATCGCTAAAAACAAGCCGGTCATCAAAGCCGTTATCTTCCAACTTCTCTTGCATTGCAATGCAAAAGTCACGGCGAAGTGGCTTATCAGTGTCCTTCAACTTTTGGACCAACTTGAGCTTGTAAGGTACCATTTGCAGTCGTTTCCTTAAGACACGGCAGATAGGTGCTGGAGCAAGCTGAAGTTCCCTGCTGGCTCTTCTCACTTGTTTACGGGGGCTCCGCTGAAAGGCTGTCCGAACTTGCTCAACTGCATCTTCTGAAGTTGAAGGGCGACCTGTTCGCTTACTTGGGCACAAACACCCATCTTTCACAAATTTAGCATGCCATCTGATAATGGATTTCCTTTCAGGGCCTTTTTTTTTTAATTTCCTGCGAAATGCACGCTGAACACATGTCCACGATTCAGTCTTTGCAAATTGGAGGACGCAAAATGCCTTGTCTTGTTTAGAGAACGCCATTACTGCACCTGGAAAGATAACACGAAAATCATTAGTATGACCAAAAACGTGATTAAGCAAGCTTTAAAATGGCACCAGTTTCATTTTTCTACCTGGAATAGTTCATGAGATATACCCATTTGTAATGTTCCCAAGACTTTTGAAACACCCTGTATATATGTATATGTATATATATATATATATATATATATATATATATATATATATATATATATATATATATATTTATATATATATAAATATATATGTATGTATATATATGTATATATATGTATATGTATGTATATGTATATAAATGTATATATATATGTATATGTATGTACATGTATATATATGTATATATATATATATATATATATGTATATGTATCTACATGTATATATATATGTATATATATGTATATGTATATATATTTATATATATATATTTATATATATAAATATATATGTATGTATATATATGTATATATACATATATATATGTATATATATACATATATATATGTATATATATACATATACATATATATATATATATATATATATATATATATATATATATATATATATATATATATATATATAGTAAGCTATGAAAATAGATTAATAGCAATTAAGCTACACAGAGGCTCCCGCGTTGCATCCCCGGGGGAACCTTCAGGTTAAAATGCATGGAGTAATTGTTTCCTGGTGTTTTTATATACACAGCTAGCTAGTTAACAAATCAGATTTGTGTTGTTGGGATATACATACTACAACCAACAAATGTAGATTGATCTAACATTATATTCAGAGCAGGTCAGAGAAAGGAAGCGGTATCTATGTAAGTTAAGGAAGGTATGGGGGCAAGCGTCTCGCAATACACATCAAATGCTCAGTAATCATGTGTTTTGGAGTAATCGAAATCTGAGAGACCATATCATAACACACATCTGACGATATTATCGGTTGTAAATTATAGATTTTCACACAATATCTCCCATACAAATGCACCACACCTATTCTTAAACAGTAGCAATATACAGTAGATGTTACTAGTATATATATTGACGTCATCAAGACGAATTTATCTAATATATATATATATATATATATATATATATATATGTGTGTGTGTATATATATGTATATATATATGTATGTATATATATGTGTGTGTATATATATATGTATATATATGTATATATATGTATATATATGTATATATGTATATATATATTTATATATATATGTATATATATGTATATATATGTATATATGTATATGTATATATATATGTATATATGTATATATATATGTATATATATGTTTATGTATATATATATGTATATATATATGCAATAATATTTTTTTTTTATTTTTTTATAAATATTAAATATTTAAAATATACCTAGAGACATCGATGTTTCATGCTAACGCAATCTTCAGTCTAGGAACTAGTTCTCACCGGTCACCGGGCGCGAACTCCGAACACAAATCGCCACTGATTCGCAGTCGAAGACCTTACCCGGAGGCCGCTGGAAACTAATTAGTAAATAAAGGGGAATTTCAACTGTAAATAATAGAATTACTACTATCCATCAAGTAATTGAGAGTGATCAACGAGTCGGATCATTGCATATAGCTATTTGTACTACTTGTTATTGAATATATATATGTATATATTTATGAAAACATTGTAAAAATAACAGTATTTGTCTGTTTAATTATACCATTTGTATTTTTTACATTTTTCATATGATGTTTTTTGTATTAAAATAAAAACAAAATGTTCCATAGGTTTTACATGTTTTACATGTTTTATGAACGTTTTTTATTCTTCGTCGAATGATCCTCAGGTGTCATGCACAAATGAACTCAAAGGCTGAAGAAGGAAGATACATTTTAAAAGACGGTAAAGAAACGGGCATATACAGTTTTCCGCAATGTGTCAGGAAGTCGTTGGCATCACAGGATAACATCGCATTATGTTAAGCATTTAAAAATGTTAGCACTGGGTTCATATGTCAGGTTTTTAATTTTAGGTTGTTGTATTTCTATGTAGATAGCTTCGAGTATTTTTTATTTTTTTAAAACATGTTGTGGAATGTATAATTTCATTGTTCTTAACTAGAATTTGTCTTAAATGAGATTGCATATATATATATATATATATATATATATATATATATATATTTATATATATATATATATATATATATATATATATATATATATCTGTATACTGTTTTTGGTTGTGTTTCACCCAAAATGAACCACTGTATAGTTTTCTTTCAATACACTTTAATCCAAGAACTTTTTACTCGTTGTAAATTTTTTCTGATTATTTTGTAATGTTGCAGAGCCGATATTGCCATAAACATTTTTGACACAAGACGCATAAAACGGACTGTAAAAAATGTATCTCACAGAAATTGTATGTGTTTTGGAAATGTGAAAAAATAAAAATAAAAGTAATAAAATAAAACATGGTTATTGGAATATAATATGAACCTGACTTTTTTGTTTCTGACCGAAGGTCGGATACTTTTTAGACACACCATGTATATATATATATATATATATATATATATATATATATGATCATGCCACGACAAAAACAATTGACCCTCAGAGGGGAATTGCAAAATCCATTCCCTCGTATATGTAGCAACCATCACACACCCGAAAAATGTCATAGCATGACGTAGGGAAGCTTCAAGCAAAGAGTGTACGCACATAGAAACACCTTCAGATGCAAAAACAAGGCGAATACGAATATGGCAACTGAAAATACACCCATCACCATCAAATGGAAAGTAATAGAGAGAAGGCCATCCTTCTCTGCAACTATAAATAGATGTCCTCTGTGTGACGCAGAAAAATACCACATATTATGGGCCATCATTTACCCAAATACAGTCTGTTTGAATATCAGAGATAAAATATTTAAAGGAGGCATCTCAGGAGACAATCACTACACATAAATACGACTTTCTCGATACACATGAAGGCCTAGCACCCCTTTCTGCCAAATACATGACTCCATAATTGCCCCACTAAATACAGACTTCCACTGGGGAAAATCCTTCCAACTATCACCCCTCATAAATATACATGAATTAAGAAATAGAAACAAATAGCTTAATCGGCCCATATCCACACCACTACTCAAGAGCAATTATTAATAGCTTTCCCAATAATAATGTTTCCAGTCATTTAAGGGGTAACACCCCCCCCCCATTTCACATGATTATTACTTCCATAAGTCCCTACTATTTCTTAGTTATACTGCTAACCTCCCATATCTCCCAAGCAGATCCAATCTTGCCGACCCAATCCTTACGCTTATCTCTAAACCAGTCTTAATCAGTATACCAATAGTATCACTCCCATAAGCCTTAGCAATATCTTAGTTTATAATGTTAAATCTCGAATACAAATAATTCAAAAACCCTGCAGAGTTACTGCCCTTATACCGATCTACAAACTGCCCGGATGATATATTTATTAAATTCATTTAGGATTGATTTAAAGTCCTTTGATCCAGGATTTAAACTTGAATTTAATGTGTGTGTTTTAACCTTTTTATCTCTTCATAAGTATAATCCCATGTTCATCCTTATTTTTTCGAAGACACATTATTAACTCTCAAAACAGTAACGGCAAAATATACGCTACACATAAACATTGACTTACGGGATTTATATAGAAATAATGTTATGTTTATTTATTTATATTTTCAAATATCTTCCAGTTTTAAATCTCAACTGTTAGTTTTCACTCCCCCTTTTTTCAAACTTTATCACATTTCACTTACACTTAATTTAAACAAAAATACATAACACTCTAAGCAAATAACGCGTCCAAACAAGAGTGACACGGGACTTTACATTTCCGAAACAGATGCCAACATAAGCTGAAGAGAGCCGGATGGCTAAGTCCTTCTGTACTTGAAACCGACGGTACTAATGTAATAATTTTTCTGTACCAATATATATATATATATATATATATATATATATATATATATATATATATATATGAGAATACGATTTATTATATATATGTATTTTTTACTGGAGAAGGAACAACTTTTTGTACTAACCAGCTTATTACCGATGGCTGATTCCCGTGCTTGAATTTCTTGACAATTATTCGGATGGGTGGTTTTCTGTTTTACATAGTGCCAGGTCGAACTACCATTTCAATATTATTGAGGCGTTAGTTATTAACAACTCCCAACCTAGCCTGTGTAGACAAAATATTTTAAAGCATCAGTTAAAGATCACTAATGATTCAAATCCACCATAAAGTTGAGAGATTTACGTTATTTTTATTTTTTTCTCAATCGTTTTCTCCAACTAAAACAATTTCACCCTCTTATCTCATTCGATTTTCTTAGTTTTTAATTTATCATTCTGACGTTTGTTCTTAGAGGGTCAGACGATCAGGCCTTAAGGAAAATTTTAGCAATTTGTTTTCCACTCGTCCGTTTCATTGATTAAAAACATGATTCCTCTGTAATTTATCCTACGATTTTGTTGTACGCGAAATGTTCTTATATATATATATATCTATATATAATATATATATATATATATATACATATATATATATATATATATAAATATATATATATATATATATATATATATATATATATATATATATATATATATATATATACGTTAATTTCGATTACTGCCTGTCGCGATTCCTCCAAGGCGTTAAACTTAATCTACGAACTGCGTTCAATCTTATGCGACCGCCTGCAACCGCTAATCCTGCACTGATGAGTGTAGAGCATCCGAAACAATATCGTCTATAGGTATAAAGACACACTTTAATATTTAAAAATATGCATAGTAAACCCCCTTTAGCAGCTTTAACAGTAGATACATGTTTGGAGTTAAAAGATTGTTTTCACTAGCGATTATGCCAAGTTTTTCTCGAGCGTCGAACACTTTCGACAACAAAATGTTCACCTCTGTTTCTCAGGTAAGTCTCTGCTAATTGTAATCACTTTATGGTGTGATTACTCGCGTCCTCGTGGACATAAGCGTTAAGTTCGTTATTTTAGTCTGAATCTACGAACTGTGTGTGATCACATGCGACCGCCTACGACCGCTACTCCTGCACTGACGTGAGCAGAACACACGAAACGATATGTATGTAGCTATATCAAAAATACCTTGTATATATATATATATATATATATATATATATATATATATATATATATATATATATAAAATTGAATGTCTGTATGTTTGTGTGTTTGTGTGTGTGTGTGTGTGTGTGCCTTATAGAAAAAATGTTAGAGAATATAGATACAATGTAAAAGTGTATTCGTATGTAAAATTCACAGAGTAAGTTGATGGGCGTATTCCTGAATCTATAAACCTACCCCTTAAGGTTCCATGGGGCAGATTTCATCAGGGGGGGGGGGTCCTTTTCAGTTATTTTTCATTATATTTTATAGTAATTGTAAATTGCTGAGTCATATAGTAATTTAATTACGTAATGATTTGAAATAACTTTTAATTGTATTTAAAGTTTCTTAGCGTCAATTCTATTTACATGAAAGGGGGGAAAGAACTACGCCAAGATGCGCCACTAGCCGCCACTGCCCGCCACTCTGTATGTACACAAATACATGTACATTATATAATATCTTAAATAAGAAAGGTTATCGGCGTTGTCCGGCAATTTATACCTGAAGTACATAAAACAATTTATGTTTTTTAATGAAATTTATTTGTTAGAGGATAGCTAAGGAAGAACGATGACTCACGTTTAAAAACACAATTTAGGTTTGTTTAAAAAAGGTTAGAGAATATACATAACATATAAAAGTGTATTCTCATGTAAAATTCACAAAGTAAGATTATGAGAGTAATCCCGAATCTATAAATCCACCCCTTAGGGATCTATGGGGCAGATTTTAACAGGGGTTCATTTTCAGTTATTTTTTATTCTATTTTATAGTAATTAGAAAATTAGTCATATTTTGCTTTATTACGTAATACTTTGCGATAACTTTTTATTTTATTTAACGTTTTTTAGCGTCAATTCTATTTACATGGAGGGGGTAATAAACTATGGGAATGTCCGACACTAGCCGCCACTGCCCGCCACTGTGTACGTACACAAATACATGTACATTTGATAATATCTTACATAAGAAAAGTATTCGGCGTTGTCCGGCAAATTATACCTCAAGTACATAAAACAATTAATGGTGTTTAAGTAAATTAATGTGGATCGCTAAGGAAGAACAATAACTCACGTTTAAAAATACAATTTAGGTTTGTTTAAAAAAGGGTAGAGAATAAAGATAAAATATAAAAGTGGATTCTTAGGTAAAATTAAAAGAATAAGATGATGGGAGTATTGCCAAATCTCTACACCCACCCCTCAGAAGTCTATGGGGAAGATTTTATCAGGGGGGGAGGGTTCAGTTAATTTTAATTTTATTTTATAGTAATTAGAAAATGCTGAGTCATATTTTTCTTTAATTACGTAATAATTTGAGATAACTTTTAATTTAATTAAACGTTTCTTAACGTCAATTCTATTTACATAGAGCGGGTAAGAAACTATGGGATGAACCGCCACTAGCCGCCACTGCCAGCCACTCTGTACGTACACAAATACATATACATGGACATTTTACAATATCTTATATAAGAAAAGTATTTGGCGTTGTCCGGCAAATTATACCTCAAGTACATAAAACAATTTATGGTTTTTAATGAAATTTATTTGTTAGAGGATAGCTAAGGAAGAACGATAACTCACGTTTAAAAACACAATTTAGGTTTGTTTTAAAAAGGTTAGAGAATATAGATAACTTATAAAAGTGTATTCTTATGTAAAATTCACAGAGTAAGATTATTTATCTTCATCATATTCTGAAATAGGGGGTGGGGGGCAGAACATAGGTATAGACCGGACTATTTGTTCTACTCAGCATTGTTCGAGATTAATAATCATTATTAACATTATTTTTCTTGATGCTTTGATTTTACCGATACTTTTGGCAGTTCTGTTAAGACCTCCTTACTAACATTGCAGTATTAACATATAAAGGGAGAAATATAAAGAGACGGTAATGGGGGGAGAGAGGGATGGATAGAAGTTTTTACATCGGAATGTTACACATATTATTAAACTTCTATTTTTTTATCTCCCGAAGCTATAAATGTAAGATTACACTATTACATTTAAAGCAGATGGCTCCTAGGAGAAATGAATTTTATTTAAACAAGGGAAGACTCATATGAGAAAAAGTTAAATAGAGGGTTAAAGGAGGAAAGGAAATAATAGGGACCAGGGAAAGAGTGACGTCTAGAGAAAGAAGAGAGATTGAAGTTTTATATAAAGAGGTTAAACACACTCTTTAATTTCTACTACTTTGTTTTTTTATCGCCCCGGGCAACGCCGGGTAGCTCTGCTAGTATTTATATATATATATATATATATATATATATATATATATATATATATATATATATATATATATATATAATGAAGAAGAATGGAAAGGAATTAGAGAAAGCAAAAGCCAAATCAAAATTCAATTCAAAAGTTCAAAGCAAGGTATATTCCGCAAAAAGGCAATTTATTCAAGTTAAGTTTTCCTTAAGCCAGACTTTTCAAATATCAAAATCTTATCATCAGAGGAAGTCGCTGGGATAGATAAGTTGGCAATGGCCAAGATTTAAAATTTGAAAAAATGAAATAAAAGTTGTAGGGAAAAAAACGCAGGGCAAAACTGTGCCAGGGTGCAAGCAAATGTCCGATTGCCAAAAAGTCCGGTGTCAAAGAGTCCAGCGGAGAGAATAAGATGTAGATTGGTAGGTCGTTAGAGGCACGAGAAGTAATGAGAGAGGTTTCAAAGTTAAATTCCAAGAAGCCACAACTTCAGGTACGGCGAAAATAGAAAATCCAAAAAGTGTAAAAAGTCCAATAAGAGGTACGTTCGATGATGCAGGCAGGCTCAGAGGAGATTAAGGTGGAAAATATTCGCCATTAAAGATACTTCCCGGGCAGAGATGACAAAGGAAAGTGTTTTAAAGTGGGAAACAGGGGCAGCGAAAATATTTAAAGCCTGCCCAGTTGAGAAAGCCGGCTATAAATGAAGAAAATCAAAGACAGTGAAAACAAGAATATAATATGCGAACAGTAGGCAGGGGAGGAACGGGTAAGCGGGGGTGGGAGGAGAAAGGGACGTGTACGAGGAAAGAGAGGGGGGAGGAGAAAGAGAGCGATGCGGTGAAGGAATGCGGATAAAACTAAGAGTGTGAAAGTGGGGGGTGAAACATAAAGTTGAAATTGGAAGTTAGCGCGAATTAGGATTCAACTAGAAAAGGGGAAGAAAGGAGTGGGGGTAAGTTAACGAATGTTAGGATAAGGGGTTAAAATATCAGAATATGTATAAGAACAAGAGTTCGGGGTTTAGATGTTTAATCAAATGACCTTAGATATAAACAATGAGGCAAAATATATTTGAAGGGTAGAACTAGAAAAATGAGTTAAAAATTAAAAGAGTAAAGATAAAGAATAAAGATAAAAATAGTATAAAAAGTAGAAATAAGAAAAATAAAAAAATAAAGAATGAAAGATAGATAATAAGATTAGTCTTAAGCTCGCAGGGAAAATTAAGGATTGACCGAAAAAATAAAAAATAAAAAATAATAAAAATAAAATACTAATAATAGAATGAGGGAAAAGTCGATAAGATTGGAGCTCAAGAATGAAAATTAGAATAAAGAAAGAGAAAAGGAAAACAAGACCTCGAGAGGATATCCGGAATGGGAAACTCCAAGGTGGAAAAAGATATGGGGTGAAGTGAAACAAGCAGTTACGGGATGCTAGTTCAAATAGATATGGGAACATATAAACAATGAAATGTTATTCAAAAAGGTTATATGGAGGTTAATTGATAAAATTGTTAAATAGGTTAGTGAAGTCCGGAAGAAGTGAGAGATATACAAGGTTAAAGAAGTGACAAAAGATTAAGCCAGATATATTTATATACATATATATATATATATATATATATATATATATATATATATATATATATATATATTATATTTAATATATATATATATTATATTTTATATAAATATATATATTATATATATATCATATATATTATATATACATATATAATATATATAATATATTATATATATATATTATCTATATTATATATATATATATTATATATATTATATATATATCATATATTATATATATATCATATATTATATATATGATATATTATATATATATATTATAATATATATTATATATGTATATCATATATATTATATATATATCATATATATCATATATATTATATATATTGTATTATATATTATATATTATATATTATATATTATATATTATATATCATATATTATATATATATGAATAGTATATATATATATATTATATATTATATATATTATATTATATATATTATATTATATATATATATATATATTGTATATATTATATATATATTATGTATATCATGTATATATTATATATATAATATATATATTTTATATATATATTATATATATTTATATATATTTTATATATATATATAAGTAGAATACGTACCATTAAATACAGTACTTAACACAAGAAGGGTGTCTATATTGTCATCCACATACACACTGGTTCGCTGTATCACAGCTCTTTAGTATGAGTTGACCTTCACTGATCGCAAGGCAGGGATTAACAAATGTCTACAAATGCATTTCCGAGCAAAAGAAACTGTAATTTCAAACTAAGATCTGAATGACAGAACGTCGTCCAACATTATACATATAGATGCATGGTCGTTGATTAAAGTGAAATTTTACACTGTAGCGTGCCAGTTTAAAGGAATTGCTACGTAACAGACTCTAGTGTGGCAGACGAAAATGGCATATTTTAATATAGATGCATTGACATAAATTAAAATGTTATTCGAAATGTTAGCGTGACAGACAAAAGGAATTGTAATCTAAAATATTTTAAGGCATATCTTCGGACAGAGATGTATAGATATATCTTAAAATGCTATTACGGGAATAAGTGTGACAGACCAAAGACACTGCCATTTAAAACTTTAACCTCATTGCCCCTACTGAGGGCAAGACATATCTGCATATAGAGATGCAGTGGTGCTTTCGAATATGTAATCTACCGAATGTTTTCTTATTTAATATGTGATTTACTGCGTTGTTTACATTCTAATATGTGATCTACTGATTAACTTTTACCCTTATAACATATGGGAATGCAAACAACTCGTTAGATCACATAAATCATCAGAACTATTTTGGTAGAAAATATATTGGAAGAGCGCCAATGCGTGGGCGTTCATTTACAAAATCAAGAAGGATAGATTGGCCAACTGGGAGACTTAGTTCTCTTAGAGCCTGTTAGATACATCGAATATATTGTCATTGCATGTTCTGCTAATTTGCATAATACGTCTCCGGAACGTTCATTGAATATCGTATCGGTCTTTCGTTTGAAGACGTTACAGTAGTCATGATGGTTGGAGAATAGCAAAGTTGACAAAGAAACTATGAAGAAAGAAATAATTAGAAGAAAAAGGAAAATCAGGTGACAACGCACTACGAGCGGTACATAACGTTGGGTCCTTGAAGACTGGATTTAACACAGTGGCCTTCCATGGCACGTTTTCTATTTCACACCGAGTCAGAACGTGCGTTATTTGCTGATTAGGCAAGAGACTTTCATTAAAGTATGCTCCTTCAATAATCAATGTCAGATGTTGCTACAGAGGTGTAAGAAAAATTCAGAAAATATACGCTCTCAACCGAATACATAGTAGGTTATACCCGAATGAATTTAGAAATAAAAGGTTCTATTGTCATATATATATATATATATATATATATATATATATATATATATATATATATATATATATATATATTTATATATATATATGTATTTATATATATATATATTTATATATACATAGATGTATATATATATAATATATTTATATGTTTATATATATATATTTATATATATATATATATATATATTTATATATATATTTATATATATATATATGCATGTATATATATAATATATTTATATGTTTATATATATATATATATTTATATATATATTTATATATATATATATATTTGTATATATATATATATATTTATATATATATATTTATATATTATATATATAAGTATATATATATTACTATATATAATAAATATAATATATTTAAATATATATATATATATATATATAATATATATATGTATAATATCACTTAAGCACTAGAACAGTCGACGCCAAATAATACGCGTTTTACGAACTTACACATTATCAAGACTGTTAATAAACCTAAATTTAAATTTCACCAGAAAATCATGAAGTGAGGTAAACGCAAAAAAAAGGAAAGAGACACCGGATTCATGAGTTACCAAAAAAACTTGGTCACCCACGGTTATATATTGCCGTCTGGTATCCGCTCCTCATCCCATATGTATATGTATATATATATATATATATATATATATATATATATATATATATATATATATATATAAATGAAAAATGCGAAAGTTTTTTTTTCGATCTATCCTAACTATATTAACATCAACACTTACTAGGTTTATTTCATTTTAAAGATAAAACATATTTTCAAATATCGTATATATATAGGAACCTAAATATATCTCGATGGTGCTCATCTGTATACTTATTTATATTTAAGTTTCTAATAAATTAATATTTTCTAATATACATTTCTAATTTGTATTGCGAATGTTCATTCTATACACGCAATCGTTGTTATCTATAGTAGTATTATTGTAATTATTAACGAAATTATTTAAAGAAATCTTATTTAAAAAATCAATAGCGTTTTGAAAACTTTCAACATTTCATTTTCAAGAGAGGTAATTCAAATGAAACTCACGTCAAATGTCGCTGGGATATGGCGAACAGATACTACAGTCTTTCCAAGAAATCCCCTCCTCTGTATAAGCTGAACATTTTTCCTGAAAATTAATAAATATAAATTGTATGAAATTAAAAACTTTTACACTTAAAATGTAAACCGATAAAATTGAATTTTCTGTTTAAATTTTAATTGTTTTGAATTTAAAGTTAACTTTCACTTCTTAATAAATCCTGTTCGAAATAAATAACTAATTATTTAAAAAATAAACCGTGCTTGCTTTTTTATTCTTGTATGAGGTGTATCCTTATTTCAGTAACGTAAATTATTTAGAGTGAAATAGGTTTCGGCATTACTTACAAAATCAAGTTAGAGTGTTTAATGTTTAATTTGGTATGCCAAGTTTCACTGAACACGTTAAAACGGCGGTATAGAAATTAGATTGGTAGATAGATTTATAGATGTATTGATAGATGGATACATACATACATACCTGCATGATGACGATTTAAAAATGTTCTGGAATTAAAAACAAGTTCGAGTGTTTAATAGTTCATTTGTTATGCCAAGTTTCACTGAACACGTGAAACGGTGGAATAGAAATTACATGGATAGATAGATAGCTAGATAGATAGATAGATACATAGATAAATAGATAGATAGATAGATAGATACATACATACATACATACATACATGATGACGATTAAATAAATGTCCTGGATACAAACACAAATTAGAATGTTTAATGGTTAATTTGGTATGCCAAGTTTCACTGAACAGGTTAAACGGCGGGATAAAAGTTAGATAGATAGATAGATAGATACATACATACATATATACACACATACATACATACATACATACATACATACATACATACATACATAACCATTTAAAAATGTTCTGGATTTAATTAAAACAAATTTAGTTACAACCCATTGTTAATGCCTATTCGAAAAACATATAATATTGATAAACAAAATATCGAAGTAATTTTCAAAGACTATGTTTATGTAAAACATTTTACAAATACACTTCCATATAACGAGTTTGTGTGCAGCTGTTCCGGGGCACCATTTGTTGTAAGTGATACAATGAATAATATAAACTATAACTGCTAACTCTGATCCAGAAAAAAAACTTTAAAGAAAATGTATGCTTGTTAGTACCATACGCACACGTTACAAATATGTGAACATTCCACCTAAACCGGAAACAAAACGAGAGTAGGTGTCTTAACAAATACATCGGTAAATATCATTACTAATTCCACTCAATCCCACATCAAAATCCATATTAAAATAAATATCACATTCAGTATTCCATTTAAAAGTCCTGGACACACACACTATATATATATATATATATATATATATATATATATATATATATATATATATATATATATATATATATATATATATTTATAAATATTTATAAATATTAAATAAAGTGTTACAACAACATCCGGACCAAGGTTTCAGATCCGAGAAAAAATTTAGGTACTAATAATAAAAGGGGGTGGGATAAAGAAAGATGAAAAAGAATAATGAAGAAAAATAAAGACAAATGAAGAAAAATAAATTTGTAAATTTTTAATTCTAATTTCAAATTTCAAATGTGGAGTACCCCATATCCCCATTTTTCCTTCTCTTGCCTTTTATCTTTTATTTTTATTTTTACACAATTTTGTTATCCTTTATTTTATCTAACAGTGTATTTATTTCATCTTTATTTTTCTTCATTTTTCTTTATTTTCCTTCATTATTCTTTTTCATCTTTCATTATCCCCCCACCCCCTTTTATTATTAGTATCTACATTTTTTTATGATTAGTACCATTACGACTTCATAATTTTATAAATGGTGTGACTACAATTTATTTAATTATAAGTTTTATTTTTAATGATTTATTATTTAATATTTTTAGAAATATATTATTACATTAGCATATTATTTCAATATAATTTTTAACTTAATATAAATTTATTTTTATTTTTAACGTTATCTCCATTTACTTTCGATAACATATATAGCGTCTCTATTAGTTAAATTTGAATACTTTCCATAACGGGCTACGTAATTCCACGCACGTGACAATTGAAACATACTAGGTTCCCATCTGTCCAACTGTTAACGTTATTCCCATTTAATTTCTTGCTTTTTCGATGTACAGCGTTGCTGTTGTTTTGATCTGAAACTTTTCCATAACTGACTACGAATATTCCACGCACGTGACAATTTTAAATCTGAAAGTGTTCCATCTTTCCAACGGACAATATTTTGAAATTCCTGGCGGTTGTTCTCACTCATTAAGCTATACGACTCCGCTGATGAAGGTCCGATTTTCTCGGATCTGAAACCTTGGTCCGGATGTTGTTGTAACACTTTATTTAATATTAATAAATATCATGCTCTTATTAATTATTTAGTTAATTTTACTTTTGCATTAATAATTGAGCACTCTGCTGGGAAACTCTCCCAATTAAAAAATACGGTATATATATATATATATATATATATATATATATATATATATATATATATATATATATATATATATATATTAAGTTATTCAAACTGTATTTTTGTAAACAAAAGGAGTGGCGTCTAGGACTTACTGTAATGAACTTCTGAACTCCTCAATTCTTTTTGGCCCCAAAATGTCAGAGGTCTTCATTTCACTATATTATGTCTTTAATCGTAGTATATCAAGTGTGGACAAAATTCGGCTTAGTAGATGTATGCAATTATCATTTTCTCTCTCGTTGTTTACATTTTAAAATTTAACTGCCACCCCAAAAAGTCACAAAGATCTGTATTTGTTGCTTTAATAATATATATATATATATATATATATATATATATATATATATATATATATATATATATATATATATATATAATATTTAGTGAATAAAGAGAACTAAACTATATATAAAAGGCATTCCCAGTGCGGGAATACATGTTCTCTGTACACACTATAAGCATATATAGACACTTACATACGTATAAGATGCATTACGACATTTTAACTTATTTCATATATCAAATTGTTAAATTTATTTTTGTAAAACCTATATAAAAAATGAAAAGAAGTACAAGAGGCTTTTAAAATTTTTACGCTGTGAAATAAATGGAAAGAACATTTCGATATAAAATAATTATTTAAAGTGAGTAAATGTGTTCACCAAGCAAAAGCCTGCCATTGGAATTATGTCCTTGATCCAATTCGAAAAACTTCGCCGATAATTTGCTTTTCGCTCCTGAAATAGGTGCCGTCATAAGCCAATTTACACAGAGAATAACGACATTTACCGGAATAGGTAAAAGGTGATGGTTAATCCAACCATTCTCAACGTTATTACTTACTGAATAATTTTTGCGAATATCGATCAATTTCAATTGGGTATGTTGATATTCTGAAGCATTTCTCTCACACACGACGACTCGTATATATATCTATATAATAAATATCACACCCCCACACACATATATATATATATACAGGGTGGGCCAAAATAAGGGTCCTATCTTTAAATTTGAATAACTTGAATTTGAATAACTTCCACAAAATAAAAGTTAAACTCACCAAATGTTATGTGTGTGTAGACTGACCCTTCCGAAATTTTTTGAAATAAACAAAACAAATTTTAGCCGAAAAACACTTCTTAAAACTTACAAAAACTAAAGTATTGTTTTTTACACTGTTTTGAGTTTTTTAAGCAAAAATAATGTTTTCTAAATGAGGGTACGTTCCTTAGGGCTAATACGGCTCATGCTTGCTTCGGAAGGGGTCCTTTACTTATTCTAAAAAAAAAAATTTTTTTTTAATCAATAAATAAAAAAGTTATGAATTTTTAAAAATAGGACCCTTATTTTTGCCCACCCTATATATATATATATATATATATATATATATATATATATATATATATATATATATATATATATATATATATATATATTTATCAACATACAGTTTCGTTGTTTCACGATCGTTCAGTGTAGCAAGATGCAGCGAGCATACACAACCCGAGAGAGATTACCAATCAGACGCTAGCCATTACCATCATGACAACTTGCATTTGAAACAGTTCTATATTGGCTATCGACCCTGCTATTATGTATAGAAGAATATATCGCTTGCAGATGCATTTGGTTACCTTTTAAAAATACCTAAATCTGAGAGGATTCAATTTATTTCACGCTTAGTGGAATCCATCATTTTCTTCTAGTAGAACGCTCCATCACTAAGGCATATATATATATATATATATATATATATATATATATATATATATAAACACACATACACACAAACACGCACACACACACACACACACACACACATATATATATATATATATATATATATATATATATATATATATATATATATATATATATATATAAAATGTGACCCAACAGATTTACCTATCATTTCAGAAGTAAATTATTAACCTAATGCCATGCCGTGCGCCTTTAATATGTTGAGCCTTTAACCCCTATATAGGGGTTAAAGGCTTAAAATATTAAATATAGATAGATATATATATATATATATATATATATATATATATATATATATATATATATATATATATATATCATGATTTTTGAGGGAGTACAACATATTATTATCGCAAGCATGAAGGGAAGACGAATTTTGTCGTTCATGACTAAAAGTTTATCAAGAAATGTTTGTTTTTAAAAAATACATACGGGTCTTCCATTACAGACCATGTACATAAAACAGCTAGGTATTATAGCATGGACTCCTTAACCACCTTAAGTCATGCTCACTCATTATACCATCTAAAAATCTTGGAGACGTTCTACGTTCGTTCTAAGCGTTCCTCCCTTTGAAAACAAAGGACATCTCTATTAGGACTAGAATTGATCAGTCTCTAAGATTGATCCTCCATTGTACATATACCATAACGCTATTTTAGTTAATGTACTCCAACTTTTCACCCCCTTTTTAAAAATCTGTCGTTGTTTTTACAATCACTCGATACAGCCTTTGGTGAGAGAGTGCGAAACCGGTTGGCTGGCTTTTCTTTTCTTGATCAACTTTTAATCATGAACGATAAAATCTGTATTCCCTTCATATATATATATCTATATGTGTGTGCGTGTCTTGTGTCTTCTGGCATCCATTTTGGTAGACTCTCTGCACAGACGGAAGTTTCCTCTTGTGTTTATTATTTTTGACAAATGGAAGTTTCTTTTCACGATATATTAAATAAATGATTTTTAATAATCATCCGGACAACACACAAACAGCTAACACCACACTTGCTGTTATGTAACATTTTAAGAAAAAATAAATAGTAAGCCCCATTTTGAATTCGATTTATTATTTTTGTTCCTTCCAGCTTACATCCCACCCGGAATATTGATTGCCCACAGCCTTTTAAAAACATACTACTATATATATATATATATATATATATATATATTCATGTGTTAAAGCAAAATGTGTTTTTCTCAAGCTCAAGGTGATGGTGCACGGGATTGAATGAGGAATACTATGTCTTTTTGCGGACAGTCCAAGACCCGATCCGTATAGCTTTTTTTTACTTCTTACATTTTATAAGTCTCAATTCTTGTTGTCCATAGTGAACTTGCTGCTATGGATCCGACAAGATTCGATCACAGAACACCGAATCGTCAGTTTTAGGCTGCAACCACTTCATCATAGTAAACTCCCCGTTGTTACTGATCGCATTACTAATGTTATATTGGCAGTAATGTGTACATATATTAAAGTTGCGAGGAGTTGGTGGAGTTGTCTTGTCAATAAGAGCTGCATGTGAGGGATCGATAGGTGTCTGGTTGACTTAATCATGTAACGTAGGATTGATATTAGTTTAAGTCAATTGGCGTGTGAGTTTTTTCTTAGGCTAGAACGGTGTCAATGTTCCAGTTATACAATGATGTTTAAACCCAATTATATTAATAAGACCCATGTTTTAGTAAAAGAAGCTGTTATCTCATTCTTCAAGAAAATATTTCCGAGCATAGAACCAAGGGAAGATATCCATTGCTGTCCCAGTACCCATTAATGAACTTTATTAATTTAATACTAATACAAGGGGGGCCCGTAAGAATTCCCCATGTGTATCGTCTATATGTTATATAGTGCTGCTGTGTTTAAGAAATGTGTTCATTATATAGACGTCTGGGTCGAACGCAGTCTCCTTGATATTATTGTACCACGATTGTTCAAACTGAAACATGTTCATCCAATTACCCTGTCAAATATTGTTCCAGAATATATTTGTTTATGGAGTAGAGATTCAAAAATTGATAAGAATTTGTGACATTTCTCCATTTTATGGACATCCGGTGGTAACGCAAACTTCACGGTATTATTGTACGAGTTTGATGCACAATTGTTAGGAGAGATTCTATTTTAGCTTAAAGGCTAATCGAGTGTTATGTTGTTGTTCGAGTGTTACGTTCGAGACAATAACGACATCAAAATTAATTTGTGTTAATCAATGTTATGCATTGCACCTTCGGCAATCGGGCGATCTCATTTTCCTATAACATAGTGTCGGATCACCTACAAAATCTCGTACACACGAAACTGAGATTGCGTTAGCGTATTTTTATATAGATACGAAAAATGCTTTAAAATAAGAAAAAATGTAACAATCTGATACTTTCTCTTAAACAGAGACACCAAATATATATATATATATATATATATATATATATATATATATATATATATATATATAAATATATGAAGAAGAATGGAAAGGAATTAGAGAAGCAAAAGCCAAATCAAAATTCAATTCAAATGCTCAGAGCAAGGTATATTCCGCAAAAAGGCAATTTATTCAAGTTAAATTTTCCTTAAGCCAGGCTTTTCAAAGATCAAAATCTTATCATCAGAGGAAGTTGCTGGGATAGATAAGTTGGCAATGGCCAAGATTTAACATTTGAAAAAAAGAAATAAAAGTTGTAGGGAAAGAAAACACAGGGCAAAACTCTGCCCGAATGCAAGCAAATGTCCGATTGCTAAAAATTGCTACAAATATATATTACAAAATACCTATCCGGAATTACCCAAGAGTATATTTACTTTAATGTCTATTCCACTTCTTGCTCTTTTCATTTATTCTCTTCATTAATATTCATATTTCATGAAAAATAATAAAAATTTAGCAATATATGTATTTTAAACAATCGATTTTTGAATTAATTCTTTGTGTATTATTTTCATCATACAAGTGCTGACGATTTCTATTTACTATTTACTTAATTATTTAACTTCAAAATATGATTGTAAAACGTAAATTAAAACGAACACAACATAGTATTCTTTCATGTAATTTATAATTGGACAAAATTATTGTAAACTTATAACAATTAAACCATCAAATCGTATGAATCAACATAGTATGACTTGCTTCACTGGCTTCATGCTACAATCTAGTAATTACAGAAGAGACCACGTAAAAGTGTATCACCATCCGTAAATGAAACGATGCTGCTGAACCGACTGGGTTCGAACTCTGCACAGATGAGTCTCCAGTCCGTGTCGTTATCAACATCATACGGCATACTTCAAAACTATAACTGAAATTGAGAATGTTTTATTTTTACTAACGAGTCACCGCTCATGAAGACGTAAATGCCACTCGAGGACATATGTTAATAAAGCTGTGTCAGGTGGGTGGCGCGACACACTTTGACGATTGTAGTTGTCCTTGGGCATGATTTGATTATTAAAGAGGACGGCTTCATAAGAATTTGTTGATATTGGACTTGAAAACGAAAGCAGCCCCGTGGTATTTCGTTTCACAGACTGGTAGTTCTTCGAACAGACTATGATTATGAAAGGTGGATTAATTTGTAGGTGCACAGCGGAAGAAAGTGGCTGTAACTTGACGAGTGTTTGCTGAAGCTTTTTTGCTGAGAGGAACAATAGATTGAAGCTCCGTCGAGCAATTACCATGAACATAACGATAGAGTAGAGAAAGATAAGCAACGTCCCTTATGTGAGAAAAAAAGGGCTGTAAAAATAGTAAGCAGACATTTCTAACTAGATTTTGAAGTCGAGTTTCTTATCTGCTAGAGGAGAGTGTTATGGACGACAGCTGCCCAGATGTGCCAACAGTTCTGTATATTTAATTAGTGTGTACACTCCTCTCATTTAGGTAGACAATTTCATCAGGATTGAGATAATTTACGGAGTGTTAGAATTATTCAGCATTTTTAAAGCGACCTTAGAAACGGATCTAATGTAAGTCTTCCACTTCAGGTCTGGACTGAAAGTCAGTTCTAGAAGCTTATTAAACTAGAGGGACTCTTTAAGGATAGTGTCATCAGTTTGAACTGCTCAAAACTGAGGATCCGAGTGTTTGTCCAGAAAGACGAGAGGCTTAGTCTTTGATGTATTAAACATAACTGGACACTTTTCTCATCTAACAACGTTATTCCAGAACGGAAGGGAGATAATCAGGAAGATATTGATTGTTAATGTTCTTCGAAGTGCTGTAGTCGGTAAATAGGGCATAATAATCCAATGTAGTTTTATCAATGTTCATTTGACGCGTAAATATACACATCCACACGTCTAAATGTCTAATAACTTTATTTAATTACATAATACAGTGTTAGATTTGAAATATAGTTAGAAATTCACGGTAAATTGAAGTAAATCCCACCACTATTTTTTGAGATAATTTAAAAAAAAAAAAGCTGTTATTACTAATGAAGATTTACTATATGTTCGTCTGAAGCATAAACTATAGCATTACTACTATTAATGTGATGTTGTCTTATCTATCAATTCTAAATTCAGGGACATGTGCAGTATATGTACTGTTGTCATGAGATACTCTTCCCGGGAAATACCCCCTTTTTGAGGGTGGGTGAAGTATATTTTTGTTATACATGATGTCATCCTCCCGAGCATTGCCTTCTCATTGTTGAGAAGATGCAGTATAGGTTATGTGGTCAGGATACAAGTTTCAGAACCAGTACCTCCTCTTTTGGTTTTGTTTTTGTTCTGTGAGTGGAAGGTAATGTAGTGTCTCTTAATTTGTCATTAAACAACCCTTAGGTATTACGTCTAAAATTAGAAGTAGGGTATGTCAAAATTGTCAGAATAGGCTGTTTATTGCTAAACCAACACTTACAGTATATATTACGTACAACAATAATAATCTCTGGAACATATATGCACAATGGTATTTCTTGATGTTGGATTTTTAAAGTGTTATTCCAGAATATCGATTATTAGGCTACAAGTGTTGTATCCTACTGATGTATATATATATATATATATATATATATATATATATATATATATATATATATCAGGCAAAATATGTGACCGGATGCTAGATATTATTGTTAGTGTCTATAATGTTTTAATTTTTGAAATAAAAAAATATTTCGAACACCTGTATTGTACTCAGAGACAAATATTTTATTTCTATGGTTCCAATGAAAATTATATTATTATTATTAGTAGTAGTACTAGTAGTGTTATGATTATTATTAGTAGTAGTATCATTATTATCATTATTATCATCATCATCATCATCATCATCATTATTATTATTATTATTATTATTATTATTATTATTATTATTATCATCATGCTGTTTTTATTGTAGCTACGGTCGGTATTCTTCTCTTTGATCAGCCTTCCTTAAAATCGGAACTCTTTTTGAAACACGTACTTGAAGCCGTCGACCGTGAGGTATCGGGTTTGACGTAGCAATACGCATGCGCATATCAAGCCATGTACTGATGAATTCACTGTTAAGCCGCACTCTTCTTTGCTTCAGTGAACAAACTGTGCGGAGCCATGTTGCCTTGTCTCTGTGTGTTGACACATCCGCCTGTCAACAGCAGCGGAGGCAACGCTATTTGACACACATTGGCCCGAAAGTTATCTTGACATGAAAGGATTTCAATGAAAGAGGAATGAAAATACAAGAAAATGTAAAGGACGCAAGGGTATAGGTAAAACAAAAACAATAGGACATATCTATTTAGGAACATGGCCAGACACACAAACATAGATATGTATGTATACAGAGAGGGATATACAAATAAACACACAGACACACAAATGTATATTCCGTTGAAAAATGATATATTATATATAAATAGAAATTATCTCCGTATGTCTGTCTCAATTTTTAAGTTAGTATCAAATGTTTTTAACGTAATAAATTCATTGCAGAATTTGTCTAATTTAGTGATATCAGAGAGCTCAACTACTTTTGTAAATGGAAAAGATTGCATTATTAGTAAATAATCGTGAGGCCTTCCAAAATTATTAATTTTGCCTGAATTACGTATTGATATCGAAACAAATTTAATATTAAATATATTTTAGAATTTGGGCCAATAGGACCCATGATTCTAGTTTCTTAAATTTTAATGAGAATCAGCATTTAAACCGGATAAAATATGTTTATTTATATTTACATAGCATTATCTGACCTTTTTGATACACCTCGTTATGTTATTTGAATATTATCGTATAGAATTGGAAAGAAAACATATCAAAACTACTCAAAACATGTAATGAATCATCTAATGCATTGCTCACAACGTAAAACCAATTGTCATGACCTATAAGAACATGTAGATGTTTCAATTATACACCAGGTTTCCTTAAGCTCCTTTGGGCCTCAGATGAAGCCCACTTCTGTCTTGACGGAACAGAAAACTCCAAGACAAATGTCTTCTGGGGGTCCTTCAGACCCAATGAAGTAGCCACCAAACCCCATGCACTCTCCTAATTGCACGGTGTGGGCTGCAATCTCGGTCAGAGGCATCATCGGACTAATCTTCATCGAAGAATCTGGCGCAGCAGTGACAGTCACCAAGGAGCGGTATGTGGAGGTCCTCAAAACCTTCAAGAGTGAGCTCCAGACCCTCTACCCGTCACTCATGAGCAAGTTCTGGTTCCAGCAAGACGGAGCAAGTTCTCACACCTCAAACCTGTCCCGAGATTGGCTCAAAGAGAACTTGAGAGGCCGAGTGATAAGTCTAAAGACTAATTTTGAGTGGCCACCCCATAGCCTGGAGCTAAGCCCCCCAGAGTATTTCCTTTGGGGCTATCTTAAGGACAGAATGTACGCAGGGAAACCCAGAACCATCACGGAACACAATGAAGCCATCAGGGAGGAGATGAGAGCCATTCCCAATTCAGTCTGTAAGAACGTCATGGACAACTTCGGAGCTAAAAGAACACATGCTGTAGAACACATGCTGTAGAACACATGCTGTAGAACGGAGAAAAAAAGGCCAAAGACCCTAGTGTTTTGATATGATGTTGTGAATATAATAAACTAGTTATGCCTCAAAATTCATTGCATTCGTACGAAACACTAAGATAGGGGACCTAATTAGATTTGGGGCCCGTGTTTTGGGGTCACCCTGTATATATATATATATATATATATATATATATATATATATATATATATATATAGAGAGAGAGAGAGAGAGAGAGAGAGAGAATTATTAAAAGGAAAAAACTATACACACATTAAAGTTGTATACATCGTAAATTATTTCGACCCTTTAATTAGGTCACCTAAGACGTATAAACAACTACGTAAAAAAACGTGGTTGGTTATACGTCTTAGGTGACCTAATTAAAGAGTCGAAATACGTTATAATATATACAACTTAATGTGTGTATAATTTATTCCTTTTGATAATACATTTTTGCTCTGTTTAAAGGTACACACAATATATATATATATATATATATATATATATATATATATATATATATATATATATATACCGTGGGTAGCTGGACGTGCCATGTCGCGCATGGAATGGGACCCTACATTTAGTCCCGGTGGGATTTCCGAGACCAAAACCGCCATGGACAAGGTTACGACTAATGGACTGGTTGTGTGAGCTTATTAAAACCTAATCAGCATCAACCTCGCCCACCCCGCTTTTTATCAAAACAAACATGTAATTAAAAAAAAAAACAAAAAAAAACAAGACACCCAACACAATTCATCTTCGCCTCCGCCCATGAGGCTTGCCTGCACTAATATCCAGGGACTTAGACCAACACAAAGAGGTAGAAACTTTTCTCCTGACAAACACCCCGGATATCCTTACATTCAGTTAAAAAAAACCCTTCACTCTTCAACCTTCTCTCATTACTTTGACATGATTTACTACCTACACCTCTACCGTAAAGACTCTGACAAACATATGCACGGACTAGAAGTTTATGTTCGAAACAACCTCCCCCTGGCGAAAGATAATAGGTTAGAATCAGATGACCAATCCTACATGTTAGTTACTTATATTTCTTATACCGTTCACGTTCGACATAGGATTGCACCCTGCTAAACTCTGTCTCTGAAAGCATAGATATATCACTCTCAAACGACTCAAATGCCCAGATACATGTATTTGGGTATTTTAATGCACAGCACCGTGACCTGGTAAAATTCTACAGCTCTACTGACGCAGCCGGCAACTCTACGTATAATTTCTCCTTAGCTCACTCCCTCTCACAGACCGTCGTTTTCCCGACCCGCATCGAGTAGACCAGCAAGCCTCATTTCCCGACCTGTTCTTGACCTCACTACACGAGGGTTGTGTGACAAAACCCTATAGCCAACTCGGGAATGCTGATCACATTGTGGTAACGATTGTCATTATCCCAAAAACTAGTCTAAAATTTGATAGGCCGTTGCTAAAAAAACGAGATACTACGAGCAGACTGATTTTGAGGTCATCAGAAGTCACATCAGCTACGATCCATGAAGTGAAACAGTCTCATTCCCTGCTGATCAATGTGCAAATGAGTAAACCAAAAGGGTCAAAGCAAGTATTGAAGCCTATGTCCCCAAGCGAAAATACTTCAGTTAACGCTACTTTACTTAATGTACAACTGTCATTGCTGAGGGGCAGCAAGCATTTTGAAAATTCGGCCGCTATAAGTCAACTGCAAGTAGACATAAATGTATAGAGTCACGAAATAATTGTAAGGCAGTGAGAAGAGAGTCACGAAATAATTGTAAGGCAGTGAGCGGTGAAGAAAAGAAACGGTATAGAGAGATAATCAAAATACGTATTCCGTCAAATAAACTAGGTACTCGCGATTTCTGGAAAATCCACAATAGTGCAGTTAACAATGGGAAATCAACGATTGCTTCCGCTATCAAACCACAATGATGTATTTTGCACGGGAACTGATTAGGATGAACTACTTCCCCAGCGTTCAGCCTTGAACTCCACTTTGGATTCAGTAAACAACCCGCTCGTTAAATTCCCATTGCGGACCGAAGCCACACTTGAAAAGCTGGGCATCACCCCATCCCAGTTGAGGAACATCATAAAACACCTTGACACCTCCAAAGCTTGTGGACCTGACCTTATACCTGTAATAGTAATAAAGTAATGCTCTGCAGAACTGTGTTCCGTCCTCTTCAAACTCTACAACAAATATCTAGCCGAATTTTGCTTCCCTGATCGCTGGAAAATTGACTCTGTTGTACCAGTATTCAAGAATCCTGTGTATAGAACAGATCCTCAGAACTATCGCTCAATCAGCTTACTCCCGATCTGTGCTTAAATCTCTGAATCCTAAATTAATCTAGAGATCGTCCGGCACTTAGTTGATGCTAATCGTCTTTCTGACCGCAAGTATGGATTTAGACAAGCACGACCTACTGCTGATATCATAACGGTCAAGGCAGGTAAAGCTAAGGCAGTAGCGCTTGATATATACAAGACATTTATGGTGTGGCATGAAAAGGATTCTCCTAAAAAAATCGCTCATATAGTATTACTAGACACATTTTTAATATAATTAGAGTCTTCCTAACCCAAATAACTATCCAGGTAGTCCGCGATGGCCGTTCATTTAAGCAACATAACATAATTGCTGGTGTACCCCAGGGATACATCCTTGCACCTTTATTGTTCCATGATTTTTATCAACGACCTCCCGAATGGCATCGAGTCTGAGATAGGTATATTTGCTGACGACACAACGCTTTACTATTGGCATGTAGGCAAAACGGACGCGAACATATCAGAGGCAATCGCTGAATTCTTTATAAAATGACCTCCAGGAGGATTGGGATCATAAATGATTGGTAACTTTGAATGCCGCTAAGACAAAGCTCCTTTTCTTCAATAACTACAAGAAACATATCCAACCACCGATTGGCATGGCACATGACACACTACCTGAGGGTTCAACATTCAAACTACTCGCCCTAATATACAGAGGTAACATGAATTAGAACAAATACATTGAAGATTTTGCCAAGGCTGCAGTAAAGAATGTAAGCTTTTTCTACCGTGTTAGTAAACTCCTCACACCTGACATTATCCTGTATCTCTACTAAGCCACCATTCGCCCATGTATGGAGTACGTTTGCCACATCTGGGCTGGTGCATTATCAACTAGTCTCTCCCTCTCAGACAAGGTCCAAAAAAGAGTCACCAACTTGATAGGTCCCTCACTATCCACCAAGCTCAAACCCCTATCCAATCGCCGCAATGTTGCATCCTAGTGCTTGTTTTACAAATTCTTTAATGCATTGTGCTCCGATGAACTTGCAGCTTTGCTGACCTCTCAACTTCAATACACTAGACCAACTCGACAATCAGCTAAATGTCATCCATCTACTGTGGAGGCCCCAGATCATGGAAAGCCTTTTACTCAAATAGGTTCTTTCCTCGAGCCACCGGCCTCTGGAACCCCTCCCTGCTCTTGTTCCCCCGACTTTATCGAGATGCAAACATCTCGCTACACATTCCCTAACTTAGGATGATCCCCAAAACCTACACCCAAATTCTCAGTAGCCACTTACGTCTACAGTGGCTGCCTGCCTTGTTTGGGGTGAAATATGAGATATATATATATACATATATATATATATATATATATATATATATATATATATATATATATATATATATATATATGTGTGTGTATAAGTGGTATCATTCCACAGAAAATAATAAGCGGATAACTTGGAAAAGAAGTAAAATAATAGTAAATAAGATATTGAGAATGAACAAATAATAAACTTACAATTTCATGCCGATTTTATTTGATGATTTTAGAATTAATGTAAAGTTCATTCCAATTACAGTTTTTGTTTTTGTTTTTTAGGTATAATTATTCAAGCGTCATATAAGGCGTGAACAGAGTTCTAGAAAATGACGAACTTTAATTAGTATTTGTGTTTATTATTTCACAATTCGGCCACCAGGGGTCGCCTCTCAAGGTCATATATGAAGGTTCTTGTTGTCTGTTTTATTTCCGTTGCACATGTATCGTAGAGAAAAGAAAGCAAAGGAATACGAAAAGAGGGGATTTCTTAAGTTTAAACTGTCTGACGGCTGCTATGTCTCACACACACCCGGAAAGAGAAGAACAGAAAAGAACAGAGCATGAAGGGACAAAAAAGAAAATAGTAAAATAAGAGAGAAACTAATGTTCAGAGGATAATTACAAATATATGCTAGATTAAAGTTCGTCTGATCGACAATTTCTTTAGGGGACCATTGCTTAAATTCAGTGATTAGCAGTGTGTCTGCAAACATAAATATAACTATACGCACAAACTCAATCACATCCAAATATGTGTATATATATATATATATATATATATATATATATATATATATATATATATATATATATATACTTAAAAATATTGAGCAATCTGTCAACGTATACAAAAATTGCACGGTGAACAATTATCAATATCTAGTTAACTGAGGAGGTACGTGCATGTGTGTGAGTGTGTATGTGCACGAGATATAAAAGTTAGATTTGCTGTGTTTAAATTAAATTGATGTGCGTATATCTCGGTATTTTTGGAGAGCATTTCTATTGGTGGTGTAGTTAAAATTGTAGTGACTCAAAATTCCGATATCTAAGTCTATCGCTTTGTATGGGTGTTTAATTTGTGAATTCATGTTATTTCGTTTATTTCTGCGGTGCTGTGTTGAATGGAAACTTATCTGGTGTTCTATACACTGTACGATGTCTATTGTGTGGTTTGCTTTGTTTTAATGTCTTACCGTAGAGACTTGGGGTGTTGCCTCTGATTGCTTTCTTGTGGTTATTGAATCTTAAGCAGAACGGAGTGTCAGTCTACCCAACATAATCACCCTCACTACAATATGTGCAGTGCAATTAATAAATAGCGTTTTCACTGTAGCACGGTAGACCTTGTAGTTCGAGTTTGGAATGTTTGTAGGGTTGAGTGATTGCAGGAGATGTCTCTATGTGTGGGCAGATCTGACAGCGTTGTTTATTGCGTCGTAAATTACCTTGTTGGTAGCTGGATTGGGGTATATGTAAAGTAATGTGAGGTGTTCCAATAGATTGGCTGTTTGCCTTCTGGCATAGATTGTCGGTGTATTAAACATGGAGACGATGTTTGGGTCTGTTTTGAGATGTCGAAATCTTAAATTAGTCTTTGTGAGAAGTTGGGCGTGTTATGATTTTAGTCAAAAACTATTTAGATTATGTTGTTGGATTGTTTTGCTGGTTAGTAAATAGTTTTTCTTAGTTCAATTTTTTGCTGTACTGCTGTTTTGAACAGTTTTGCAGGGTGTTTGCTGTTCAACATTTTAGTTTAAAATAGTGAAACAAGTGAGCCAATGTTTTTGTATAATTCTGTAAGGCGTTAACAGGAGTTGTATACTATTGATTTCTTGAGTTGGTTAATTTGGCTGCTATTCAAATTAAAATACCTGCAGTTGACTGTTGGATTGTTGACCTGTAGCAGCTGATCGAAGAAAATGTATAGATGTATCTGAGTATTCATTGTTTGTTTTATTGAATTGTGGCCGCTGTTTATGTAAGTATTGAATATATATATATATATATATATATATATATATATATATGTATATATATATATATACTTGTTGCTGCTTATTTTAAAACACATTAACATTGATATTTCATAAAATCTAAGATATGCTTTAAAAGGATTGCTATGCGAATGTATTATCTCGAATCAAATCTAGAAATAAATCCTAAAACAGTTGATCTCAATTTGATCTCTTCCTACATTTCACGCATTTAAATAGGCAACAAAATAAATCATGGCGGCAACCATTTATCGTATGACACAAGTTCCATTTGCCTACAACTAAAGAAGCATGACTGCCCTCTTCTTAATATAGTCACGTCTTTGTGTGCAATACTAAAATGATACACAACGACATCAACATCAAAATATTAAAAACTCGTTAAGGCCTCTACGAAAAAACCTACATCATACAATCAAAAATGTGAATTTCGACACAAGTCTCAACATCTTAAAGTGTCTAGTAATTAACGATACCAAATTATTAGCCGTTAAGCAATCATACGTTTAATTCCTGCACGCACTTTGCACGTAATTACGTTTGCATGTCACATCTTAATATTATAGATGATAGTTTTAAAGTTGTAAATACCTAGCCGTTTAAAAAAAAACTCAACAGTAAGAGCATATTTGTAATACCAGTAAGACTAACACCGCCTGCAGATGATTTGACGGTATCCAAATATTTTTGTTAAGAAGCTGGTAGTTCGACGGCAATTGGTAACGTCCAGTTTATCCTGGCTGTGTATTAGTTTTGTGTTCGAATTATCCGTTTCGCAGGGTTCAGATTGCAGTTTGTCAGTTAACAAAAATAGTTGGATTCGTAAACAATTTGAGTATTATTCTTTTTCAAACATTCATTTCAAACATAACAGCTGTTGTTATTCTGACGTGTGTTTGGGCAGCGTCCACCCTGACTTTACGCTCTCATCTCAACATAAAACTTTACCTTTTGGCCTTCATTTTGTTTTATTTTATGTAAAATTTCCAAAGTTAAATGTTGCCGATAATATTTACAACTACATTGTCGGCTTTTCCTTATCTTCTAATGAAAAGAGTTTTTATTTGAAAATCAATGGATGAAGGATATGAAGCACCATTGCTCTGAACTTTTGATGTTCTAATAAATATTGTATCTTTACAATTTATTATTCTCATCTTTCGTCTTTAGAACATATATCTATCTATCTCTCTCTCTCTCTCTCTCTCTCTATATATATATATATATATTAGCTTATACCATCAGTTATGAATGATCGAAAAATATGTTTTACCAGATTAGCATTATTTATCTAGATATGTTACTGTTGTGGACCCGTTTAGGGGTACAAACAATGAAATAAAAGAACAACAGGTTTAGAGATAATAATAATGAATTGTATTGAACAGAGAAATTATACACAAGTCAGTGTTGCCAGTGCTAGTGCCTAAATGTGCCTCTAAATGTTCTCCCGGCAAAACCGGTATTTATGGTAGCCTGTTGCTACCATTTAGTTATTATTAAAGGGTAGGTAGGTCACCCACAACACCCCCTTCCGAAACTCATTCCCTCGGAATCTCAAGGTATATCTTTTTACTAAGATTCCCCTCGAAACTCCCGGTTAATTTACGTTTTCTTGACGAACGTCTCCGTTTCGGAGGCGTTTTTGGTGTTGGCGGCTCAAATGCGTCGTGTAGATCTTCCATGATGGTCTCACTCTGATCCGATGGGCCTCCACCTGGGTCGTCCGACATGCGACGACGCATTTGGTTAATGTGTTTTTACAGGTGCCTCAAAGACCCTCTACAATGTACACCATCCGCCCCAATCTTTTTTGTACCTTTCCCACTTCCCACACGGTTTTGTTTCCATGGTTTTCCTGGAAGAACACCTTCTCTCCATCTTCGTAACTCTTCTTTGGTGCTGTAATGTTTGTCGGCTTCACCTGTTTTGGTAAAAGTTTGTCGAATACCGACTTTATTTTTATTCCAAACATTACTTCCGCCGGTGGTACCTGGGCTGGTGTGTTCTCGTTGGGTGTAATTCCATACACTTGAAGGAACTGCTGGCGTGCCTTTTCTCTCGGCGTGCCCGTCGATTTTTTCAACGCTCTCTTCAAGGTATCAACACATTTTTCTGCCTGTCCGTTTGACCTCGGATGGTAAGTCGGAGTGCTGATATGTTTAATTTGAAAGTCTTCACAAATTCTTGGAACTCTTGGAAGTAAATTGTGTACCGTTGTCCGATACAACAATGTCCACCACTTCGATTCGGGCAAACATTTCATGCAACGCGCATATCGTGACATCCGTTGTTGGGGTTTTACATCTAACAACTTCTGGCCATTTTGAGCAGCTGTCGACTATAATTAAATAGTAGAAGCCTTCACATGGCCCCGAAAAATCTATGTGAATCCGGGACCATGGTTACTCTGCCTTTGGCCATTTAGATTGATTTGAAAAAAACCCCTAAAAGTACGTTATGATAAGGCAATAAAATGGAAATTTGCTATTCAGAATCAAATTTAACGTATAACATGAATGCTATTTAGGTCGAACTTTGAAGATCTCACAAGATGACTTTATATGTTAGAACCACACACACACACACATATATATATATATATATATATATATATATATATATATATATATATATATATATGCATATGTGTGTTTATTGTTTTGTGTTTGTGTATGAATCCATAAAGAGATGGAGATATGTCGACTGCGAAAAAAGAAAGAACATCTATCAACGTTTCTTCATTTGAGTGTGAAGTCTAATGCGTACGCGTATTTGATTTATTTCCGCTTGCAAATAGCGCCATTCTCCGCTTCAAGTGAGCAGCAGCAATCACCGCTGCGAAGAGGCCATCTTGTCGAATCCCGTTTAATGCGTCGGCGTTTGTATAGCACGCATTAGCAGAGTTTCATTTTCGAAATGTGTTTATGTCCTCCATTTGGACGAATCTCGTTTCAAACATGGCCGCTAATAGGATAAGCGCTTCCTGCTAGGAAAGCAACTAAAACGTCTCGCATTCTTGATGGTTATGTTGAAAAATACCGAGGGCATGTTGTCGGGTGTTCTATCAAACAAACCCTTGGACTAGGGGGAAATCATCCAAGGGAGCATAAACTGGTTAATAATAATAAAAAGGTAAATAAACAGTTTATTTTTTTCAAATAGAACTATCTTAAATACGCCGTGTTAGATTAAGACTACTAGAAAAATATGCGACCAAATGGCTTATATTTTTGCTAGTATCTTATTTTAAGACCAAAAGAAGAAGATTATCCCTGCAAATATTGTATCAACACGAACGGACGTATACTATACTGTCACTGAAATGGATAAATTAATATACGTGAGGATGGTCTCAGGAAAATAGAACATAGACTAGAGTAACCACCGAAGTAGGATAAACTAATACATGGGAGTAGGGTTTCATGGAAAGAGAACAGCTACTGCCCTACGTCCTCACAAATAGGAGGTGTACATTGTAGGTGGACGGTATCATTACAACATAATATATACTACACTTCTTCCGCTTAACTTAGCATGGAATGCTACTACATAAGCCTTAAATAGAATAGAAAAATGATTAAGCAGTAAACTATACTATACTAGTACAATTGATAGATCGCATAATATTATTTCGGTATTAGACAGAGAGATAGAAAATGTTCACGAAAGGTAGATCTTAAAGATTTCGGTCATTTTTTTATTGTTGTATTGTTACTGAATGAAATATAATGATGTAATATATAACATAACGAAGACCGTGTTCGAATGTAATGAGTTGAGTGACACATGAAGGTAAGAGGTAAATCCCGAACGGAAGTCGAGTAAACAATGTGAATCTTGGACGGAGACTTTTAGTATCTTTTGACGACACTTAAACATAATAAACCTGTCGAGGGCAATCTATCTATATATGTGTGTTCTCTGTCTCTCGTGCCTACCCCAGTAACCCGTCCCTGTCAATTTTTTACTGTGTCTGTTCGTGTTTTTATTTGCATAAACATCAGCGTCCACGTGTTATTGTCGGTAGACACCTGAGTTACTGACAGGTGTATAACGGTTAATAGATGCTCGGTAAGCGAATGTTCTGAACACACATACACGTTAAGTGGAAAGATACCAACGATGTACATTATATCTGTGATTAACCTAACACTAGTACGGTTAAAAAAAATCATGAAGCAAAATTTTACCTCAGTTAGACAGAAGAGCACATTCCTTAAATAATGAATAGCCACTTATCACAGCTTCATGGCGCACGTTATAAATGATAATAACCTATGAAACGGTTTATGACATTATATTTTAAGATGATCCTGATTTATCCCATCGAAACAACGTATTCCGCTGATGGGAAGTTTTCGGAAAAATAAATTCATGTTGATAGAAAATTTATTTTAATGTTATTTGCAGTTGGAGTAGCTAGACGAGTTTTTTGTGAATGTGTTAAATGGGAAAACATAGATTGAAGCTCTAAGGAAAATATTCTAGGGCAATAAGGATAGGGTAGAGACACACTAGTAACATATTTAGTGTAAGAAAAAGAAGTGCGGAGGACAGAAACGATTTACTCCTACAAGAATATCAAGTCAATTTTGAACTCTGCCACTTCAAGAAAGAGTGCTATCCTGGGTACGGCAGTAAAATGTGACCCACTAAATATAGGGATTTTATTAAATGCTTTGTCACCACTATTTTTAACATTGCTCTCAGGTCAGCTATGGTCCAAACTTCTATAATTTTAAGGAACCTATTTATGTGTTAAATGTTACCATATCAAGATACGACAGAAAACAGCATCTGCGGATATACTAAGCATTTATACTCGCAAAATGTGTCAGGTCTATTTGAGATTTCACAAGGTTCTACAGCATTTTCCCCTTTTTATGGACGAAATTATTATAAGTTTCTTCAAAAAGTCTGGGGAAATCAGAGAGGTATCGTTGTAGTTGAACAACCCTCGCTTAATCAGTTTCACTAAAATGCATTTAATGTTTTAGACGATAAAGTGTGAAAACCCGTCAAAATTTTGCGGAAAAAAATTGTTTTAGAATGTAGTTGAGAAAGAAGTTTCGCATATAAATCTGTGAAATGATTCTACTATTTCCGGACCGCTCTAAAGTTTTAGGGCAGTTACTGTTCTATGAGATAAACCCTCGCGTTTGTAGGGGTATATATTTTTTAGGCGATTACGTCTGATGTTCTTAACACTTTAGCTTTATGTCTGTTGTAAACAGATTTGATTAACTAATCTAAAAACGCATAATGGCCCGGAAATATGTGTTCAATACACCATTTTAAAATAATTGTTTTTATTTTAGATCTTTCTACGACCAGGTATTTTCAGAGTGATAAGTATTTGCTTTTTTATGTTTAGATGTACATTTATACATTAAAATAATCCCTCTAAACAAGTATGTTACAAATATTTGTTCATGTAATTGATTCTAAGTAAGTTACATTGATTTATCCCAATTTAGTGACACTATACGTACTCACAAGATGGCCCCTTTTTATGTTATCAGCATCGTCAATTAAGATAGTAGCATGCGACAAAAAAGACAAGGATACTACGTGCCAAGTCCGCAAACTGAATCTGGTTCCTACTCAACCCCGTAATGCAATAAGAGACACCAACATATCAGTTGAATCAATATTGCTGTTTTTATGACCTTTTGCTTATAATATTCCTGGAAAAATAAATTCTCATTGGAATGCAACCAGCGAACAACTTTGAGAAATGAAGTTTAGAATAGCAGGTACTGTGGAAAACCTATTTATTAATATCTAATTACATATTGTTAAAATTACACAAAAAACAGGAGGTATCTGAATTTTCACAAACGGCTTCTAGCTCCTATTTGCATATAACTTAATTAAAATTAATATAGCGTGCATCTATTGGTCCGCATTTACACTTGACAGCTGTGTTCTAAAATTAATAATGAACAGTTCATAAGTTCTGGAGTGATCTATTACATTTAAATATATACACTTAGAAACATACCTAACTTTATGAATATATGTATATATATATAAATAAATATAAATTCCCGAAACAGTTTTTCATGGTAAACAACTGATGATCCCTTAAAATAGTGTTAGAAACTAACTAATATAATAACTGTAAAAAATAAATTGACTTACATGAGTGATTTTCCACTGGAAGACTTGAGACTATAATTTTTATTATTTTTTTTTATTTATTTTTTTTTTTTATATATATATTTTTTTTTTATATAGTTTTAATGGTTGAGAAACTTCCGAGACTATATATATATATATATATATATATATATATATATATATATATATATATATATATATATATATGTGTGTGTGTGTGTGTGTGCGTGTGTGTGTGTGTTAGGGTGTGTATGGAAATAGTGTACATTATAAGCTTCTCAATGCGACATTATGCAATGTGTTTTATTTTACTTAACTGTCAATTATTTTTAATCAAAATAATCTTCAGAGATGACAAAAGTTATGCCATATCTGATAAAAAGAGCGTATTTCAACAGCTGTGTTTTGCAGTTGCTAAATACAGTTTAAGAAAAAAGGAATATTTCTAAACCAGTAATGCTTCCATCAAAACGACTGATGTCTTTAAAATAACAACATGTATGATGATGCTTCTATCAATTGTCAGGATTTTAATTTAGCCACCGCCGGGACATCCCGTTATCTTCGTAAAAAGCAAGGCATGTTCGCTGGAAAACTGCAATCATGCTAGTAGGTGCAAGCAAGCGAGATCTGTCTGGCAGACTGTCGATAAATAATGAGAGCTTCAAGAAACACATTAGAACACTTACAAAATTACAGTTCATTTCAGGTGTTTAGACTTCTCGTTAAGCGACGGCTAGCACTAATCACTGTGATGCCAGCAGGGAAATGAAACTCAATGGAAAGGCCTAGTCCTCACGAAGATCACGGACAGCCACTCGGAATGCAACCACAAAACCCGGACTATAATTGTTATTTTTTAAATATGAGCAAATTCCTGTCATTTCCGAGAATATAATCTGATTGCTACAAACATTAAATTCAAGTAAAAATATATAAATTGTACAGTGGAAAGAGCTTAACAAAAAATGATTTCAATATGTTAACTCGCCATTGCTTCAACTGAGAGTACCTATTACTTGATATATATATATATATATATATATATATATATATATATATATGTGTATGTATGTATATATATATACATATATATAGACATGTATATATACATATATATATATATAGATACATATATATACGCATATATATATGTGTATATATATACATATATATACATATATATATATATATACATATATTAACATATATATATATGTGTGTGTGTGTATGTAAATATATATACATACACACATACCCATACTTTTATGCAGGCGCACTTTTAAATGCCCAGTTCATTAATGAATAATGCACTTACTGCACTTAGATAAACAATGTATTTACATTAATTCTCATTATACATATGTACACTTTTATATTTGCTATTCAAGAATCATGATTCTGTTGAAGCTCGTGTATACTTTGATATTACATTTTAATGAAAGTATTTCAAATATTCGATCAGTTTGGAATTTAAAAAAGAAACTATTTTATAGCAAACGCGTTCCTTTTAACTGCTATTGAATATTTGAAGTACAGTATACCTTTCCAGATTAAACAAGAAATAAAAAAGAGGACGCAAAAAGTGTTGAATCGTCAGCAATTTGTGACTTGAGAAAAGAAACATCGCCTCACCAATCTGTGTTGCCGAAGGGTAAAACGATGCTTTGCAATTTTATAACGGAAATTAAGATCGACTTCAGTTTCAATAAATGAAGCCCTCGGTTTGTGCCGAATAGAAGAGTGTGTATTTTTCTTTCATTTGTTTTACTTAAACCACAACATTTATTCAAAAAGTATTTCATCGGGAAATGACACTCTTTCATCTTGTTCCTCAAATAGTGAAGACATTCTGTTACAAATGGAAATGCTCTTAAAATAGGAAACCTTCTCACAAGTCTTAATCACGATATTTAGCCAAAGGTGTATTATGTAAAATTGAGGTTAAAAGTCATCAAAAACATCACTACACGATGACAAGGCTGATAATTATGTTTTACTAAATAAGGGTTCTGAATGATTTTCAGGTGGCTCTGTGCTAGAAATAGTGAAACAGAACCGGAGGATACGCATGAAAAGAGTAAGTGTGATTTGCCGTAAGCGCAAAAAAGTTTCCATTTGGTTTGGCATGTAGGACGTCGATGTGAAAAAGCGTCATTTTCCAGCCACATAAAGGATTCTAAACATATGTCTCACATAGAAACTGTGTGCAAATAAAACCTTAGCCTTGCATTTGCAATCTGAGATTGATTTAACCGTGTAGAACAAAAACAAACAACATAAAGTCAAATATATTAAAAGAGATGCGACGCGCATAGGCGTCTGCGAATTTTATTTCTGAAAGATCCGGTTTTAGGGAATATATAAAAAAAAAATTGTTTGGCTGAGATAGAAAATAAGAAGCATTGCAGTGTGTAGGGTCTAATTAATTATATACACTTGATATGCGAAATAATTATTGTTTCATAGTTGACTTTATATATCTCAGAAAACGCAAAAAAAAAACTTTCTGAAAAAATTGATAACACGGCTGACGTAATACATGAAAATCAAAACGAATTTACTTTAACGAATTATGTCAGTTTTGGCTAGTGCCTCATATTTTAGTGATTTGTTGGTAACTTTCATTTCAGTCACATGAGTTATTTTGAGCAAAATACAAAGTCGTCCTTTTTAGTGTCACGCTTAAATACTAAAATATTTGCGCAGGTTCATCCTGGTAGGTGTAGGGAGTGCATATTATGTAAACACTAACAAATGATTATATCTGAAGAACGTAGATGATAATAGCATCATCACTTGCAAGCAAAGCGAAACACCTAAATGTCGGCACCACAACTACGGCTGCTGCTACCCTTTCTATTAACCATATCACAAGCTCTCTTCAGAAGTACCACATTCTAATGACACCAACCCGGTATAAACTTGAATCCCTTTTCTCTTTTTCTTTTGGAAAATGATTACTAGATCACACAAATATACATAGGAATATGTAGACATAATACGCAATGAAAATATACGCTTCCTTTTCTTTTAACATACACACAAATATTAAACGTTAGAACAACACATGTATTCAAACACTGAAAAAAAGATTTTATTCAAAACTGTGCATATAATATCATATAATAGCCGTTATAAATAATGTGTGTATCATCTATATAACGTTATTTATCATTACTTTATTTTATTTATTTGTTTATTATATTGGATGCTGTACCTTTATCATCTTAGTGGTATTGACCAAGTGGATATATATGTCTACTAAGAGGCAAATAAAAGATAGGATAAGAAAACAGAAAAAGCAAGAAGGAATGATTGAATTGACAGAAAAAAATCGAAATGAAATAAATGAGAACAAAGGGGTAATTAATATACAAAAAACGACGAATCAAAAAGAAAAATATAATTTAATAACTGAATAAGACGAACAAAAAATAAAGAAAAACAAGAGAGAAAAAAGAAAAAAAAGAAAAAACGAAAATTATAGAAAAAAAAAGAAATGAATATAAAATATAAATAAGAATTAATGAAGGGGCAATTACATGACACAAAAAACGAAACGAAATTAAAAAAATAATTGAATGACTGAAAAAACGCAAACAAAGTAAACAAAAAAGATAGAAGCAATAAAAAAGAAAATTGACAGAGAAAAAAATCCAGAAATTAATCAAATAAAATTAAACAGGACTGAAAGAGAAAATCATATGAGAAAAAAAAGTAAAACTAAATGAAGAAAATTAGTGAATGACTGAAAAATACACAAAAAAGAAATAACAATAACATAGAAAAAAAGAATGAAATAATTAAAGAGGAAATTGATAGAAAGAAAAGGAAAAAATGAACATATTAATGATATGAATACGAACGAATAAAATAGTGATATATCCAAAATTATATAATTGAATAACTGAATAATACCCAGAAAAAAATAAAACGTATAGAAAAAAAAGAAACGAAAAGAGGATAATTGAAAAAAGAAAAGCAAATATGAAGAAATGAATAAAATAAATAATAATTAATAGAAAAGGGTCATTATATAAATGAGAAAACAAAATGAAATAAAGAAAATAATTGAATGACTAAATAAACGAAACAATGAGGACAATAAAAAGGTAAACACAAGAAATAACGTAGACAAAAGCTATAATAAATGACAAAACAAACAAAATTATACTAAATTACTAAATACCGAAAGGTATAACAAAAGAAAAAAACATTTAATAGTAAAAGTCAACCCAAGACAATCAAAGAAATAATGCATTTTTAACACTATTCCCCCTAAATACCATAATGCTCATCTAAAGAATTCCTAAGTCCATGCAATTCTAAATTAGTAGCTAAACTAATATCTTAAAGCGAATATCTTAAACCGAATTATAAAACAATAAAGGATAGCGATTTCCGAAATGTGGAATACACACTATAGAGACATTCGTATTCATTGCTCATTAACGAAGCTTTGCAAGAGATAATTCCATGTTGTGGTTTTCTTGTTAATTGTATTGTAGTAATTAATTTCCCTTATAATTAACATCATTTTTTCTTCTTGTTTGATTCATGATATTGTTTTGTACTTGCATGTTTATGAAGCCTTGATCATCTCTGGTCAACACTTTATTAAAAAAATAAATCACATTATTAAGCTGTTGTTTATATATTGAACACATTAAACAAACTGACTCATTTTAAAGTAAACGAACATCAAATATCGCACGCACACACACACACACACACACACAGACATATATATATATATATATATATATATATATATATATAATGACCATACCAGAAAGTTTGAATTATCTACTCGACAACATATTCGAGTTTCTTCAGTCTCTCTCTATAGAGATTTGTCTGGACAACCTAATATAGAGATACTTCACCCTACAAATAAACCGGACCACATTTTAAAAATACCATAGAATGCCAAGCTCATAAAGACTTCCTCGGCACAACTATGCACTGGCAAATACAATAGATGGTGCATCTGTCTCCAAGTAATGTTATTTTAAATAATATAACTTTGATGGATACTGCACCAGACTAGATTAATTCCTGTCCTGGAAGCCGGCAAGACAGAGAGATAACAACAAAGATATACTATGACATAGTTAATTAGGCACTTGGGGAGAAAAGAAAAATTAATGTTCTAAACTTCTTTACTAACTCAACGTTTGACAGGTAAACGAGAACTTCAATGGAATATTAGAATATCTATGCATCTCACATAAAGATCAAGATTTAGCGCAAGAAAGCGACCCCATAATTTTTTAGATCTTCAACTGAAGTAAAATGAAACAAATATATATATATATATATTAGGGGAGGTCGATTTTGAAACTGTAAATTATCGCACTCGAAGAAAGTTGCCAAATAATGTCAAAAGTTACCACAAGAAATATTTTTCTTCAAAATTTTGTATTTATTTGAGCATTGCAACTTTAAGATCAAATAAATCGAGATTTTTTATCACTGCCGAGATTTCACCGGCAGATGTGTCGCCTTAAATTAAACCCGGGTTTTAACAAAAAAAAGTAATACATTACTTAATAATAAATATTTTAAAGTTTATTATTATTTTTCTTAAGAAATTAAATGTACATATTCAAATTAAAAAGGAATAAAACACTATGATATTTAATGTTATATATAAATAATTATTTGTTTACATAGGCGTTTTATTTATTGGATATTTTTTATGGTATTCACCGGTTGAAAATTCATCGGGCGAATTTGACTTCCCGTGTTGATTGTCTGTTTAATTATCACACATATATATTGAATTGTCGAGCGCTGGCTTATCTAATCCCACTTTCCCGACCTTTTGTCACACCTTACCTTGTGGGAGTTAGATAAATAAAAACTTGTTCAGCCAGGGGGTTTTACCCCACCAAATAAACCGGTATCGTCCGGGCCTGGATTCACGCCCGTCTATTGGGGCTTGTCCGTCCTGTGCAGTTCTAGGAGGTGCATCTCCCAGGTTTTGCCTTCCCTCTTTGGGGAGGAGTAAGTTTATTGCTTACTGTCTGAGGCGGCCCTACCGGGGAATGCCGACGAAGCTACCCAGGCAATTTTTAAATGGCCAGAGTGCTCACCTCTCGAGCACTGGCTTTCTCATCCCACTTTCCTGACCTTTTGTCAATCTTACCTTGTTGGGGGTAGATAAATAAAATCTAGTTCAGCCAGGGGTTTTTACCCCACCAAATAAACCGGTATCGTCCGGGCCTTTGGGTCTGGATTTACGCCCGTCTATTGGGGCTTGTCCGTCCTGTGCAATTCTAGGAGGTGCATCCTCCCAGGCTTTGCCTTTCCTCTTTGGGGAGGAGTAAGTTTATTGCTAACTGTCTGAGGCGCCCCTACAGGGGAATGCCGACGGGGCTGCCCAGTCAATTTTTTAATGGCCAGAGTGCTCACCTCTATAGCGCAGGGTTATCTAATCCCACTTTCCTGACCTTGTGTCACATCTTACCTTGTTGGAGGTAGATAAATAAAACTATTTCAGCCAGGAGTTTTTACCCCACCTAAAATATATGTATTGGAGTTGATGGGAGAATGGATAAGGACACATTGATGTATAAGGAAATTGTGGATGAAAATAGACAGAGAATTATGAAAAAACTAAGGGACCAGAACACCATTTAACTTTTACAAAAGAAACACCATGTGAAAGTAAATATCTGACACATAGAGTTCTTCCGAATAGTGGTGCAACAGGTGCTGTTCATGCAGATCAAGTGGTGGATGTTTTGCATGAATTCCACAGTGAGAACAGTATCAAGGCTATACTTGTTGACAACACTAAAACCAACACAAGTTGCGATGGTGGAATGGTTGCAATTTTAGAAAAAAAACTTTTTAAAACTCTTCACACAATTGGTTGCTCTTTGCATCATAATGAACTACCTTTCAGAGCCCTTTTTAAAAACATAGATGGTTGCGCAAAGGGCCCTACAACATTCAGTAGCCCTCTGGGGAAATTATGCTCAAATGATTGATATGATTTACCCCAAATATCATTTTCCACTATTAGCAATCCTCTAGAGTCAATTTTTAAAATTGATGAAATACATGATCTTAGTTCTGACCAAAGACTCCTTTATGAATACACAGTAGGTATTTCTAGAGGTAAGGTTGACTCTAGATATGCCTCCTGGAAAATTGGTCCTTTAAACCAAGCAAGATGGTTAACTTTGGCCATCAGGCTTATGTGTTTATGGACTCGTGGTGCATACCCACAAAGGCACACAACAAAACTACACTATGTAGTAAATTTTATTGTAAATGTGTATGCCACTTTTTTGTTTGAAATTAAAAGAAATAGTAAATTCCACAATCAGTAAGTGCACATTTTTAATATGACCCAGAGGATTAATGAGAAACCTCAGGAAATCCAAGATATCACATTTAGAAATATACAAGGTAATACATTTTGTTTACTGCCTGAAAACTTTCTATATTCCATGGTTAAATCTGAGGAGATTGAAGTAAGAGAAGAAGCTTTAAAAAGAATTTTGGCCATTAGGTAAGTAATATTTATTCATATATCTCTGACTCAATTATTTATTCCAATTTATAGAATGATTTTTAAAGATTTTATCTAATTTCACCATAATTATTAAAGCAGTACAGATTGGAATTTTTTAATAATTCAATTAATTAATTTGTTCTTTCAGGAGTGAGGAGTCAACCAGAAAAAGATTAAAAAGAATACTACCTATTAATTTTAATGCCACACATTGGACACAATTAATAGATTTAAAATTATGCGGCATTTTTGAACCACCAATGACGGAAGATTTTACTGAATCTGAACTTCGAGAATCGTTGATGAATGGAACCAAGCTTGACTTGCCAGATTTGCCCTCACATTCTCAGGGTGTGGAACGGGCAGTTAAGTTAATAACAGAAGCTTCACAAACTGTATATCGTTTTGAAGCAAGGCATCAACACATTACAGCCAAAGTTTTGAGTCATAAATTGAGACCAGCATTTTTGTCTAAGGGGTCTTATATGGAGCAATTTGACTCTCTATATTAAGCTTCATTAAAATAGTGTTAGGTTTTTCCTTATTTCTTTGCTTGTTATATTTTCACTAATAACAGAAAAAATCATTTTTTTAGGTATTCAAATATTACTGTTTAATTCATAACGTTAAAAGGTAGTTTACAAAAGCAGATACTGAAAATGAGGGGGGGGGGCAAATTTTCAATTTGAAGATTTCTTTAATTCATATCATTTTTATAAAATAAAAAGACATGCCCTGCTTTTAAATGCTAAAATTATTTGGTTTTCACACCAATATTCAAGCAAATCTTGCAAAAACGAGGAATTTTCAGTATATTCTTGTCTACGATCTTTGATACCAAACGCTCAAAAAACCGCTGAAGTTTTTGATCTAATTTTTTGCATGAGTATTTAATAGGTCTATATACAACTTTCGGAACGTGCCTTTTTTTAATATTTAAAAAAAAGTGTAAAATCGACCTACCCTAATATATATATATATATATATATATAAATATCGAAGGTTCGATCTCTAGCCATGCTGATGACGGCTGTGAGCCAGAAACATGTGTCCATTGATTACTTTTATGTACGTATAAAATAAATAAAAAAATATATTAACGGAAAAAATACGTCCTATGAAGTTAAGGGCGACTAATAATGCAATTCCCTGCATCTTAATCATTTAGGAAAGTGAGACAATCAAAATAATAGTAAGCAAAATAACAACGAACGCTACAATCACCAATAAAAATAATTACATAAAAGTACATTAAATATTTAGGTGATAAATATCGTACATATTTCTAGACGGAGCGTCTTGGTCTAGTGGTAGAACTTGGACTACAGACATCAATATCGAAGGTTCAATCTCTGTCTAAGTAAGCCATGCTGATGACGGTTGTGAGCCAAGAACACGTGTCTAAGGATTACTTTTATGTACGTATAAAATAAATATATTTATATAGTTTTTTCATGCAGATATGTACAAAATCAGCGACACTGGCATGTCAATGTTATCGATCAACAGCTGTTATAAACTGATATTTTAAACTTCACTTTTATAGACAAGAAAAAAAAATCATACAATGGGATATACTGTGATATGCAAATTCGTTACCCCCCCCTTTCCCCCCAGTATAAATGGTAACCCGATCACATCTGAAAAAAGAAAATGAGGGGAAATATAAAGTTTCTAAAGATAGACCACTTCGTTCGGTACTAAACAAACACAAAAAACAACAAAGACAGGTTATCAAGTAAAAACAAAAAAAAACTAAAGTAAAAAAAAAAACGAATAAAAAGAGAAAAGAAAATAGTTAAATAAGTGTATCTTTTAGATGCGTCCAGACATTTCTATAAGCGGCTCTTTTTGTTGGGCAGTCGCTCTGTCCGTCTGTATGCCATAGCGTTTTTATTACGAAACGCGCAGATGGATTAGCGTAGACTATTTTAAATGCGTTTTTTCATGTCGTACATAAGACCCTTGTATTTCGTAATATTTTCCCTTTAGCTCTGTTTAAAGTAGTAACACTGACTTCAACTAGGGTTTCTACTTTCTCCCTTTTGTCCCATATTACGATGTCAAGTTTAACAGCTCCATTTTCTAGATATGTAGCATAGTCATAGTGGATGGTGTATAAATTATTTCCAACTGTTATTTCTGGTATATGTTCCCAGGACTTGCTGCTTCACTGGATATATATATATATATATATATATATATATATATATATATATATATATATATATATATATATATATATATATATATACACGCATATATGTCTAGGGAAACTCATTCATACATATTTACGTCTATTCAAAGAAGAAAACTATGAATACATTCATAAAATAACACTAACATATACAGGATATGCAAAGTATTTTAATATTGTCGATGTTGGACGAGCTTATTAGTGATGAATAAATCACTTTCTTTCCGATTCGTTTTTTTTCTTTGCTAAATTACTCGAGGAAAACCGCAAATTGTTTAAGGTTAAGCTCAGCATTCACTGTTATGTTTCGCTGAAGCAATTACTAATGAATAATTACCCACTTAAGTTATGAATGGGTCGATCTACAGTTTATATGGGGACTACAAAACCCACACAACCATGCGGGGAAAAGTACTATACGATGAAACACTGGCTTGTCTGCTTCAACTGTCAGCTTAATTCAGCTTATTTTTTGTGCAGCAATAATGAAATACCCTGCATAGAAAAGTGGAAAACGTGTGTATGACCACATGACTAAAAGAGACGCGAAACACGTTCCGCTATACACGAAAGTCGTATTTTGTCAAAAGTGTCGGTTGTCATAGATGTAAATACACCGTTTTACATCAGCATCAACAATGAGATAAAGGGACTACTTTTTATGATCATATGTTAATAGTTGTTAGTAGATTCTTACTCGGTGTAATTGTTGCGCCCGATCAGTGGTGTAGTCATTCAACAGGCGGTGAACCCGTTAGCTGAATTTCTGAATCTTCGCGACGAAAGAAGGATGATTTAGTACAATTGTTTTAGCAATGTATCCAGTCTGCAAATTATCTTGTTGTATAAAAGAGGTTTTCATGGAAATTTGATGCAATCAATCCGCAACAAAATAAACTGGTTTATAGTGCGCACCTCATCCCCGAGTTCAAAATTAGTCTTTTTTTTAAACGCGACATCAACTTCGGGCGGTGCATCGAGGCATTTCCATAGACGTCACAAACTTATAGATTATTTACCTCCTCTCCAGAAGGTTACACACAATGCCAAGTGTGAAAAGCCAGCGCACTAACATAAGCGAGCTCTTGCCTACACAAATACCTGAGCAGCCCTGTCGGCATTTCCCCGTATGAGCGCCCTAGATTATTAGACATAAACTTAACCCTTCTCAAAGAGACGGAATAGCCTGAGAGCGTGAACATTCTGAGACTGAACAGAAACATATACAAACCAGACTGCAACAAAGTCACTGCCGGGCTGATGTCGAGGACAAAATCAAATAGGCACGCGCACACACACACACACGAACATACGCACACACAAACACACACACAGACTTGTAGGAAGTAAGCCATACGACGGCGTCCACGTTTCATCCCCGTGGGAATTATTTCGGCTAGCACATTAAGCTGTTGATTTACTGCGGGAATGATACATGGAAGTCTCAGCATATTATCCTTAACGTATATTTATTTTGATAGTTCTATTACTGAGCTCTACTCCCGTAGAATGTTGAAGAACATATTGAAAATATCTACACAATATATCATATTAACTTCTAGTTTACACAAGGATATATATATATATATATATATATATATATATATATATATATATATAGTAGGTTGTGGTTGTTATACCATAAATTAGTACATGTGGGTTAATATTTATTATTGCAGATGCCTTAGCGTTGATAAATGCACCTTAAAAAGGAATTCATATGTATTTCGTTTTAATTTTAGAATGTATAAATATATTACATGTATACATTTAAATGTAATAAACATGCTGTGTCTACTTGGTATGTTTATCAACGTTCTAATGGTCAAACGAATATAAGTATTATATAAAAATATTTTTAAACACGCACACACACACACATATATATATATATACTTATATATATATATATATATATATATATATATATATATATATATATATATACACATATACATATCATTTAGTGGGAGAGAAATTATGGAGGACACGCCATCATCAGAAAAATAGCTAGAATACTATTATATTACTATGTCAGGTTTAACAACTCTGTTTTCTAGATAGGTACCTGTAGGCAGTGCATAGTCATAGTGGATAGTATATGATTTATTTCCAACTGTTATTTATGGTATATGCTCCCAGCACTAGCTGCTACACTGGATGTTTTACTTTTTACATATTGTCCAGCGAACTTATTTGCACACTCTGTTATGTCGCATTGTATAGTAGCCGTCCCCAGCAGAACCTTACAACGTGATATCAGGTGGCCCACACTCTTTACTTCTGTGAGGCAAAACCTGCAATAAGTATTATTATTGCTGTGACCAGTTATTTCTTCAAGGCATTGATCATCAGGTCTTGCTCTTCGGCAGCCATTATAATTCTCTCCAGATAATAATGGAGAGATATTTCAAAGCCAGTCTGCAGTCTACACTGTTCAAACTTTGGGTTGTGGTAGCAACACAATAGCCCCTTCTTTTGTGCAACAGTCTATGGATAGTATATATGTGTCGGCGTGTGCCATTTTTAACAAACGTAAAATAACATACATAGATGTGTTTACGATTTTTCGGAGTGAATGTATTCTTAGAATGGATATTTCTATAAAATTTATATTTTCCTCAGCCAGAGCTTATTTTTCCTAAGAAAATCTAAACACTCGAACAATAAATGCAAGCTTCTCATCAGAAAGATGCATTAAAAACTAATCCAACATTTACAAAAAAGTATCCCTCAATCAGATGTAAAGCGAACTTATATATTAAAAGTCTTTCTTATGGCAAATCGATTAAAAATCTTTCATCAGCAGAACCACTTTAGCTTTTAAGAGAAATCTTGCCGTTAAAATAGTTTCAAATATAAAATGAGGATAGAACACGTCCATTATTTAGAAACTCTAAATAAAGTTTCTAAATAATCGACATAATCTGTTCTCATATTATAGTTTTAAATATAATTTAGTGTAGTATTTAATCAGAAAAACGGAAGTAATGTATTAGTAATCATCAGGGATCATTTTTCTTTTTCGCTACTTAATAAACCTGAAATAGTTTATTGACGTAATATATAATAGGACTATAGTATTTCTCTTATTTGCTATTCCATTTAATATATTTTTACTGTTAATAAGCGTAGTTTATTCATTACCAAATATCTATATTTCTCTATGACATTTTATTAGCTAAATAATATATATATATATATATATATATATATATGTGTGTGTGTGTGTTTGTGTGTGTGTGTATATATATATATATATATATATATATACATACAGATTTCAATGACAACAAAATGGATAGATACATTTAAAAAACATTATTTTTTATCAAGGAAACGGGTGGGTAAAAAAAAGCGTATTCTTTTCTTAAAGCCTTATTGTCTTACTGTCTAAGAGAAAACGCCATGATGACAAATAAAAAACTAAGACACTCGATTTTCTTAGTTTTTAATTTATCATTCATACAATTTCATTTAGAGGGTCAAACTGTAATGCCTTAAGTAAACTTTTCTTTGTTTCCATCAACTCGTTTTATATATAAAATATCTTTTATTCTGAAATATATATATATATATATATATATATATATATATATATATATATAGTTATATGGAAAACATTTGAATTTAAAAAATTGTAATGATGCATCATTTATTAGAAAATCCTTCATCCTTCATCTTTTGAACTTCTCATGTTCTAATAAATGTTTTATCTTTACAATTTTTTATTCTCATTTCCATCTCTAGAATTGATTGCTTCATTCAATATATTGGGCTGTATATTATAGATTATTATTAAACGATAATTTAAATATATATAATTGAATTAAACATTTAAATATCATATATATACACACATATATATATATATATTTATATATAAATATATACATATATACATTTATATATTAATATATATATATATATATATACATACATATATATACATATATATATATTTAGCGTAAATAAAATGAACACACATTAGGGATGTCCCCATTATAAATTATTCCGCCGTAGATAGGTCTCACTAGACGCGTAAACAACTATATTTCGGAACTGAATTATACAGTTAGGAAATGTGGTTGTTTATGCGCTTGATGAAACATGTCTCGGTCGAAATACTTTATAACATGTGTGTCCGTTTATTTCCTTTAATTTAATTCTTGATTTGCTAATAAGTGTATTGAGCTTTTTTACTTGGATTCAGATCGAAACCATTCAACTCTGATCTCACTATATATATATATATATATATATATATATATATATATATACTCGGAAGTTTCTCAACCATTAAAACTATATTAAAAAAAAAACTTTAAAAAAAACTTATAGTCCCAAGTCTTCCAGTGGAAAATCACTCATGTAAGTCAATTTACGTTTTACAGTTATTATATTAGTTTGTTTCTAACACTATTTTAAGGGATCATCAGTTGTTTACCATGAAAAACTGTTTCGGGAATTTAAATATATATATATTATGTGTATTTAGGCAACATATTTTCATTTAGGCAAACATCATTAAATAACACGGAGTGGTTTTGTTTGATGCGACTTTTTTATTTTTTAAATTTTCCGAATTGTCCATCTAATGTTTCGGTCAAATCGATGTAAATATGATCCATGGCTTTCTTGTTCCATTCTTTTTTCTTTTTTGCAAGTACTTTCAATTTGAATCGTCAAATCATCTTCAGGCGGTATTAGTTTTAGTGTCTTTACAAATTATGACGTTACTGTTGTGCTCATTTTTGAATTATAACGGCAAGTAGTTTATAACTTGAAAAAGCGTCTGTAAAGTTGAAATGTACATGAGAGCGTGATGGCGTTCTACACATTTGTCTAAATATATATATATATATATATATATATATATATATATATATATTTCTCAAAAAGGCTTTGTTAAACAACAGAAAATGGTCACGTTTCCATAACTTATTTTGAAGAAAACAAGACAAAAATAAACATAAAATGATAATTAACTGAACAACACCCTCTCTATTGTCCTTCATTCACCCTTCACGATATCTTAAACAACCCGAAAGATTGCTTGACGCTTCGAAAACCTTAAAAAAGAAGTTATGCAAACGCGAAAAGTCCGTGTTATTCAACAAACCCTGTTTGAGTAAAAACTTACTGCCTAAATATACACCCCCCACACACATACACACACACACACATATATATATATATATATATATATATATATATATATATATATATATATTTGTATTAATAAAGTGAGTTATGTTTTTAATTGTATATATTTATACATACAAGAGGCCTTCTAAGCTTTTTAACTGATCGTTATGAATTTATGAAAACAGCTGCTATGTATAACGTGTCTTAATATTGGCTATACTAAGTTTTATTTATTTTAGGACAGCGTTGGCAAAAAGCGGGTTAAACCTCTCTCGTAAAAAGTCACATGACACTTATTTTCGTGAAATGTTTACTATAGGTTGTTGACATCAATTACAAAATATCGAACTAATGTCATTTAAAAGGGTTTCACTGGGGCATTTCAAAACGGTCTTAGCCGACTTAATATTGACCTAACCTTCCATTAAAACACCCACATATATCACATTTACATTCAATTTCGTCAGTAGTAATTTTACAAAAATCCCCTCAATTGAATCCTTATTCTTTAGAATCATTAATATAACCCTTACACTTTGAATATGTTTTAGAATAAACAACACATAATAGAATTTGATATCAATTAGAATAAGTATTTTGGACCAAATATGTTGTATCATTATATCCTCATGATTAGACATAAAAGTTGTGCAAAAATATTTTTTCGAGATAATTCATTTTAATAATTTTTGAATTTGGTAAAGAGTGAAAGTCACATTAATGTAAATATTTTAAATACGTTAAAAACTATCATAGATTTTCTGATTTAAATTATGAAAAAGAGGACGAAAGAGATGCATGTAGTGCTAAATGTTAGATTGATTGCTCATGAAGTTAATGGCAAATTACGGCTAATTAGACGAACTGAAATATGTTTTTCTTCAAATATAACTCAATTCTACGAATAAAGACGATTTTGGAATGCCTTTATAACGTTAAAGTATACAGGACTCAAATTTAGAGAAACAAACGATATTAAATAACAATATTAATATATATATATATATAAATATATATATATATATATATATATATATATATATATATATATATATATATATATATATATAATAAGGAGAGAGAGAAAGAGATTATGAAAAATATCGAAAGAATATTGTAATGTGATTGAAAATGAAAAAGGAAAAATTATAATTATTTATATATTCATCAACGTTTCACCTTTATTTGAAGACTTTTCAAGATGATTGACTTGAAGAAATATTTATGACATACCTTATGTCTTCAAATCGAATCATCTTGAGAAAGTCTTCAAATCAATCTGACACGTTGATGAATATATGAATAATTGAGGTGTTATCCGTATACACATTAAACATCAACCAAAACATGATGACTGCAACATTGCTATCTTTAAATCTGATGTAATAAATACTTGCCATAATCCATCGTTATGTATCACTGAATCTTCTTCACTCCATTCATTATGTTAATTACTTTACGAGTATTCATGATCATTCGAGTCTCTATATATCTAAGCCATTAACACGTATCCCCGAGTTGTTTTTATTTTTATATGTGATAACTCATTAGTTAAAAACCGTCAGGTGGTTATGGTGATATCGACACGGACTGAAGACCTGGGTGTTCCAAGTTCGAATCCAGTCGGTTAAACATTACCACTTTCACTTAGAGATGTTGTCAACCTTCTCGTGGTCCCTCCTGTAAGTACCCGATGTCTTTTCAGAAAGAATTCTAACTAGAAAAACATCGAGGACACTAATGCCAACACCAGACCCATCTGATTCACACGAAAGAAAAAGATAAAAGAAAGCTATCGATGTGAAAATATACAACATTTATTATTTACACCATCTGTTAACGATTAATATAAGTCAACAATCCTTAAAGCATTTTCACGCCATGTTTGGTTAAATATTTAATAGCTTCTCCATTATTCAATTTTTAACAAACACGCAAACCGTTCATAGTACATAATGCTTTATTTCATTTTCTATCAAATAGTTACAGAGACAAATTAACGTTGTAATGAAACTGGTGAAAAATAATTTCGTATTTTGCTAAATGTCATTAAAACCCTGCATGGTAGAGTTAAAAGGTGAATTAGTATTAAAGCAAAAAAGCGAGCTGAAAGCACAAATACATTGGCATATAACCACGTCTAAGCAGATAAATGTCACCCACACAGACGAAATAGTAGTTTTGTAAGGCTAAACTTAATATATCAATTAATAATTGGTTACTATAACAAGTAATCGTGCACACGTAATTTCACCGGGGATGTTTTTCATCAAATCAATTTTATTATGAAATCTAATTCACAAAAAGTGTTCATATAAGATGGATTTAATTGGTAGCAAAAACATTCCTTTTGCTAACCATCAGCCTATTGCATATAAAAAACGTATTCGATATAGACAGTGCGTATCAGAAAAAAAAACATTAACATATGTGTTGGTTAATGAAAAAAGGAATATTTAAAATAGTATGTTGCATTTTTCAGGGTTAATCGAAAATAACAGTATGTTTAAACATAATTAATGGGAATTGCATTTCATTTCAGACCATCTCCAGAATGTGGTGTTTAGTGATGAAGCCTTATTCTTTTTATTAGTCCACGTCAATACAAATAACTCCATGTTCTGAGTATTAGAAACACGAGAACGAAGAAACTCCACGATAACCAACCAACAACACATTGATATAATCCATACTTATTTACAAATGTCCGAAAAACAAGATGATGTGTTGTGCGAACTCTTAGAGGCAATTAAACGTGCGAAGAAAAATCTAGATGGCTTACATCGGAGACCCTTATTTCATTTCCCTTTTTTCGTTTCTCAATCCCATTGTGTTTCAGGAAATTCGAACAACAATTCATCCTTTTAGATAATATTCTACGCGGCAATGACAGAAAGCATTGCAGTGAGTCCAACAGAAGAGAAATTTGAAACATGCATTCATCTCAAACAAAGGAAATCCGTACTCAATACATTTCTTTCTTTCAGACCAACCTATAAAATTTGGACGGTTATCTATTTATATGTATAAATTATTAATAAAGTTCTATTCTTATTACTTCAAATAATCACATATTTGTGAAATTTAAAAACAAGGAAAAATCAATGTAATCTATTTCATGATTAAAGGCAGACAAGAACATTTCGTCACACTCCAAGTATTTGTTAAATGTAAAGTCAAAATACGTGTAATATATTTCCAACTATTACTATATATATATATATATATATATATATATATATATATATATATATATATATATATATACATATATATCTACCCCTACTCTCTGTGTGTATATATATATATATATATATATAAATATATATATATATATACCCCTTCTCTCTCTCTCTGTACATATATATATATATATATATATATATATATATATATATATATATATGTATTGATTTGACTTGGGTTGCACATTTCGGAACTTTGATTGGACTTTCTATAGTATTTGATTTATTTATCATTAACATTGAATATTGACACATTTCGGGACTGGATAACTTTGTCGGCACCTTCAATTACACGTATTTGGACTGCTGTTTGTAACTTGGAGTAATTGCCTTTCCTGGTTATGCTTCTCAATATGTATGACCTGGATGGACTATATGGATTCAACAAAAAGTATGTTTTTGGGTTGATATGTTTCGATGTTATGTATTTTTGTGTATTTGTGTATATAATGTTATATATTTTCAAAGCGTAATTTTATTACCTGTAGTAGTATAACTGCGGTAATAGTACTCTGAAGAGAAGAATTATCTTTGAAAACTCATGAGCTAAGAACATAAGGATACTTTGCTTGAACTTTGAATTCTAATAACATTTAATTGACACCTTATTTTATTACTTCATTTTATATTATAATATTAATGCTCTATCCAGTATATTGAGCTTCAGTTTTTATCCGGATGTTTCACTAATTATAAGATATTAGTTGACGCTTATATCTTTTGTTGGATTACTTTATATATATATATATATATATATATATATAACTAAGCATTTTCTATCCATCGTTTACTCATTTACTCATCTTATCTTATGTTGATCAATTTTACCCTCATCCTCTCTCATCATACTTTTAAACTACTTGGAAGCCTCTTGTAAGCTTCCCAGTAAATTAAATTTAAACTTGTTTATGCTTATTGTTGCCCTGTTGTTGTTTACTCACCATTTAAACTATATATTTTAAACACTGACACTGCACTCAAGTTTCAATTGAACTAACCCAATTCCACCCCTTATTACTTAAAATCTAAACAAATTGTTACAAACAATCCATCCTTATCGCTTGAACAGTTCCCCTCTTCTAAATTCCTAATATAACTGAGTTGGACAGGCTAGATATTTAACTATACATCGAGTTAATATTACTAACTTATTCCTTAATAGTCCTTCTCCTTTATCATTTAATTTCTCTTCTAACTATTCATCTGGTCCTTATTTTATAAAATCTTTAATTTTAATTAATTATTCTCTACTTCTTTTTAAATTCTAATTTTAATTAATCATTTATTCATTCACATACCTGTATTTATTCTACCATGCTTTTAACTAATCTGATTAGCCCTCTTAAATCCCTAGAAACCTTAGCTAGTAACTGCAAATAATCGCCAAATGTTTGCTTGTTACCTCTGAACTGTTAGAATTTCACTCATTGGAATTCTATTTTTAGCATCGGCAAACATCTTATACTTTCGAAATTACCCTGCCATCTCCCTAAATCTATTTTATATACGATTCTTTTTCATCCCCTTCCTTTTCTCTTCAGATAAATTTTACACTCAATAACCTATCTCTTAAGCTTGACTATATATCGCCAGCTCCTACCCTCAAATCCCATTTCACTTTAACCTCATCTCCACCATCTACCCCTTTTCTTTCCCCCCAGCTGCAACTGCGGCTCTCTCAACAAATCCGAACACTACTACCCCCTCGCTTATTACCTCCCCCACCCCAACCCGAAATTAAGCTTTTTCGTTTCACTTAAGTTTTTTTTCTTTGGACTCGATATCATTTGCCTTTTTCTATGGTCCAGAAAGTTATCAATAATGGCCAGCTTTTCTCTTTTCAATTCTATTTAAGTGCGTTTGGATTTACTTATATTTGAACATTCTCTCTATACTGCCCCTACGCAAAACCTTGTTTCGCTTTCTACAATTTCTCCTATTAATTGGACATCTTTTCAACGGAAAAGTACCACCCGGACAAACCACATATCTTTTTTACGGAACTTTTCTTTCACTACATTTTTTTAATAATATTTTTCAAATATTTGAACTTTGGCTTTTTCGAAAGCCAACTTATCTATCTGTAGTTCTCCTCTAATGATAAGATTTCGATCTTTGAAAAGCCTTGGCTTAAGGAAAGAATACTAAACACTAGTTTATTACTAAATACACCTTGCATTGAACAATTGAAATTTGAAATAAATGTTGACAATCGTCGCATGATTATCACTCTGTTTTCCTCTCTCTCTCTTTCTCTCTCTCTCTCTCTCTCTCCCTCTCTCTCTCTCTCTATATATATATATATATATAGAGAGAGAGAGAGATTCTTCGAAAAAATGGGCTCAAGAGGAAACACATCAATTGATGAAAATAGGGTTGAAGAAATTCTTTTGGGATTTAATTAAAAAAAGAAAAGAACATCTCAAAGGCCTTATCGTCTGAAGTTCTCTCATAAGAAATACGCCAGAAGAAAAAACGAACATCAACTAAAAATATCGAATGAGTTAATGAGTCGACGTTTATATGTTTAAGATATTTATTGGAAGATCCTAAGATAAGAAAACATTGAGGGTGGCATTTTTTAACAAATTACTTGATCGATAACAATCATGAAAGATCTCCAACTCTTTTTCTTTACATAGAGTAGGTCGAAGACTGTTAATTACGATCGCATCAAAAATTATGTTGTAGAGGTTCGACCTAGCACAATATAAAATTAAATACATATCGTCGGAATAAATGATCGAACAGGTGTTTATACTGAGTAAGCGGTTACCAATGGCAAAATAATGCGCCTGTAAATTCTCTAAACCTTATGCATGCGAATAGAACAAGGGGTGCGCTTTGATATTCTTAATTCTAAAACTTGGATAATCTACATAACGTAGTCAGCCCTGACCTGACAAGGACATTTACAAAGTAAAGAATAATTTTGAGTGGTGAGCAAAATATACGCCCTTTTTCTTGATACGACTTTCGCTCTTTTACATACATTCTCTCTTTGATTTTTCCTATTTCCCTCATCTTTTCTTCTCTTTTACCATCTAATTTCTCTATGTACCTCCTTCATCATCGTTTCTATCAGCCTTATATTATTCTCCCTCTCTCTCTCCCTTTATTATGTGCGTAATTAGCTCCTACTTACTACTCTTCTAATCATTCACATGTTATGTACTTTATTTGCATCTGTGACGCCATACAGTATTCAAGATAGAAAAAAACTAACAAAACAGGTAAACAAAAAAAAACAAGTAAAATCGACAAAATGTAATTAGAAGACTGCATACCCAGTTGTGTTAACGGTTCCGTCCAGTGGTTGTTCAGATAAAACATCATAAAGTACACTTCTCTGTGTTCCTTTTGGGTTGTTTTGAGCAGGGTTACCGCTCATCTTTCTCTTTTAACTCATAATATCATACTTTATTGATGTCATTCATTGTTGTCTCTAACTTTATTTTAATAGATGCTGTAATAAGTCGATGACGTCACGCATGTGCACAATGACAAACAAACAAATAAACTAGCTCAAAAGTGAATCGCTCTACAATGATCAGGGTAGGATGATATTTGCTGCCGAATATCACGGCTATATGACTAATGCTTTTGAGATTAGTGGGTTCAGTAACGGATTAAGTGCAGATTCTGCGACACAGAAGTAGAGAATGTTACCTAGTTGCATCCAGTTGTTATGTTCTACTGCTGGGCAGCTATTACACAGCTATTACACAATCCGGCATAATGGAGGGTGTACATATATAATCTTGAGCACCTTAAACAAAATAAATAGCTACTGCATCAGCAATTCTTTAGAACGTATACCAAAATTAACTCTTAGAAATGAACTATCAACCATCCGCCATGACTATGCAATGTGTATAGCAACGTTTTTACAAGACAGAACTGTTAAACCTTATATAGTGATATAGCTCAATAAGTAGAGAGTAGCAACCTTAGTTGAAGGTTAGTCTTTAATGATGCTGGCTCAAACATATTTCGGAAGATATCCATCATTCCAGTAATCGTAGATGCAACCGGGCTCATAGATAAAAAAGTACCTGGCGAATATATCGATGAAGCATGTGAAAGAAAGATAACAAAAATATTGTGATTAAAGGGGCGTTAAGAATCATAAAAATAAGTCTCGGGTTGAGTATCTAAAAGTGCGGTTTAGTGTATGACATTAGATAGCAAAAACAAAATGAGGAAAAAATGCAAAAAAGAGACGAAAATCAACATAGTATTAATACTATTCTAGACTAATTGTGCTCTAGACGTGTGTGCAATACAGATCTAGATAACGGCTTTCTTATACATGTTGTTGATTTGATTGGTGACATTTTGCCTTGTTATCCACATAAGACGGTGTGATAATTTAGTGATCCCTCATTTAGATGACTTAATTCGGTGAGCACAGGATCAGGATAGCAAGTAAGCAAAATAGGTATTGGCATATATACTATTATCTTGACACATGTGCAGTTTTACATGATCATAGATTCATGTTTTTTTCTTTCTTTTTAATGTTTTGACTAATAAGTCACCACTTATAACAACCAAAAGCCACTAAAGGTTTAATAAGAACGACTGTTTCTCGATAAATTGATTTTTTTAGTGATTGACAACTTATTAATTTTCAGATACTCCAACACCTTATCTATGACGCACAATAGATATACCGGTTTGTATTGAAGTGTAGCATACTGAATAGATCGGACAAAATTTGAATTTAACTTTATTAGTAACCTAAGATGACACAATTGCACACAACCTGATCACGTTGATGCCCCGGTGTCTTATAGATCAACGAGGTTATGTGATATTGAGCCTGGCAGGTACCTGATGAGTCACCATTTGAAAATATCAGGCCCAGTATGTGAGAGTACGTCGACACCTACCTGTAAGAACTTAACGTTGTACTCTCTCCTGACTGACATATACACGTTACGCAAGAACACCTGTATATTTAATATTGCCTAGAAACTTTCTTGCGAAAGAAGAAGCTCGCTCAACCAACCTAGTGGACATGCCAATGTATTTCGTTTTGTTATAAGAACGAACAATTCATTCTTTCTCAAGACTATTTCTTGAAAGTACGTGTCAACTGTTATTGCGCCTTACAGTGAAATGTACGTATAGATACACATATATAAATTTCTCCAAAAGAATTTCGACATTCAATTACTTTTGACAAACATAAGCAAACGGTGTCTAGCTTCTGTTGCTTATGCTAGTATTTAAAAAAAAAACTTCTTTTATTATTATTAAACACATAAGATAACGGTATGTTGCTCCTACTGCTCTTTAAAGAAAAGAAATTCAAAGTTACATCATAGTAATAGTGTTGCATAGTGTTTAATTTCTCGTACCTTATCTTCTTCGTCGCGGAGGGGTGTCGTCTCGATGTCGTCTAGTGGTTGAGTTCCCTCTTCGTTTCTGCATTGCCGTCCGCTGTGTCTGCAACAAAAACCTTCCTAACACGATTCACGAGGCAACAGTTTTAAAAACTTTGATTAGTTTTATTCATGCGCCAGTCTACTGTCGGTCTTGGAGATGTTTCACCAACGTTAAGGGAGAGATCAAATAACTACTCTATCGTAGTTAATTCCTAGATTAACTCCTTAACTATTCGAGGAGGGAGAAATAACGAATCTCATGCCTGTATTCTCTTAGTGGAATAAATTCCCATTTTTCATTTCGGACTACATAGAGAAATGCGTCTGTTCGGCTTGCTTCCAATAACCAGACTGAAAAAACTCTGTTTCCCACACAAACGCCCGTGACGTCACAGAACTCCTATGCGCAGGTGCACCTTGACTCTTGACCTGAGGGCTCGCTAACGTGGTGGGAACTATAAGAATCAGTTTTAGTCTCCACTAGACTGTACGGGCACACCCGCACTAAATCGTGCAAGCCAAACCAAACGATCCGCCACACATACGGCCTCACAGGATAATTATCCAACAATAGTGTCACGATCAAAACGGCAGTATTTTGATACCACTTAACCAGTTGTGCGGTATACATTTCTGTCAGTAAGCCTTGTAACCATTTCCTTCAATAAATGGCTGTTTTGAGTCCAGGGAATTGAACGCCAATTGTGCCCTTTCATGCTTAGTTTATCTTCAAATGATGGTAGTCTGATGTATTTTCATTATTATTATAAGACACGTACATAAAGTGGTGGCATGCCTTGTCTGGAGTGACATACCTAAACAGATTTTTTTTTAAATATATGCATGTGCGTAATTGTTTGACTATGTGGGTATGTTCGTGGTGTGTTTTTGTGTTTACGTTTTATTTGCGGTTATATATGGGTTCTATTATTCATAAAGTCTAACAAGCGTCAGCAGAACCAATGTCGGTATCTATCACGATAAAATATGACCAATTTAGTCACGAATGGAAAATACTACACAGAAAATGTTTTACAATATTTTTTCATTTCTTCCTTTGTTCCCCATAAATATATTCTTGCATGTTTCGTCAACATTGCTATGTATCACAAAACGCCATTATCATGGAACCTTTATTAACTTAAATATATGAATTATTTTCCTAATGTCATTATAAATTCTGGGACAAATGCTGTTTTTATGGGCCACGAACGCCTATTTAAAAACAAGATTTCAAAGGCTAGACGAACGTCCAAAGATACGTGATGCGTGATATAGTTTACTGTTTACCGCTGTAATATATATATATATACAAATATATATATATATATGTATATATATATATATATGTATATATGTATATATATATGTATATGTATATATGTATGTGTATATATATATGTATATATATGTATATATATATATATATGTGTATATACATGCATATATATATGTGTATATACATGCATATATATATATATATGTGTATGTATATATATATATATATATTTATATGTGTGTACATGTATGTATATATATATATATATATATATATATATAGAGAGAGAGAGATGAGGATAGAGAGAAAGAGATAGGTATACATATATAAGTCACCCTAGAAACCCGTGATAGCAAGAAATAATATATATAATTATATATATATATATATATATATATATATATATATATATATATATATGTATGTATATATGTATATATGCATATATATATATATATATATATATATATATATAAGAAGTGCAACTCTGAAATTTCTATTCAGAAGCCAAACTATACTATACTGCATATATATATATATATATATATATATATATATATATATATATATATATATATATATAAATATATATATATATATACACACTTATATATATATGTATATATATATATATAAATATGTATATATATATATATATATACATACTTTTCTGGGATTGCTGAACACGAATGTGAATTATGTACTTGAGAGCAATAGTTATTATATATATATGTTATGATAAAAATAAAGTGATTAGCTGTACGGAACCTAGATGTGTGTCTTCATATGTTTGATGTATTTTCTATAAGTATCTCACATATATATATATATATATATATATATATATATATATATATATATATATATATATATATATATATATATATGTGTGTGTACGTTTGAGTAAACAACAGGGACAATTCCGGTTTGTTACTTTTTTATTCATCTCTTCATGTTGACGGACTAATGATCTAATGATTTGTTCGACTGTAGATATAAACTCGCCAGAATTGCTAACGTTTTCGATGACCATGAGTATTCGTCAGGCACGTGAGGAGTTATGTAAACAAACACTGGTAAATTTATGTGGAAACTCGATTATTTTTGTATTTCAATATATTATAAGGGCATTTCAGTATACCTTCTTCCACCCCTCATATCAAGCTTGATTGATGGTGCGTTTATTTGCTCGAAGTAGTAAAACTTCAATCATGGGGAGTCGCAGGTTGCAATGTGAGACAGCGAAGATGGTAGTCTTATTGATTAATATGCCCCTGAATTCTTTTTTGGGGTGTCGTGTACTCCTAAGTTTTAGTAAATAGAGCTATGGGGGCGGAGAAGTGACATGTAAGGCGACGAGAGATACTAATCTTAGTCATACCGATATGTGTGTTGTTTTATTGAGACACATTCTCCTATTGGGCAGTTAAACACATATAAAACATTACTAGTTTTAGAAAACCTTCCCCCATATCTCTACTTACCAACACTTATTAGAACACGACACCCCAACAAAGAATTCAGAGACATATTAGTAAACAAATGGTCGCTAAATGAAATATAATATTTAACTGATATGTTTGATCCTGGCAGGTACTACTCGTTGTACCTGTACCTGGTACGGCATTCCCCCTGGCGTGTTGAACCGGCATCATCCGAGGAAGAAGCTATATATATATATATATATATATATATATATATATATATATATATATATATATATATATATATCAAATTCATAAGCGGTCCCCAGTAGCCAGGGGAGATGGCAACATTCAGTTTGACACTTACTGAAGGGAGATGTCAACGCCATCGTTAATAAAACGCCTGTTATTCTCAAATAGTCACCCATCTAGTACAGACCAGCCTCAATGCTGCTTAACTTATGACATCAAACGAAAACCGGTGTGTCAACGCGATTATGCCTTATAATCGATACTATTAGTTGACCTGAGAATAACGGAAATTAAATAGCAGACTTCTCGGAAGCAGCAGGAGTAAGCTAATAATCTTTTTTGAGTATCGACTCTTGATTAGAAAACTCTCAAATCAGCAGTTTGTCTTATGCGCGTAATATAGAAACAAACATACACAGCTTTATTTCTATATTTTGTGGTTTCACTTACAGACTCTAAAGCACTTGTGTACCTCACAAATATAACGTAAGATGTGTGGGCTCGAAATTAACAAGAGAATATAATTAATAATATCTGTCACATAAATGTGATGGCTACTATGCAAACAATAAACTTCATGAATATATCTGTAAAAATGAGTAAAATGCAGCAATCTATGTAAAAAGAAAGGGGATGTATATGCACATTGATCTACACTGCAATGTTTGTCATACACAACTTAAATCCTGGGTATGGTACGCATCTGTACGAATTTCTTTACTTAGCTGGTCAATGGTGAAACAACATGGATAGAAAATGCTGCCTTCCTTCTATTGAAACTAAAACGATGAAAATACATCTTTTGCGGGTTATCGCGGAGATTGTGACTGGTGGTTTGGGGAATAACCCTCGAAATGAAGATTTTAACTCTATTTGATGATGTTGTACGCAAGTATTAAGTACCCTCACAGACGTCGCTACTAAAGTAAGAACTGATTTAATATTTTGATGGTGCGTTTTTAGGTAAGTGTGGAGAGAGCTGTCACTAACTGCACGATATAGTTTTAAAGATAAGGAAAGCCATGAACAAGAATGGGTCGTACCAGCCAAGTATAGGAGGCAGACAAGGAACACTGAATCAGGCAGGACAACCGCTGTCTGTGTTCGCTATATACATAACATGGCGACTTGATAGGAAATGAGATTGTACAACGGTAACCATGTCCTTAACATTAGCGATGATGTTGCGTTGTTGAGATAGAAAATCAATAGTCATGCCCAGTAGAAGGAAGATCGCTAGGAAGATAACTGCATCTTTTAAAGTTTAGCGATTAATCTCAGCTGGATAATAAGGAGCAGGTGTAAAAGAATTAAAACAAGAATGTCTGGGTTGACACGTGTCTTTTCCTTTTTACACTTCGGCCATATTAAGTTATTAAATCTTAAACGATAGTTATCGCAGAGACATCACTACGCAATAAGTATGAATCCTTAATTTAATTCAATTGGCCTGCGTAATTATATTAACTTGGCATTAAGTTCCCTAAATAATTTTACTACTCGCGTGAATTGCCACTTACAGTTTAGTTTGTTGTAAACTTGTCTATCAAAATATATTGATATTTTTTTGTTTTCTTAATTAATGACTTATTCTGATTTGAAATTAATGTTAAAGGGTTTGTTTTTATTTCAATAACAACGTTAATATTACCATCAGCAACAGAAAATACTTTCCTAACGTATTACAGGGTGCGTTTAGCCACCAATATCTAAAACTCTTCAAAAAACAGGGTAAACCCGAATAGAGACAGGAACGCATATGCTATTTGACAGAGCTACATCAATAAGAACTAATTTGCACGCAGAACTTAGCACTTTTTACAGTCTGTCAGTATATATATATATATATATATATATATATATATATATATATATATATATATATATATATATATATTTCATCAGTTACGCAAATAAACCTAAGATAGACATGAGAATATATATCCTCTCTCATAATATTAATTAAATAGTTAGGTGGACTAGACTATCAAGTGTTGATAATGTAACTCGTTTAGGAAAAAGTGAAGGGCCCTTTAATGATTCTCTGCACCTTTCGACACTATCGCCAGACTTCTTTTGACTTCTTCTTGCCACTGGACGTTAACAATATCGGGTCACTTCAGATGTGTTTGTGAATATTCGATCCTTACATCACTATAAAATTTCGCGTCGATCTACATTTGGAAGTTATCTGTTGTTTTCTAGTATACAGTAGGCGTATGTATATATATATATATATATATATATATATATATATATATATATATATATATATATATATATATATATATATATATTGGAACTATGCAGTATTTAAGCATTCAAGCCTAGTTCATTCAACACCATCATAAATATGTGTACATATATTTCGCTAGTTTAGCAGTTTAAAAACTTACTATCAAACTTTTCAAATTTCACCGGAACGTAAATACACATTTTCAAAAATTGTATATTAGTTAATAATTTCCTGAAATTTGTAACGTTTATATATATATATATATATATATATATATATATATATATATATATATATATATATATATATATATATATATATATATATAAGTCTAAAAATAAAATAAAAATAGAAGGTTATCGATACAACGTTGAATAGAAAATACCACATTTAATTCAAGGAAACGACATGAGATAATTCTAAACAAAAAGAGAAGTACTCATAAGTGTGTGTAAATCCACATGTTACCAATCTGTTGTTAAAATATGGCCTTTATAATTCAATATAATATAAAGCTTCACCCTCTTTCAACAGCAACTCTGGCAAATACTAATAACATACACAATTCTTTTCGACAAGCTACCTATGTGTCGTACAAATACACTTTTAAACTATTCCTAACTTGTACACTTAGTTTCAGTTTTTAATATTTAAAAACGTGACTCTGCTGTGCCACTTCCCTTTTTCATTTATGATAGACATCCTAACTTCATTATGTTTAATATAACAAATAAACATTGAGAAATAGGTTTATGGCCGGTGAGTATAGAGCCTATTCATGATCACTCAGCCTATTCAAGAATACCCAAAGTCTCCCGGCAGACAGTTAAACAGCGATAAAACAAGACCTTGGTGAGCACGTCAGGCATGAACTGAAGACTATTCATAACTAAATAATGTTGCGTTGCAGAACGTAGTATTTTGAATGATAGTAACTATTCTCTGGGTGGCATTTTGATGAGGGAGGGACGTCTTCTTGTAGATATACTCATATTCGTCTATATTCTCTCATCACTCGTAATTAACCAAGTTCAACTCACCACTATACTTTACTAGAAGTATACCCGGAAGCCAATCAGTTATTGGAACGGACACTAAGATGATCTGGTTTCATACGTATGTATATCATGTCGGCTTTAGCCAGTTATTTGGAAAGAAAAGACACTGATTTGATTTTATATTGATTTCTTATAATTATAAAAACACCCTTTCGTCAATGCTTCCCACTTTCCCTTCGTTCGTAGACATATTTCTCTCTTGGTTGGCGCCCAAATTCAATTGATTAAGCGCCGATTAGTTACTTCCTATTGATCTGCCTTGAGGCGATACGAACTCATCGGCAAGTAAATCATGTCGCTCATCACTTTGAAGAAATTAAAAACAAGTTCCAATTAAAACACGTTTACTTATTTGGAAACTTACTCCAGTTCTATCCAAACATTGGATATATCTCGATTGAGATAGAATATACGGTTCTATAGTACTGCTGACCTCTTAAAGTACACTCTCTGAAAATATACCGGCTTCATCTGTACCTAAACTTCTTATTCATCTTTAATGAGTAACTACTTACAAAGGTTTCCAACCATTCGAGGATGAGGTATACTGTGATGGAGATGTTGGAAGATGAATGATGATGAGTACAAAAATATTTACAAGATTTACTTATCACTAATGATAATATAACTGAAGAGTACAGATGCAAAACGCTATGAATGCCATTTCAAAAAATACGAAGCTGCCACTACAAAAAGTGTTAGATTTAAATAGTCAAACACACCCTCAAAATATTATTTTACATAAAATGATACGGACATCAGTTCGTTTTTGCTTTCAAATAAAATAAACTTTCAGTCGAATCCTATATTTAATACATTAGACCCTTGGATGTATCGCGTTTTGCATTCGAACTCTTCAAATGCACACACAGTAAAAAATATATTCTTCTGGTTGTCAGAAATATCGCTAATGGGATACAAATAAAAAGGGGTATGCAAATAATGCAGGGCTTCCAAATACAAAAAGTTTTCTTGTTTCCTCTAAAAATAATGGTTACTTAGGTTTGCAATCAGTGCTCAGTAGATGTCTTCAACAGTCCTGTTAAGTGAAGCATAATAGTTCAGAGCATAATTTCGTATCCAATAAACCCCGATTCATCACAGCCTCTCTGATTTGTTCTTTCTTCTTATACCGGGTACCATTTTACGCAAGCCTTCTTAAAACTAATAATTATTCCACACACATTTACCATGTCAAAATATACCACCTCATTCAATACGTCCCGGGTCTGATATGTATATGTCGCTATTAATAATAAATCCATATGATTTTAATAATGTGCACATGATCAACTAACAAGATTCAACTGTCTAGAGCGAAGGAAAATGCAAACAGAAGCATGTATCGTTTTGGCCGCAGTATTTTAGGAATTTTTTTCCATAGATAACCACGAGAAAGTGCTAACCAGCAATACAGTGTATTATATCGCATTATTAAGGCGGTTGAAGGAAAATAAATCACAAAACAACAGCCACAAATGTAGTTGTATTCGCTTGCAAATAATATACATACATACATATCTCTCTCTATCTCTATCTCTCTCTCTCTCTCTCTCTCTCTCTATATATATATATATATATATATATATATATACAGGGTGGGCCAAAATAAGGGTCCTATTATTAAATTTGAATAACTTGAATTTGAATAACTTCCACAAAATAAAAGTTAAACTCACCAAACTTTATGTGTGTGTAGACTGACCCTTCCGAGATTATTTGAAATAAACAAAACAAATTTTAGCCGAAAAACACTTCTTAAAACTTACAAAAACTAAAGTATTGTTTTTTACACTGTTTTGAGTTTTTTAAGCAAAAATAATGTTTTCTAAATGAGGGTACGTTCCTTAGGGCTAATACGGCTCATGCTTGCTTCGGAAGGGGTCCTTTACTTATTCTAAAAAAAAAAAAAAAAATCAATAAATAAAAAAGTTATGAATTTTTAAAAATAGGACCCTTATTTTTGCCCACCCTGTATATATATTAATTGTTTATAATTGCGTGAACGGGATACGACAAATACGTTAAAGATTGGATATATAGTTTCTATTGAGATAGTTTCTGAAACAATACATATCAATGAGACTTCGATATTACATTCCCCTTAACGACGTTCAAAACACAGACTTAACATATAACTGTAAAACAGCGGAACATATTCGATAATATCGGATAAAGAAAAATATTAAATGATTTCAGATATGCTAAATTGTAAATTTAAAATAAGCTTTTCACATAAGTGTTTTTACTTTAATTTACATCGTTTTCATTTCTTAGAAAACGGTTTTCGCATTTTGGAAGGACTTATACAATATAGCGAAACGTAAATTAGAATGAATAAAGCCGACTATTAATAAAACTATTACATAGTCATCTTATATATATATATATATATATATATATATATATATATATATATATATATATATATATATATATATATACAGGGTGAGCCAAAAGAAGGGGGACAGTAAAAAAACATTTATTTAGAGATGCAATAAAACAATTATATTATTGAAAATAAAATGTTATTTATCAACGCAAATGTTCAAACTGTTTTCTATCTTGATTCACAGAGCTTTGAAATCTGCCTCTTACGATTCGAAAAAAAATGTTTTTTACTGCCCACCTACCATTGGTTCAGCCTGTATATATATATATATATATATATATATATATATATATATATATATATATATATATATATATATATATAGTAAGCAATGAAAATATATATGGCAATCAAGCTACACAGAGGCTCCCGTGTTTCATCCCCGGGGGGAATCGTCAGGCATTTATCCTGACGATTCCCCCCGGGGATGAAACACGGGAGCCGCTGTGTAGCTTGATTGCCATATATATTTTCATTGCCTACTACGTAGCTCTACTTACGTACCGAGCACTGTTGAAGTAAATACTGAAAACTGACACATAAAAATTATATCTTCTTATAATATTTTATGTGGATACATGAAGTACTAATATATATATATCTATATATATATATATATATATATATATGTATATATATATATATATAGTGTATGTGTATTCATGCATCATTTTTTAAATCCATGCAAACATTATTAAAAGTAACAGAACTCGTCTGACTAGTTATATCTTGTTTAATGTTTCAATCTTTCTATAGATTTTCTTTGTGTAAAAATCCCCAAAAAGTGATTAATATTACGTGTGTGTCACTGCTGTTTTCGATTCGTCTTCGAATCAGATTCAAGTGTTAATGACAAAATGAACCAACACATATCGGAGAGACGCACATGTAAATGAACGCCTTACATTGTAAAACTACCGACGTTGATTAGTATTATATTTTTAATTTATTCATGTATTTATTTATTTAAAAATCTTTTTAAGCATAATCAATATTACAGTCTCACGTCAATCAACCAACGTTTAGATGTTGCCACATCTCGTCAAAGACTGAATAAGCATAATAAGTAAAATTAAGAATCCCGTACTTTGAAATATAACCAGCAGAAAACCGGATGATCGGTAAAACGAAAGAATAAATAAGCTACATTCAAATCCGATTAAAGTTCATGTTAATTAAGTATATAAACGTTCCCGACACCCACATTTAGCAATTCCACTAGTTTCTCTGTCTGAGTGAAAAGTTAGTCGTTGTTATGATTACTGATACAATTTTCTTACTAAATCAACGAGACGATATGTTTTAACTGTAGCCACTTCAACCGACTGACTCTGGATAAGATTGTGAACAATCTAGAAAAGTAAACAAACATCACATAACTATATAGCACAAAAGTTAATGCACCCCTAGAAAGGTATACTTTGTTATTAGAGGTCGACCCCAAGTAAACTAATAAACTCAGGGGATCTAGTCTTAATTGAACGTAAACAATTAATTATACAATGTGAATTATGTTAAACTTATGTTAAACCCCTCAAATTTGTTTTAATCAGTGGCAAATTCTAAGTTACATAAGTCATAATAGAACATGTATAAATCGAAGCCTATACTTGCCGTTCTTTTATCTGCTGCGAGAATAGTGATAATAGTGATAATAGAAGTGGCAAAAGTAATACAAATAATCGAAATATTAATAATAAGAATAGTAAAATAATAAGAGTGTTTACAATAAAAACAGTAGTTATCCCAGTTACAATAATAGTAATAATAATAGTAGTGATAGATAAAATAATAGTAATAATAAGTATAGTAATAATAGTTATAATAACAACGATTGTGATAGTGATAATAACAAATATGAATGGCTGAAATAGTAATAACTGTAATAGTGATAATAATAATAATATTAATAACTATATGAATAATTATAATAGTAATAGTAGTAGTAGGTGTAGCAATACTACTACTACTACTAATAATAATAATAGCAATAAGGATAGAAAACGTTATCATAAAAATACCGTAGTTAGTAATATTAATAATGAAATAATCATAAATACTACAGTGATTTACCTGTATGACTTACGCTCATTCACAATATTTTAATGCTAAACCAGCCATTACTGTTACATAACGTGTTAGCACCTAACTCAAATTAGTAGCAATGGATTTACTGAAATACTTATGATTTCCAATATTTATTAGTATTGTTAATAGACATTAAATTAGTATGATAATAATTATCAAATGATGAGTTTATACATTATAGTTTTTAGTTTTATGTAAATGTTTAGATTAGGTATACGGTATCATTCTTAATATGAACTAATCTCACGCTTTCGGTAGTGTGTCTTCATATATATATATATATATATATATATATATATATATACGTGTATATACTTATATATATGTATGTGTATATATATATATTTATATATATATATATATATATATATATACATATACATGTATATATATGTATATATGTATACATGCATATATATATATACACACACATATGTATATATATGTATATAATTATATATATATTTATATATGTATATATATATGTGTGTATACATATGTATATATATATGTATATATATATATCACTATATGCACACATATACATACATATACATACATATATGTATATATATGTACATATATACATATATATATGTATATATATATTGAGATAAGAGAATTCATGTTTTTTCTTTTTAAACATCTTTTTTAAATCTAATGATAAATGAGGCTAAACACTTTCTAAAGCAACTTTAGAATCGATATTTATTAATAAGATACAAGTTGAACATATTTTTTTCCTTTTCCTTTTTGTTTTACTTTGTTCATTTTACTAATAATTTCGCTAGATACCTAGAACTTTCAGCGTATGAAGAGAAGGTTTAATAGTTCCGTATGTTCGTGGCAGTCCGTAAGAATGGAAAATCGGCGTGGTGTTGTTAATACGGTTCAGTAACTGATGTAATATGAGGTCACTTAAAATACTATTAAACCACTGATATTCTCAGCATCCCAATTCTCGATTTAATGAAAAATCATTTTGAGTGTTTTTTTCTGTTTATGTTTTAACTTCTTAACTTTTAATTTTCTTAATGTTTATTCTATTTTATTTCATTTTTGTTTCCTTTTTTAAGGGAAAGTAAATATGTATAACGCCATGGCAGTTACTGACTTAAACTATTGAAAGAATTGATGAAAATGATGCCTTTTAATTGCGTTTGGAATTAAATTAAATAAATATATATATATGTATATATATATATATATATATATATATATATATATATATGTATATATATATGTGTATATATATATATATGTATATATATATATATATAGTTATGTATATACACAAATAAATAGTAGGTAAATAAGGTATCAATTAAATAAAATGTACTTCATGAATATTAAATCACAATTACGGTCAGAATCTATATCATCCTGTCGGTTCTACTTGTTTTTTTTTTAACAAAACTAAAAAGGGAAGACACTTCGTTTCATGTCAGCCGACGCCGTCTCATTCGACTACCCCGTACTTTGTTTTTGACATAATCCACTAGTGTGTCCTTTTAGCGACATATTTTCCCGATCTTAAACCCTTAGCTGAAGGGAAGTCAAACGTTTCGTATCGGGTAAACATCTTATGTCATCTCGTATTATTCCCTAAATTAGAACAAAGTATCGTTACCTGGTAACTCAAAGAAACTTCCCGACATCACCTCCCGCCCCACGCGTATCAGCGGGGAGTATATATGAAAAAGGGGGTTGGCGAATCATTTAGTGAGCTGCGCCTGTCGAAGAACCAAGAACTATCAGCGTATGAACGAAGCAGATAAATAATCTGAATCCACAACTGGGCAGATTGCCCCGATATTTCTTTCTATGCCGAAATTTAATTTCACTAAAGCAAATACTTTTCTATACAGCCTAACCAAATCTGATCTGATTTAAAATATATTACATTACCGTCGAGATCAGATGTAAAGATTACATAGTGACCATTTGAGATTTCTATTGTTACATCCTTATATATAAGATTAATGGCATATATCTTGATATCTGATGATGAATGTAATTCAAAAGATCAGTGTGGATCTCGGATGATTATGACGTATGCTATTCCTAGATAATTGAACTTTTCAACTCACGTCATGAGTCTTGTAACAACACCCCACATTATGTGAGTGAGTAATCCTTTTTTCTTCCCTTATTTGTTTGGGACAACGTTTCCATTAAAATATTACTCTTTTTTGTTATTTTGTTGTTTCCATGTTTATACCTTCCCTTACTGTTCTATAAATAAAACAATTATTTGCATCTTAACTTGATGTTTGTGTCGTCTTTTAAGTGCACATTATCATTCTTTATTTTCTATGTACTTCCTTGAACAAGTGAACTCTGTATTCTCTTAGTAATATTAGACCCTAGGTACCTAGGAGCTACCCCCGAACACTTTTACCCTATTTCCTCTATTTATCATTGTCACGTGCTTTCCGTCATAATCCAGACGAAGGCTGTGTGTGACAAGATAAATAAATACATATATATATATATACATAGTAAGTTATTAAAATATGTGTATTGCAATTACGCTACCCAAAGACTTCCGTGTGTCATCCCCGTAGGGAATCGTCGGGCTAAAATGTATAGGGTTTGTGTTTCCGGGTGTTTCATATATACGCGTAATGTGTAGTCTTTGTAGTTAACCAATCATATTATCTGTTATTCTTTTAACCAATTGTGGGGGTTCTCACAAACTCTGGTTGATTTTACTTCCTATTTTCTTATTCTATTGTTCTGTTTTAACATGTAGTCCGTCCTTATTTTAACACGTGCTTGCTTGAATTTTTATTTTAGTTTTTACTTTAGTGTTTTATTTATTTATTTATGTGTTCATGTATTTATTATGTATTGTTAACATCACGTGAACGCCATTCTGTGTAAGCAGTTGTTAGTTATTTCTATTTCTACCGTTTAACAAGTGTTGTTTTTTTAAGCTTTAGATTTAATTTATTTCTCTCGGGCCTTATCTCCACGGATGGTCGACATCAAAAGTAATTTTAATAATAACCCTAGCACTGGCCTAATTAATCCTAATCCGACCAAACCAGCTGTTGTATATAAAAGTGCACAGTGTATTTTTTTTCTCTGAATGAATAAAGTTCATATGATGTTATATGTATATATATATATATATATATATATATATATATATATATATATATATATATATCACTAAATCATGTTAGCGTATAGTAGTTTTATTTCGCCTGACGTTATATATGTGTTATTTAGATGCTTGCGCCGTGAGTCGAATTGATGAGGCCATGTCAGGCGTGGTGTTGATAACATTTAATTGTCAATTATCACACATGAAATCTGAGAAGTGCAAATATGTGTTTCCCTCCTGGCTTTGCATATACATGTTCAATCACAAAGTACAGGAGTGGATATGCTAGGATCTCACCTTATTACTTGTCGCGGTCAGTCATTGTTGTCCGATGCAAGGAAGAAATAGAAGAATCCAACGTTATGTCAGGAATGGGAGCATAAGCGATTATTTGATCTATGATATTAGTAAAGTAAAAGTTCAACTGGGATAAGAAGAAGATAAGCAAATTGAAGAAAGTAAAATAAAAAATAGGAACATACAAGTAGATGAGGAAAAGAGGCATGAAAATATTAAATAAAAATAAGAAAAGGAACAATTAAGAAATAATATCGAAGACAAAGAGGGCGAAAAGTGACATGTGAACGAATATAAATGAGGTGATAAACAAGAACACTTTGACGAAGTAGAAAGATGGGTTTGGAAGAGGAAGTTAATGACAAAGAAGTGGCTAAAAAAAGTAGAAAGAGGGGATTAACTGGAACAAGAAGAAAAATAGAAGGAAGGCATGAATCAGAAGTACGAAGAGGTGAAGGAATAGTAGAAGAATAAGAAAGAGAAGAAGGAAGAGGTGAAGGAATAGTAGAAGAATAAGAAAGAGAAGAAGGAAGAGGTGAAGGAATAGTAGAAGAATAAGAAAGAGAAGAAGGAAGAGGTGAAGGAATAGTAGAAGAATAAGAAAGAGAAGAAGGAAGAGGTGAAGGAATAGTAGAAGAATAAGAAAGAGAAGAAGGAAGAGGTGAAGGAATAGTAGAAGAATAAGAAAGAGAAGAAGGAAGAGGTGAAGGAATAGTAGAAGAATAAGAAAGAGAAGAAGGAAGAGGTGAAGGAATAGTAGAAGAATAAGAAAGAGAAGAAGGAAGAGGTGAAGGAATAGTAGAAGAATAAGAAAGAGAAGAAGGAAGAGGTGAAGGAATAGTAGAAGAATAAGAAAGAGAAGAAGGAAGAGGTGAAGGAATAGTAGAAGAATAAGAAAGAGAAGAAGGAAGAGGTGAAGGAATAGTAGAAGAATAAGAAAGAGAAGAAGGAAGAGGTGAAGGAATAGTAGAAGAATAAGAAAGAGAAGAAGGAAGAGGTGAAGGAATAGTAGAAGAATAAGAAAGAGAAGAAGGAAGAGGTGAAGGAATAGTAGAAGAATAAGAAAGAGAAGAAGGAAGAGGTGAAGGAATAGTAGAAGAATAAGAAAGAGAAGAAGGAAGAGGTGAAGGAATAGTAGAAGAATAAGAAAGAGAAGAAGGAAGAGGTGAAGGAATAGTAGAAGAATAAGAAAGAGAAGAAGGAAGAGGTGAAGGAATAGTAGAAGAATAAGAAAGAGAAGAAGGAAGAGGTGAAGGAATAGTAGAAGAATAAGAAAGAGAAGAAGGAAGAGGTGAAGGAATAGTAGAAGAATAAGAAAGAGAAGAAGGAAGAGGTGAAGGAATAGTAGAAGAATAAGAAAGAGAAGAAGGAAGAGGTGAAGGAATAGTAGAAGAATAAGAAAGAGAAGAAGGAAGAGGTGAAGGAATAGTAGAAGAATAAGAAAGAGAAGAAGGAAAGAGGTGAAGGAATAGTAGAAGAATAAGAAAGAGAAGAAGGAAGAGGTGAAGGAATAGTAGAAGAATAAGAAAGAGAAGAAGGAAGAGGTGAAGGAATAGTAGAAGAATAAGAAAGAGAAGAAGGAAGAGGTGAAGGAATAGTAGAAGAATAAGAAAGAGAAGAAGGAAGAGGTGAAGGAATAGTAGAAGAATAAGAAAGAGAAGAAGGAAGAGGTGAAGGAATAGTAGAAGAATAAGAAAGAGAAGAAGGAAGAGGTGAAGGAATAGTAGAAGAATAAGAAAGAGAAGAAGGAAGAGGTGAAGGAATAGTAGAAGAATAAGAAAGAGAAGAAGGAAGAGGTGAAGGAATAGTAGAAGAATAAGAAAGAGAAGAAGGAAGAGGTGAAGGAATAGTAGAAGAATAAGAAAGAGAAGAAGGAAGAGGTGAAGGAATAGTAGAAGAATAAGAAAGAGAAGAAGGAAGAGGTGAAGGAATAGTAGAAGAATAAGAAAGAGAAGAAGGAAGAGGTGAAGGAATAGTAGAAGAATAAGAAAGAGAAGAAGGAAGAGGTGAAGGAATAGTAGAAGAATAAGAAAGAGAAGAAGGAAGAGGTGAAGGAATAGTAGAAGAATAAGAAAGAGAAGAAGGAAAGAGGTGAAGGAATAGTAGAAGAATAAGAAAGAGAAGAAGGAAGAGGTGAAGGAATAGTAGAAGAATAAGAAAGAGAAGAAGGAAGAGGTGAAGGAATAGTAGAAGAATAAGAAAGAGAAGAAGGAAGAGGTGAAGGAATAGTAGAAGAATAAGAAAGAGAAGAAGGAAGAGGTGAAGGAATAGTAGAAGAATAAGAAAGAGAAGAAGGAAGAGGTGAAGGAATAGTAGAAGAATAAGAAAGAGAAGAAGGAAGAGGTGAAGGAATAGTAGAAGAATAAGAAAGAGAAGAAGGAAGAGGTGAAGGAATAGTAGAAGAATAAGAAAGAGAAGAAGGAAGAGGTGAAGGAATAGTAGAAGAATAAGAAAGAGAAGAAGGAAGAGGTGAAGGAATAGTAGAAGAATAAGAAAGAGAAGAAGGAAGAGGTGAAGGAATAGTAGAAGAATAAGAAAGAGAAGAAGGAAGAGGTGAAGGAATAGTAGAAGAATAAGAAAGAGAAGAAGGAAGAGGTGAAGGAATAGTAGAAGAATAAGAAAGAGAAGAAGGAAGAGGTGAAGGAATAGTAGAAGAATAAGAAAGAGAAGAAGGAAGAGGTGAAGGAATAGTAGAAGAATAAGAAAGAGAAGAAGGAAGAGGTGAAGGAATAGTAGAAGAATAAGAAAGAGAAGAAGGAAGAGGTGAAGGAATAGTAGAAGAATAAGAAAGAGAAGAAGGAAAGAGGTGAAGGAATAGTAGAAGAATAAGAAAGAGAAGAAGGAAGAGGTGAAGGAATAGTAGAAGAATAAGAAAGAGAAGAAGGAAGAGGTGAAGGAATAGTAGAAGAATAAGAAAGAGAAGAAGGAAGAGGTGAAGGAATAGTAGAAGAATAAGAAAGAGAAGAAGGAAAGAGGTGAAGGAATAGTAGAAGAATAAGAAAGAGAAGAAGGAAGAGGTGAAGGAATAGTAGAAGAATAAGAAAGAGAAGAAGGAAAGAGGTGAAGGAATAGTAGAAGAATAAGAAAGAGAAGAAGGAAGAGGTGAAGGAATAGTAGAAGAATAAGAAAGAGAAGAAGGAAAGAGGTGAAGGAATAGTAGAAGAATAAGAAAGGGAAGAAGGAAGAGGTGAAGGAATAGTAGAAGAATAAGAAAGAGAAGAAGAAACAGGTAAAGGAATAGTAGAAGAATAAGAAAGAGAAGAAGGAGAGGTGAAGGAATAGTAAAAGAATAAGAAAAAGAAGAAGGAAGAAGTGAAGGAATAGTAGAAGAATAAGAAAGTAAAGAAGGAGAGGTGAAGGAATAGTAAAAGAATAAGAAAGAGAAGAAGGAAGAGGTGAAGGAATAGTAGAAGAATAAGAAAGAGAAGAAGGAAGAGGTGAAGGAATAGTAGAAGAATAAGAAAGTAAAGAAGGAAGAGGTGAAGGAATAGTAGAAGAATAAGAAAGAGAAGAAGGAAGAGGTGAAGGAATAGTAGAAGAATAAGAAAGAGAAAAGGAAGAGGTGAAGGAATAGTAGAAGAATAAGAAGGTAAAGAAGGAAGAGGTGAAGGAATAGTAGAAGAATAAGAAAGAGAAGAAGGAAGAGGTGAAGGAATAGTAGAAGAATAAGAAAGAGAAGAAGGAAGAGGTGAAGGAATAGTAGAAGAATAAGAAAGAGAAGAAGGAAGAGGTGAAGGAATAGTAGAAGAATAAGAAAGAGAAGAAGGAAAGAGGTGAAGGAATAGTAGAAGAATAAGAAAGAGAAGAAGGAAGAGGTGAAGGAATAGTAGAAGAATAAGAAAGAGAAGAAGGAAAGAGGTGAAGGAATAGTAGAAGAATAAGAAAGGGGAGAAGGAAGAGGTGAAGGAATAGTAGAAGAATAAGAAAGAGAAGAAGGAAGAGGTGAAGGAATAGTAGAAGAATAAGAAAGAGAAGAAGGAAGAGGTGAAGGAATAGTAGAAGAATAAGAAAGAGAAGAAGGAAGAGGTGAAGGAATAGTAGAAGAATAAGAAAGAGAAGAAGGAAAGAGGTGAAGGAATAGTAGAAGAATAAGAAAGAGAAGAAGGAAGAGGTGAAGGAATAGTAGAAGAATAAGAAAGAGAAGAAGGAAAGAGGTGAAGGAATAGTAGAAGAATAAGAAAGGGGAGAAGGAAGAGGTGAAGGAATAGTAGAAGAATAAGAAAGAGAAGAAGGAAGAGGTGAAGGAATAGTAGAAGAATAAGAAAGAGAAGAAGGAAAGAGGTGAAGGAATAGTAGAAGAATAAGAAAGAGAAGAAGGAAGAGGTGAAGGAATAGTAGAAGAATAAGAAAGAGAAGAAGGAAGAGGTGAAGGAATAGTAGAAGAATAAGAAAGAGAAGAAGGAAGAGGTGAAGGAATAGCAGAAGAATAAGAAAGAGAAGAAGGAAGAGGTGAAGGAATAGTAGAAGAATAAGAAAGGGGAGAAGGAAGAGGTGAAGGAATAGTAGAAGAATAAGAAAGAGAAGAAGAAACAGGTAAAGGAATAGTAGAAGAATAAGAAAGAGAAGAAGGAGAGGTGAAGGAATAGTAAAAGAATAAGAAAAAGAAGAAGGAAGAAGTGAAGGAATAGTAGAAGAATAAGAAAGTAAAGAAGGAGAGGTGAAGGAATAGTAAAAGAATAAGAAAGAGAAGAAGGAAGAGGTGAAGGAATAGTAGAAGAATAAGAAAGAGAAGAAGGAAGAGGTGAAGGAATAGTAGAAGAATAAGAAAGTAAAGAAGGAAGAGGTGAAGGAATAGTAGAAGAATAAGAAAGAGAAGAAGGAAGAGGTGAAGGAATAGTAGAAGAATAAGAAAGAGAAAAGGAAGAGGTGAAGGAATAGTAGAAGAATAAGAAGGTAAAGAAGGAAGAGGTGAAGGAATAGTAGAAGAATAAGAAAGAGAAGAAGGAAGAGGTGAAGGAATAGTAGAAGAATAAGAAAGAGAAGAAGGAAGAAGTGAAGGAATAGTAGAAGAATAAGAAAGTAAAGAAGGAGAGGTGAAGGAATAGCAGAAGAATAAGAAAGAGAAGAAGGAAGAGGTGAAGGAATAGTAGAAGAATAAGAAAGGGAAGAAGGAAGAGGTGAAGGAATAGTAGAAGAATAAGAAAGAGAAGAAGAAACAGGTAAAGGAATAGTAGAAGAATAAGAAAGAGAAGAAGGAGAGGTGAAGGAATAGTAAAAGAATAAGAAAGAGAAGAAGGAAGAAGTGAAGGAATAGTAGAAGAATAAGAAAGTAAAGAAGGAAGAGGTGAAGGAATAGTAAAAGAATAAGAAAGAGAAGAAGGAAGAGGTGAAGGAATAGTAGAAGAATAAGAAAGAGAAGAAGGAAGAGGTGAAGGAATAGTAGAAGAATAAGAAAGTAAAGAAGGAAGAGGTGAAGGAATAGTAGAAGAATAAGAAAGAGAAGAAGGAAGAGGTGAAGGAATAGTAGAAGAATAAGAAAGTAAAGAAGGAAGAGGTGAAGGAATAGTAGAAGAATAAGAAAGAGAAGAATGAAGAGGTGAAGAATCAGAAAATGAAGAAAAGGAGAAGTTGAGTGTCAAATAAAAAAGATAAAAGAGACGAAGAATAAAAAAAGTAGATGAAAAAAGGAAAGAAAATGAAGTAGTTTCAATTAGTAAGGTAAAGAAGCGGAAGATTGAGAAGAAGAATAGGGAGAATTGAGAAGAGAAAAGGAGGTGAAAAAAAAGTAGAAAACATGAAGAAGAAAAAAAGGAAAAAGAGGAAAAAAATGTTGAAAAGGGTTTAAAAGGGAGGAAAAGAGAAAGACAAAACAAGGAAAAGAAGAAGATAAGGGGAACTAGTAGAAAAAAGACGAAAAAAGAAGAGGTTGCAATCGACAGGGGATATACAAGTAGTAGAAGAAAATGACGAATAAAAAAGAAGAGGAAGAGTAGCGAGACAAAATGGAAGACAGTGAGAAGAATATGAAGAAAAAAGGTAAGAAGATATATTAAGAAGAACGAGAAAAAGAAAAATGAATAAGATGGTTACTTAATCTAGAAATACAAGACGTAACGGAACAAAAACGACAACATCCTCCTAAAGTGCAACTCTTCCTTACTGTAGTAAGGGAGTGACAATGTTGTACTGTTTGAGCTACTTGGATTACAAGGTTGTGGTAACAATCTAGGAACAGTAAGCATACGGATTCGTCGTTCTCTGGTCGTCTCTGCATTTGCGTGTTGCAAGCAAAGGATTGTCGTATGAGAAACGGCATACAAATAAAGTGGGTTTAACAAAGTTCTTTAGCACCATCCCTTTATGTGTTCCTAGCCTAACTTATCCCGACTTCACATATAACCATGCAGATCAGACCATCTTGAAAGCGATCCTCGTGTGTTATATGCAGAAGTCCGACTTTCTCCTCTTCCTCTTTGTCCTCCTACTCAACAACAAAAATAACAAAAGATAACGGTAATGAAGAAGACGAGTATAATGAAAATGACAAAAATGATGGTGCAAAAACCAGAAAGAAAGGATGTAGACGAATAAGGAAAACGATACTGATGACGAATAACAACAAGTTGAATGAGAAAAATAAAAATTAGGTGTGGTGATGTTATTTATTCACCCTTTTCGTCAGAAGGTTTGACACAAAATCAGGTAATCTGTTGAGAAGCCAGCACACAACGATGAGCTCACTATGGCCTACAGAAAATCAATGAGCGCCCTATAGGAATTCTTCGATAGGATCGCCTCAGGCGATTCGAAATAAATTAGCCCCTAAGAAAAAAGGTAACGTAAGGGAGGATAGACCTCCAACAGCACAAACGCACGGTCTGACTGATGTGTATCATGATGATCAGGACAGAAAGTAGTTCTTACTGTTGGTCAATTCACGAAACACTAAACAACGGACTACAACCACATTGAGCGATCTTTGAGAGTCTTATGAATCCCAATAATAGTTAATGTATTACATTAAATTTTTCGGATGAAATCCATATCATTGACAATATAACCGATATGATTTTTACTTAGTAGACGAGGATAGTGAAGTCTCATAATTTACAAAATACATTGAGTTGGATTCAAAAGATATGTTATTTAGTCATGTTTTGTTTACTATTGTGTCACTGTGATCAAGGTGAAGAGCTACTTGAGTATAAGGATAAATGAGACTGTAATTATTGTCAGCTGAAAGATGAGGAAAACATATACGAGCACTGACAATGTATCAATGGTATGAACTTAAAACTTATGGAACGGTTTTTAACAAGTATCTGTTAACACGGACTTGAAGTCGGACAAGTTGTAGTTAGTATGGAAGAAGTTTCGCGGCAATTTGCAAAGAAGTTCGGCCTATTAAAATTCCGCCTGAGGCAAGAATTATGGAAGAAAAAAATGAAAGTTAGTTGTTAATGTTGTAGCACAACGTGTCCTGCCATGAATGTCTTACAATATCTTGAAAAAAGGAGCGAAAGTTAGGGGCTCAGTCGAGTAACTTCTGTTATCTTAAACTAAAAGAGCTCAAATAATGATTTTTTAAAAATATATTTGAAATTATGAGCGTAAGCTTTTCCACTACCAGCTTCAATACTAATTATATTTTATATTTTAAGAAAACAACTTATGTATATGCCGTTAAGTGTCACTGATACGTTTTAGTTAGTAAACTCAATCTAGAGCCACTTCTATCTTTATTTCTCTTCTTTTCCATTGATGTTAAGTCGTGGGCATTGACGTTGTAACAATATAGCAACTGATGTTTCACTGCCTTCTTCTTCCTTTGCTTCTGTAATCAAGGAACAACAAAAAATCGCTAACAACAACAACATACATGCTGAATGACATCATTTATTTTATTTTTATTATTTATATCGCTGTAAAGTTACATATGAAGTAAGATTAACATCGCGTCTCCCACAATGGGGAAAATCGGCAAACGTAGACAAAACTTCGTAAAATAGTGTCCGAATACAATCCGCTCATCTGGTAAAGGGGAGGGTTTTGTTATCTACATCGATAAGTATCACTGCGAACTTCCCGTCTATGACGTCATATCCTGACACGTTGTTCAAAATGCTAATAGATTTTCTGAGTACGCCTTACTCAACGATTAAGCGTGGCAATCTCGTTTATTTTTACACACATATATCAAATGTTCCCACAACATAAGATTATATCAAACTACGCATATATAAGTAAAGATGAAAATCTAGGAATATGTATATACAACGCTTGTATGTTATAGGTGGTCAACACACACATATTATCTATCTTAAACTACTAAAATCTAGCGAATACTTATTAATTTATGTCTAATATCTATTGTAAAAATTTCACAAAATGAGAGGTATCTGAATTATCAAGAACGGCTTCTACTCACATGTGTATCCGTTTTGCATAAATTAGAGTTAAACTAAGTATACCTTACATTTGGACCGCTCACGCCTAGCAGATGTGTTTCCAAATGAACAATGATCGGTTAATTAATAAAGGAGGAAATCATGAACATACAAATAAATATATACATATACACACACCAATTATGATATTATTATTTGTATCTATACCTGTATATATATATATATATATATATATATATATATATATAAAGAGAGAGAGGAATAGAGGGAGAGAGAGAGAGAGGGGGGGTGCAAAATAAAACATAATAAGATCATCAATAAACAGAGATTTTCCGGTTTTATTCGGATCTACGAACGTCTTCACGAAAAGTTTGCTTTTTTTGAAAAATTATTGAATAACGGCAAAACAGAAAAAGATAAAGACGCACAACGGAGTGTATTTGACACGTGCATAATTATTTGCAAAACTATGTAACCTGCGCTACAAATACGTAAAATTAAGAAAAGGTGGAGAGAAAAAGAAGAAAAGTAAAATATTACAAATGGCAAAATAAATTACATTCAGTCAAAAAGTGGGAGCATTAACATGTATCGAATTGGTGTATGCAGTGGCGAGGTGTAGTGTATTGAATGCGATTATTGCTCAATGTATAAGCTTTACGTTACATTTAGTTGAGAAAAACATTACATCATTTTCAATGGACTTGTGCTTTGGGAGAAATGATTCAGTGTTTAGGAGAGTGAGGTTTGTGAAGTAAAAAGTATGGGTTAAAGTGTTATTTTATTCCTCATGTATATTTATATATATATATATATATATATATTGTATAATATATATACATGTATATATATATATTATATTATATATAATATATATATATATATATATATATATATATATATATATATATATATATATATATATATATATATATATATATATATGATACAGCGAAACAGACTGTATGTTGATGACTATATGAAGCTCCCTCGCTGGGTAGAGCGTATTTGTAAGGGTATCGCCTACTGCCATTAGCTTTAAGGCATAGCTCATTAGGTAAAATTTAGTCGAGCTCCGGCACTTGACAATGTTTACATTGAGATAGTACTTACATTCAGTCAGCACATGGGTAGAAGCCCCGAAGGTCAGCTCGACGGTTGATTTATAATCCCGGCTTGAGGCACTAACTGGTCTTGCCGCACTGAACAGCTGTGATACAGCGAAACAGTCTCTATGTGGATGACTATATATATATATATATACATACATATATATATATATATATAGAGAGAGAGAGGGGGAGAGTGAGAGAGATGGGGGGAAGGGAAGAGGGCGATGCAGTATCAGTGCAGTTCCAACGAGAGAAAAGTGTATATGTAAAGGAGTCAGGCTACCAATATTTGTAAACAGTTTTTCTCAGCATCTATTTATTATTTTGTTAATGTAAATCCATTTAAAGGAATGTCTTTCGACTATATATACATATATGAAGATAAAACTCGTCTCGTAATTTTGTGTCATTTTATGTCATTTTATGTAATTTTTATCTTCATCTTTCCTTCTTTAAAATATATCTATATATATATATACATATATATGTATATGTATTTATATATATATATATATATATATATATATATATATACTATATACAAATTATGTACTATTTTTATTTATTACTATTCATATACTTAAATAACGAGCAATCTTATTATGTAGTCCTTGAGTAATAATTTGCAAATATTAGTATGCATTTTGTTCTCTTCCATGTTTCCTGGTATTTTGGTTTCATATGGTTATATTTGAGGCAGTTTCTCGAATTTGATTTTCCAACACTGCCACAATAACTCAAACGTATTAAACTATGTCGATTGCAAGATATCAACATAATTTTCGGCAATCCACTCTTTGTATATTTTTATCTGTGCTGAGGTTCCCATCCTGTTGGGAATCCCATCAGCTCAAAATTCTTAACACATGGATCTACATTTTCTGCGAGGATTAAAATGAATATTTTCCGACATTAATTTAGTCCACTATTCCAAACTTTTCACAACAAAACATCTTCAAATCATAATAAAGCCACCACCAAATTCGACAGTTTGTACGGTGGTTATGGTAAGTAGGTCTAGCCATCATTCAACCACACATGGTTCCGATAATTGTAACAACACAACTCAATTTTAGTTTCGCTTATCCATTGAACTTTCATCCAATACGAACTTTTATTATCAATATATTCTATAAAGAATCACAACCTAGCATGTCCGTGTCGTCTTAATAGAGTTGAGTTTCCCTTGTTATTTGTAATGTTAGACTGTTCTTGTAAATGTCGTTTTTATCGTAAGCTTGCTCATACTAATTACTGATAAATAAATATTATCTTGGTGACGTCCGGGTGTAACCATTGCATTTTGTTTAACTTGGCGTCGTCATTTTCCCGATAAACCTTGACATTTCCTTTAGAGCACTTTACAACTGTTATACGTATTGTAAACTTTGTAATCGATTATCTAATCATATGTATGCAACGTTCGTGTTATTAGCAATATATCTGATAGACTTTACATCTCAGCACGGCTTATTGACCTATTCATTTACTTGCAATTGCCGCTTGTTCAGCTTTTAATTTTACCTTTAAATAAATGTGATAACATGTACACAATTTCTTCAGTTCATGCTTTGAAATATTGAAAAATGTTCTTTTTAATGTATTAAAGTATTTCTGTCCCTCAACTGTGTATGTTCAAAGAACCTGGTGTGATGAAGTTTAGCAGATCCCAAGCTAGAACTGACACATGTCTGCAAATGTGTAGCCAAAATGTGTGCGTTTTTTTTACTCATATTCAATCAAAACAAACCACATTGCCGCTTGCGCTGAAGGGCCTACTGTGGATTAAGGTCCAGGTAAATAAGGTCATATTAAGCGGGAAGTTGTGCAGACGCTGTTATATTACCACAGGAATGGTTCATTGCATTATCTTCTATGAATAAAATCTCAGCTACATCATTATTATCATTCATATATATATATATATATATATATATATATATATATATATATATAATATTTCAATTTTTTATTAAAGAGAATTGAATTAAATTAAAGATAATTGAATTATCGTTTAATAATAATCTACCGTGATAATATAAAGCTCAATATATTGAATAGAGCAATATATTCTAGAGATGACAGATGAGAATATAACATTATAAAGATACAATATTTATTAGAACATCAAAAGTTCCGAGCAAAGAGCTTTATATCCTTAATCCATGCAACACTTGAAATAAGTAAATAAAAAGGTATATATATTGTTGTGAAGTTGTCCAACAGTAAATAATAAATAAAGGAAGTCAAGTCGAGGCTTGGTTTAACAAGTGTATTAACAAAGTAAGAAAGTGACTAGCACTTGGCTAGACGGTTACAAGAATGTGCTTTGTCTTCTCTGTGTCTCTGGTGACTCGCACTATTTATAGTGACAACCGGTGTAGTTTCTCCTGTGTAAGAACGGCCGGTGTAACATATATATATATATATACACCCATACTTTTTTTACTTATTTATAGTTTTGCATTACTATATCTTAAAGTATCTTTAGCGAAAACAAATGAAAACATCGGGTATCAATCATTATAATATGATATAATAAATATATACATGAATACATTAATAATTTACATGCTAAATAACAAGCTTATTTGTAATTAAAATATGATTCTCATGTAAAATCAATTCGAATTATATAGAACTATATAAATGTAGCTTACACTATTATAATTTTACACAGTATATATATATATATATATATATATATATATATATGCGTGGGTCTGGATGTTGGTGTGCGTGTGGGTGTGTGTCTCTCTCTCTAACAATTCAATGTAATTCAAACCTGACAGTCCTATGTTTTACCCAATGAGCTAACATGTGTACAACTGTTAGTGAAATATATGTTACATTATATTATATTCATTTGTTTTCGCATATGCGATACTAATAATGCAGATAGTCCAATTCTGTTTATGGAAGTGTCTTGCTTTATGCTTACGTGGAACTCATTTAAACTTTATAACACGCACATATATATATATATATATATATATATATATATATATATAGAGAGAGAGAGAGAGAGAGAGAGAGAGAGAGAGAAAGAGAGAGAGAAAAAAGGAATAATACAAGTTACATAGAGAGAGAAAGCAGAACAATGATATATACATAGATGTATGCCTTTATGCATATGTAAATGTGAGAATGTACAGGTTTTACGTATATAGTCGTTTTCGTCTATGGGGTTTTGCATGAAGATTGTGTATTCAAGACAGTACACGAGACGGTATGCGACTCTACCTGTCTTGAGTGATGTTAACTGGCGCCAAAAGTTCTCCAGACGTTGTAACACTGACGACAGTGGAACGCTGTTGGCCAAGCAAACGCAGTTAAACGAAGTTACACGGAATGGTTAAATCATGAAAAAGAAAAATCAAAACAAAAACAAAAATAAGACTGACGGAAAACGCCGCCACTAACGACGAATGGAATTGGCGGACATGTTTTACACGTGCAGCGACGCGGGGTCCAGAGTGGAACATGACATATTACAAGAGTCGATAAATAGAAACAAAACAGATAGGAACGTCGACAGAAGAAAAGGACGGCAAAATTGTGCGAAAAAAATCTTCGTGTAAAAGTTTTTTTGTGTGTTTTTTTTTGCTATTCACTAAGCCTTTACACTTTTTTATAACTACGTTCTAAAATTTAGTAAAATATAAAAGTATCCGTTAGCTTTCGAGAGATAGTGCATATCTCTTGTAAGGGTATATATTGGGTAGTCTGTAGTGAAGAAAAGATGGTGCAATCCTATCCCGACACTTTTTGCGTCAGGTGGTAAGGCGATGTCCAAGATAACTTGAAGCTATGCCGATATGTGCAAAGCAAGACTGGTGTAACTTTGTAGGTTTTCTTCTCCCAGATTAGTTACACAATACAACGCGTGAGAGTGTAGTCAATTCTACTATTTATGTTCTAGGTAGAACAGGGATATATGGACTTGTGAAATTAGCACAAAGCCACACTCAGAAATATTATATTAACATTTATTGGTCACCCTCGTTTAATAAGTAATTAACCGATTTAAGCAACAGAGATATATATTATCAACCCATTAAGCCTGACGAGATATAAATACGAGATACGTAGATAGGAATATAACTTAGTGTATAACGTTGGCAGCGCTAATATTGGTGTTATTTAGAAGTAGACCTTTACCGAATCTTAGGAAAAAAGTCCTCGCGCCGACGTGACAGCATCTATGATCGTGAAATCTACGTGCTAAAGCTGAAGCTGGTGCCCGATGTTAAAGGTGAGGTTCTTTTGTGCACTAAGAGAGAAGTTTAATGGTTAATCTGAGTGACGTTAGTTGGTCACACATTTTGTGTTTCTCGAGGCTAATTAATAGGTAAGCGCGAATGCAGTTGTTTGTATATTAAAAAAAAGTGCGGCTCGAAAATTGTTTTTATTCTTATTAGTTAAATCTTAATAGAAATAAAGTATTTAATAAATCAGTGCAAATTGTTCATGTCAATTATAAATTTTACACATAATATTCTGATGCGGCGTTGCCATTGTTGTAGTAGTAGGTACATAAGGGATTAAGAAAAAGAGATTCAGCAGAACCGGTCGGCCTCGAACCCGACACACCTAGCCGACAGTCTTCCTCTCCCTTTTCTTACTCTCGTATTATGAATTAATTGAACATGTTCAAATATATTGATGACATGAACTTAGTCAATATTGTTCAAACAATGTAGAGTTTATATATATATATATATATACATATATATAGTAAGAGAGAGAGAGAGAGAGACATAGAGTGAGAGTGAGACATATAGATAGATATATAGAGAGAAATGGAGGGAGCGAGAGTTTTTAAATAAATTAATTAATTTATAAACTAATTTATTGTACACGAATTTTTATAATCAATTTAAAAATTACTTTTTACGTGCCCAAAAGTTACACATGGACACGCTTTTGCGACCGTCATCATTACCGGGCTGGGATCCAATCGTCGATGTTAATATTCGTGGACTAACACTCTAACGACTAAACCAGAATGACCTTTTACATTTGTGCCTTACTTTTTTATCGCCTATAATGTTACACTGATTTTTATTTTATTCTTTAGTTTTGGGCGATACCTATATATATATATATATATATATATATATATATATATATATAAATATATATATACTTATAAGGGGTGGCACATCTTTCAGAAATTATATAAAAAGTTTATATAATGAATTAAGAAATGCTATTCTTATATATATATATATATGTATATATATGTATATATATATATATATATATATATATATATATATATAAAAATAGTATTTTTTAATTCTTTATATAAACTTTTGATATGATTTCTTAAAGATGTGCCACCCCTTATAATATATATATATATATATATATATTTATATATAATTCTATTTAGGTTAGCTACTCCACTGCCCAATCTATAAGAAAAACTATCTCTGCGTAGCCCAAAGCAATTGCAAACGCCGGCTGCTTATGCCAGAAATAAACACTTGCGTTATAGAGGGGAATTGCAAAATCGATTCCCTCGTATATAAAGCCACCGTCACAAACCAGACTACCGGTAAAGCAAACAAATACATTTGCAGACGCAGGGAAGCTTTTAGCAAAGATTATACGCTGCAGAAACACCTTCAGATACAAAAACTATGCAAATAGTTCACTCGCGACCCGGATATGACAACTTAATGATGAAAAGACACTGTTCACAATCAGATGCAAAGTAATTGAGAGAAGACCATCTTTCTCTCAAGCCATAAATAGATGTCCTCTGTGTGACGCTGAAAAATACCATATATCATGGGCCATCATTGACCCAAATACAGTCTGTTTGAATATTCGCGAATAAATATTTAAAGAATGCATCCACAGGAGACAAGACCTTCGCATAAACTGGACCTGCCGATACACATAACAGCCTAGCTACACGCCTCTCTGCCAAATACATAACCATATAATTAGCCCATTAAATACCGACTTCCACTCCAGAAGACTTTCCCAACTATCACCATTCATAAATATAAATAAAATTAAAAAATACAAACAAATACCTTAATCAACCCATATATGCAGTAACTTACCCAAAAATATTTATCCAGTCATGAAGAGGGAAACATCCCTATTTCACAACATTATTATTACTTCCATAAGTCTCCACCATTCCTCGGTCATGATGTTAATCTCTTATATCTCCCAAACAGATCCAATCTTGCCGACCCAATCGTGACTCTAATCTCTTAACCAGTTTTAGACCACCCGGATGATATATTTATTTAAATTCGTTTGGGATTGATTTAAAGTTCTTTTAATCTAGGATTTAAACACCAATTTAATTAATGTTGTTCCTTTTAACCTCTTTAATCCTTAACCCCATCTTTTCTCCCTAATTCCTTTAGAAGACACATTATTACACCCCAAAACAGTAACGGCCAAATATACGATACTCATAATATTGGCTACGGGATTCATATATAAATATTTTTTTCATTTTTTATATCTCTTTAAATCTTCTCCGGTTTTAATCTCAACTGTTACTTTTCACCCTTCCCCTTTTTTTCAAACCTAATAATACACTAAATTTAACCAAACATACGTAACACTCTAAGCGTCCAAACGATAGTGACACGTGACTTCACATTTCCGAAACAGATGACAACAAAAGCTGAAGAGAGCCGGATGGCTAAGTCGGTCTGTGCTTTAAAACGACGGTACAAATGTGAACTAATTTTTCGGTACCAAATCAAATATATATTATGCTCTTAATTTTAAATTGTTAACTTTAATTCTCAATTAATCGAGCACTCTGCTGAGATGTTTTCTGCTATATTACAAAAGTATATATATATACATATGTGATATTAATATGTTTTTTCTATAATAATCATCAGTGTGGCTATATACAACAGTTCTACAGATCATATGATTCCTACGTTTGACTCAAGTAACAACTGCCTGCAAATATTCACTGTGACAATGGTAACAAATACAATAAATCCATCTTAATCATCGTTGTGCACATATCCATTCTAAAAATATGTTCCATTAGCAACGTTCTTCGATTTGGACATATAATATACTTTTCTTATATAGAACATTCGGTTAACTCAAGAGAGCTCGCCCAATTAAGAAAGCTTGAATAAGTAATTATTAGATATTATAAACATTATTTTTATTTCGATACCTGTATAGATATAGGTTTTATTATTCAATAGTATCATCTGTGCGGCGATATATGGTTTCATTCCAATGTTCCGGTTTTTATTTACTTTTAGAAGAGACCATTATTGAAACAATGTACGAGAACTTTTGCTTCTTTTTTACATAAGTGTCATTAATTGCATAGCATGAAGCGTTCTGTTAGACAATCAATAAATTTTAAATCTAAACTAATTAAATTGTAACGTGTGATTTACCGCATGATTGAAAATCACATTAGCCTAATTAAACACACAAGTGATTTAATAATTGATTTGAAATAATGTTAGTTTAATTTAATGAAAGCATCTATTTAATATTTCTTTCTTTTCTCTTGTCACATGTGAAATATCTTAGCATCTCGTTTCTGTTATTCAATTTTATATAACGATTGAAGTGACTTCGTGTCAATTGCAAAAAAATCTAAATTTAGCATAAGGCATTCCAACCATCAATGATAGAAAATTCATGTCGGTAAGAAAAAGGGAACTAAACGCTATAAATAAAGACTAGATACACCATTGTTCATTGATATTATATTAATAAGCGAAAAGTGCACACGATATATGCATAGATATATATCAAGAAGTAAATATAAAATAATAATTTCAGATTAAATGTTAAATAAGTTTATGGAAACGTGGATAAAAAAGCTATCAGTAAATAATGACACAAACCCACCATTAAAGCTGGACTAAGATATATCGCCCGGTGAGTTTAGCGACATTCGTTTGCTAATCTGGCTGTAAACAACTCAACATGTTCATACCATGTAGGAAGAAAGATTATAGTGTGGAGAAATATCTCCGGCCATCCTGGATCTTGTCTAGTTGTAATGACATGTTTGTGCCCCCATTGCTACTAACATATTACATTTCTTTCTATATTACCATGAACTATATATATATATATATATATATATATATATATATATATATATATATATATATATATATATATGATATGAGACTAAAAGTATACTTTTAGAGAATTGAACCTACAATGACATGATTTAAGCTCAATATACGAGAAAGACCAAAGATTAATGAAGGAAGAAAAAGAAATTATATATGGATATATATACATATATATATATATATATATATATATATATATATATATATATATATATATATATATATATACCGTATTTCTTAAGTGGGAGAGTTTCCCAGCAGAGTGCTCAATTATTAATGCAAAAGTAAAATTAACTAGATAATTAATAAGAGCATGATATTTATTAATATTAAACGACTCCGCTGATGAAGGTCCGATTTTCTCGGATCTGAAACCCTGGTCCGGATGTTGTTGTAACTTTATGTTTAATATATATATATATATATATATATATATATATATATATATATATATATATATATATATATATATATATATATCTTGCACTTTTTGGAATTTTGGCTAAGATCACAGTGTAGTATCTGTTCCGATGCATACTACACCCAATAGACCGGTATTGTCTTAACGTTCGTGGCTTTATTCCACCGGTCTGTGAGTGTGTCCTGTGCAGTTCTAGGAGGCCCACCCTCCCAAGCTTTTCCTCCTTCTCTTTTGAGTGGAGTAAGTTTATTGTTTACTGTCTGAGGCGCCCATGCCGGGGAATGCCGACGGGGTTTCCAAGGCTTTTTGTGTAGGCCACAGTGTTCACCTTCTCGGGTGCTGGCTTTTTAAATTCTTTTTTTCCCGATCTTGTGTCTTTGGCGTGGCTATGCTAAGCACTAATTCTATAAAATTACAAGGGAGACAATGTTGTTTATGTAAGTAGTTAAGACCAAAACTGCTAGATTAAATAAATAATCGTGATAAAAATAATGATACGTAAAATGTCTATTTCATATCTGATAAAATATTAGTTATTACTGTACATGAAATAAAAATGTAATCAAATAAACAATTGCATAAATATTATATGTATAAAAAAGCACTTAGGTGTAACTACGTTGGATACATTTTTGATACTGATTGCGATAGCAAAGTTAAGTATGGAAGGAATCAGTGTAAAAATAAATCAGTAATTTATTATAGAAACAATATTTATAATTAATTACGAAAATATGTGTATAACAATATTTTAAATACAGATACATTTCTAGATATTGTTAATGACGCTAACAATACTAGGATAGACAATGTTAAGGCCGTGTATATTCGGTAGCTCGAAAAAACAGAAGTAACTCAGTTTACAAATATTGACCCTAAATGTATAAAATGAAAATATATAAAAGAAAATCGATGACAATTACAAGTAAAATAAATAAATACATTGGACAAAACAAGAAAAAAGGCGTTAGTGGAGATATATATGTCTTCATTCATGAGATTCTGAATGAAAATATTAGAGGATGATGGGCAATTAAATATTAATAATTAAAAATAATAGATGTCTATATTTTATACGTATTTCCATTAGAGAGAAAAGAATAACTTAATAATGAATACTTAGTGTAATTTATAGATTTTATTTGCTTTTAATTTTAATTGTTTTCTTGATGTAGATATCCTCAGTGCGAGTTATATTGAATATAACTCGCACTGAGGATATGCACATCAAGAAATAATCGCATCGGAGCATTCACCTATATATTGGTGTATGCTGAAACAATTGTATGCTAAATAAGAAAATAAATTCTGTGAAATATGGGGATTTGTCTTTCAAACCATTTGGTGTGTTATAAAATCGAATACAAATATTATATATAACGAAGCACTTGCCTTACACTATTAGGCTATAACAATTCCTTTATGTTATTAATGTTATATTTGAATATAAACAAATTGCAAACATAAATAAAAAAAAATATATATATATATATATATATATATATATATATATATACATATATCCATATAATATTTTATACATAAATATTAATTATTTATTACATACAGACATCGAGGTTTCAGGCATACACAATCTTCAGTGCAGGAAGTGATTCGTATATATATATATATATATATATATATATATATATATATATATATATATATATATATATATATATGTGTGTGTGTGTGTGTGTGTGTGCTATTTACGTTAAAATTATTTAGATATACTTCATATATCTGCCTGCTTGGGTCCGTGTTGGGTAGATGATGTCACAAAGGGAAGACGTCAAGTCGGATTATGTCATGAACTTAACCGGCGGCGACGAACATTACATTGTTTGAGCGCGATTTTTCAAAGTGTGTGTTTAAGAGTTAAAGTCAAACGCAAGGTTAACGTGAGATGGTGATGAGATAAGTGGGGGGGGGGGCATTTTCGCTGCAATTGCAATGATTGGACAGAAAATTTAGTTATTAGTAGCTTACAGTATATATATATATATATATATATATATATATATATATATATATATATATATATATATAGATCGAAATTTTGGTTAAAACTATCCCTTTGTATGATTAGTGTGTTAGTGAATGTTGTATGTGTTTATGTTAGTAAATACGCATGATATTTTCTGGCCGCATCGCGTTATATAACACATTAGGACCAAGCACATTTTATTTTATAGATGTCAGCATTTGAAGCAGTGTCGTCTTATGTCGGCTGATCACGGGTTGTTTATGTTAAGTGCATCTTAAATGTGTTTTGAAAGTTGATGTCACTAGATTTTAGTCGTTTCTGAATATGTTATGCCGTACAGAAAGAAGATTATTAAGTGTGTAAAGAGAACTATATAAGATACATTTATATTGCTAAAAAGTGAGGCCAATTCAATCATATGTATGTTCTCTCCGTGTATGTTTGGTTATTGTAGATGTAGGTGGCTCTTGTATTTTCTCAGAGCTTTCAAGAATGAGCAAATGGTCCTTCTAGAGTGTATTCACTTTTTGTGGTAAGGTTAGTAGTGTAAAAGTTCATTATTCTTGGTTGATTTTCCATAGACTGAGTAGGTTAGAACGTCAGAAAGTGACTAGCACTTGGCTAGACAGTTACAAGACTGTGCTTTGTCTTCTCTGTGTCTCTGGTGACTCGCACTATTTATAGTGACAACCGGTGTAGTTTCTTGTGTGTAAGAACGGCCGGTGTAACAGTTATGATGAAAAATCACCTTACAAATGTAATTAGTAACTATTTCTATGTTCTATAATCACGCCTTTGTTTTGTATTGTGACGAACTTGATGATCGTAAACCCGGATCGAGCTATGGAAGTGGACCCGCCTTGACTTGCCTCATCCCCGCCATAAAAGAGCACGCCTTTGCCTGGCTAGCAATGTAGGCGCAGACATTGCGCCGATGCCACTTCCACCGCTCGATACTGGTTCAGGATCATCACTAGTGGAGGAATAAACGTTGACAATCGATGTGACTCTGGTAAAATCCTGCCAAAACAAAGCTGACAGTCTCACCAGAGTTCAACAAAGAGTGATGGGTAGGCACAAGCAGAAGTTATGACCAGTACTCGACAAATTGAACGCGCAAAGACCCAGAGAGTGGCGGTGAGAAGTGCCCGATGTGTTGCTGTAAGATTTAAAGAAATCAATACCTATGAATTCATGTTGCCCTTTTCAAACAGTGATTATCAAAGACAAGCGGTTTTCTTTACTCGACTGGAGTTCCGCCTGAATGTGACGCCGATTGTTATGAAATATGTTATTGCCACGATAACGTCTCAATGTAATGAAATAAAGAGTGCCACGTCAGCGTACCTTCGCAATTTATTTATAAAATTGATGGTTTGAAGAGCAGAACGGAAGGATAGAAATAAAAATAAGAGAAAAGAGAGAAAACGTCGAGTGATATGTGAGCCGGGTTTTATAAAACTGAGGCAACAATTAGAATACATTTTATTTAATTCCGTGACATTTACTTTTAACTGTCAGCTTGGAGTCATAGTAAAAACTTTTCATCGATAGACTTCGAAATCTTTTTTTCTAGGTATGCAAGCTAAAAGAAGCATGTGAAGCAAATAAAAAATGCTACCTTTTACTAAAGCAATATAAGTTATTTTCCTGGTTATGTTATTATTTAAGTGTGTCTACATATGATAACTTTATCGTATTACATGAACGTTTGATATCTCACGATTAACCTGCTTGGCAAGTGCTTATGTGGTCCTCACAGGAAAATGGGCAGGGTGGGAAGCCACATATTACAATCAAGACTCCTTGGGAAGACGCTGGTTTCTCGGAAGTGACCGAACATCGTAACGGCGACATACGTTAATATGCTATTATCTATTATGGGATTAACCAGGAGGGAAAAAATTCCGATGAAAAAACGTAGCAAAGTTTATCTCATAAAAAGAATAGTGAACAACAATAACTTATTTATTTCGGCTACGCTTAATCTAATTGTAATTTGTCATTTTAAATGTCATTCACATCAAACTTTCGAAATTCGCCTAAATAATGTTGTATATTAATTAGATAATCTATATCATCAGAATACAGTACAACATGCATATGCATAACGTATGAGTGGTACTGTAACGTCTACATGAGACGTTTAATAAGTATCGCACAACCTACCAGCGCCACTGTACGTAGAATACGATTTGGCAACAATCATACACACACATATACTTACTTTTACAGTAATAGCGAAATTGGAACCTCAGTGCTATATTTTACAAGAATATCAGTAAATAAAAAGTACAATCGAACGAAAATGCACTTTCATTTTTCAGTTGATGAGAAGAACACTTTATTAAAACGCGTATTGTCGAGAAAAGTGCAATTTTATTCCTACACTCTTATTATTTATATATTTCTCACTAAAAGATACAATGCCATTAGAACATAACAACTATTTCCGGTCTATTTACCCGAGATAGCATGTCACAATCACATGGATGAAAAGAAACGCGATCTGCTCCTTTACCGTCTGACACAAAACATTCGCCTAGGCAGGGTAGACACGTGCCAATAAAACATAATATCGCAACCTTAAATCGAGGAAATACATAAAATTATATCTTTCACAAACGAAAGAAATACAGATTGAAAAGGTTTTCGGATAAATAAATTATGAAAAATTATCTTGATTACGATAATATTTATTTTTAAATAACACAATCTTGGTATGATTGCGATCTAATAAAAGTCATCCTTACATATCGAAAATATATCTATCATGCAATGAAGAAAAGACATTGTCACTGTCTGAACATTTTTTAAAACTTTGGTAAACATACTGTCCATGTGATGAAAACTGTAATTTAAATGTATTTTACTCATGAACTAATAATTTTAATAAACATGTTTCTACTTTCATCAATTTTTAGAAACAAATGTAAAGCAGTATCTCCTAGTGATCTTCTTATTTACTTACAATTGTCTAGAAATTCCATGTAAATAAACCTGTTTATATTGTAAATTTGTACATACGTTAAAACGTGTATTTCTAAAAAAAACTGTTTACTGTTTTTCTGTCATATGGTTTACCGGCCTCCCGTATATATATATATATATAATCCGTATATATGCTAGTATCTAGAAAAACTTCACATACACGCCAGAAAAATAAACAGTTCCCACTTCTATTGTTTTTAAGCGCCTATTTTTAGACACCGATGCGTATGAAACTGAGGGATTCACTTTTTCCGGATTTTGCATTCTGCAACAGACTGATTAATGTGAAACTTTCTCTGAAAATATATACTTCCCTATGCACATAAAAGAAATAGATATTAATAAGTGCCTTTAAACCAATGCCAGGCAGATGCTAATAAAGAAAACACATATTTGCAGAATTTTATTTTATTTATTTACACAACGACACACACCCACACACACACATATATATATATATATATATATATATATATATATATATATATATATATATATATATATATATATATATATGTATATGTGTCTGTATATACAGGGTGATTCATAAGTCACTTCACTTAGCTATTTAAAATGATTACCATATGAAGCACAAACATACTATGAACTTTTGATAATAACAACAAATATTTTTTTGATAACAGTAACTTCGCTATGTTTTGCTTGTGTTTCTTTGTTATTTCTTTTAGAAAATTTCTTGAAAATATAACTTAAAATCATAGGACGCGGCAACGTATCAAAATTGTCGTCTGGTACAAATCGGCTCGTCATCTCTCGGGCGTTTGCGTAGGATAGTCGAACGCTTCCGACAAGAAACTCGCGAAAACTGGGTCAAGATCAATATAAATACCGACATTTCTTTCCAAGAACTTCCCACCCGTGGAATACATTACAACAGAAATGTATCCGTGCACACTACAACATGGTCGTTTTTAAGACCAATATCAACGTGTTGTACTGTCGATTTATTATATTCATCAATCCTTTTATATTACTGTTCCCTCGTCTAACTTAAAATCTGACAAACCCTTATTCTGTTTTGGTTTTGGTAATTCATATGAAAAAAAATCTACTAAACCTTACAATACGATCTGTGTTATTGTATACAAAATAGTTTTACATGGTTTTCATTCAGAAGACATTTTTATAATCTTCTTGATTTCACTATTAAAGTTCCCTTTCAGTATGTGTTTGTTTATTCCTACACGTTTACTTCTCGATATTATGAACAGTTATAATTAGTTTCGTTTTATTTAAGAATTATAATAAAAAACTGTAAATCACATCTTGTAATTTACCAATTTAAATTGATCATTCCATCACGTGTATGCTTAAGCTACCATTATTTTTTTATTTCAAAACGGCATAAAATATCCAACGTTCGTAAAACCCGTTAAACCACTTAAGAAAAATATTACATCAAAGTCAGTAGGGCACACCGGTTCCATCAGATCACATAAGATCAGTGATGTTCAGTGATGTTCTACACTTTGACGTGAAACAACTCATAAAGCACCGGGAACATATTTAGTAGTATAACACTTTTGAGGATCACCAATATTCAGATTTTTCGCGTTTTGAATGCCTAATCTTAATGAACTCACTACTCGCTGCTTACTTAGCGAGAAGAAGAAAACAGGCAGCAATTACACATACGGTTAAAGTGAAAAAGAGAGAGAGAAAAAAGGGAAGCAGACAGTATCACGACATAACACATGTTAAAAAGAAGAAGACAAAGAACAAATTGCTGTCTAAGTTGTGATCCGCTATTCGGAGAACTAGATCGGATTAAATAATGCATCCACTGTAGTTTTTTTTTCATGCACATCTGATCTGATGTTGCATACTATTGACATGTTACTAATCGGATTGTTTTGTGTGCATCTGGTAACATATTAAGTTTAACATCAGCTGCTATTTGCTCTACTTACTTTACGTTATTTAACACATCCAGCTTTGACCGTGCAATAGCTTACATTAATGCGTTAATCACCACAATAGATCTGCCAGGATTCAAACCCATCATAGTCTGCAATTCCATTCAACCCCAAAAAGCTATAACCGTTTTCAGCTTAGGTCTCTTGTATTTTCGAATTCTTATTAATGAAATCATTGTCTTTCACTTCTTTATTTTCATGATTCTACAAATCGAATCGAGTTGAATTCCAACGATTACAAATCCTTTTCACAGTACACTTTTTACTAGTATTATTTTCTTTTCTCTAATAAACCGTTTTCCTTAGTCGAATTTATCAACAAATACCACCCACTAAACTGGAAATTCGGGTTTCAACTTTAAACTCTTTAACTTCTTTTTTTGGCACAGTCCACTAGCTATCTTCATTACATTTACTCAATATACCGCTTTCTATATGTCTATATCTCTTTATTTTTATATATTTTATACATTTTCTCCTACATTCTTGAAATACAATTACGCGTGATATGTGTCTTTTATTACTGTTTATGTTCTGCCCGCCAAATTCATTTCCCTGGAAAGGAAAAGAAAGTAAAATGAAAGAAATAAAGAAAAACATAGAAAGACTTCCATCGGATTATGTTAATTTTCTTTTCGTACTTTTTGTTACGGACAACATTTTTTATTTCCGTTTCTTCTTTCCACCAAGAGTTATTTTTTTTGCATATTTTTTATGCCAATAATTTTTTTCACTCAATTAAATAAAATGTTCTCGTCTGGCCAACATATTGATTTATTTCGAACCAGCCAGTCTGGATATATATTCACTGAACTGTACATTAGTCACAACGTAAAGAATCGGTACGGTGGAATATTGTGAGTATACACACAAAAATCACACGCATATATAGATACATGTATATATGTATACATATATATATATATATATATATATATATATATATATATATATATGTGTATATATATATGCACATAAATAGATTTAATTACATATGCATATATATGTACGTATATAAATATATATATATATATATATGTGTGTGTGTGTGTGTGTGTGTGTGTGTGGGTGGGTGTTTTTGTGCAGAGGTCTATATTTGGAAAGATGGATCTATAATTCTTTAGAGATACTGTGTTATTATGAACAATTCCATCGTAAATTTTCGCGGTAAAATATATAATTTCTATTCGTATTCTTCGCGTAGGTACCTTAGTTGACAAGGGGATTTATGTAAAATAAAACAGGCGATGATGAAGAGATTTATGAGCACACAAGCACAAACACACACACGTATATATATATATATATATATATATATATATATATATATATATGAATAAATGCGAAACATTTTCCATTCATCCTAACTATGTGTGTATCAAAACACGTTACGCTAATTAAATTCAATTACACATCTAAGTACTTACAGATACATTATATGTAGCTTACAAAACACTGCGTAAACACATTTATATTGATGCTTCATTAGCATAATACTTTTATAAACATCTTCTAATAAATGAACATTCTAAAAAATCATTTTTATTTTCGTTCTACAGTTTTCTCTTCTAAATAACAAAGTTGTGTTGATATTTATCATATTATTAGTAGTAGAAGTAAAATTAATTTCAACGAATGTATGAACAACGCTTAACGTTGAAATTCGAATACCTTCCGGTACGCATGCGCGCATGTTTACACGCACCAACAACTGAGATGTTCTTAAAATAATTTATTTTAAAAAATCCACGAGTGAACGATCAAACTAACAGTTTTTTTTAGATATATACTTTATATTAAAAACTTAATTTGTTGTTATTTTTGACAACGACAACGACTATTGAATATGCTTATATTTGCTATAATAAAGTAAAAAGAAAAATTCCCCAGCCCTCTCATCTTTTTAAATAATAAAAAAATAGATTCATATTTTTGAAAAGCTTAATTTTTTTCTGTCTTCACAATGAATAGATGCGAAAGATTTTTTTCCATTTATCTAAACTATATTTTCATGCAAACACTTAGAAATTGAGGATAGGTATGGTTAAAACAATGCATTTACATAGACGCTTCCATAATTTTAGCAACAAACTTTGATAAATTTGTAGATCAACACCCTTAGCTAAGTATAAACAATGCGATTCTTTTTTAGAGCCATTTTTACTTAATAGGGCAGTTTACTAATATATTTGTAACACTAACCATAAGTCCGACTAGCAAGGTCGTAAAACGACACGTTATTGCCTATAAACAATTACACATTAAAAATAACGCCCAGAATTTTTCTTGAATAAAAAAGAAATGGTTAACTTTCTTAAATCCCTAGAATAGCCCGGATGTGGAGGATCATTTAAATTTTAATTTATATGCAACACTGATGTTCAACTCTAAATTCTAAAAGAGTGTTTTTTGTTATTTTCTATTGCTGCCAGGAGTTGCTGGGTATCCACATGTAATCGTGTAAAAAGTGGAATCGTATTTTGGAGGTAGGTAACTTTTAATGTTTTATTTGTACATGAAAAATAAAGGTATTTCATTATATAGATACATTTGAAGCTATTGATTTCATTTTCACGCGAAAAAAAAACACAATAAAAATCAATTGCTTAAAATTAAAATAAAAAGGGACGTACATTTAAAAATATGATTTTAAAAAATGAAATATAAATAAATTTGCAGATTAACACACTCCGTTAGGCGATTACGTGTGAACAACGTGGAAAATAGAACAAAAGGAAAACATTTTTAGAATTTAGAGTGATGGATCAGTTTCATATATATTCAACCTACATTGTACGTTATTCTGTGCGTTATTTCTTTTCGTGGGGAGGGGGTCCACTTTTTTATGAGACTACGTGATTAGTTTCATATATATTTAATATAAATTGTGCGTAATTTTGTGCGTTATTCTTTTTTTTTGGAGGGGGTCCACGTTTTGATACGATTACGTCCAAGTATGACTTATCGTTAGTGTTACAAGCATATTAGTTAAATATACCCTTCCCCTAATTAATTACTGCTCGGAGGGCGTGTAGGTTTTGCTAGTATATATATATATATATATATATATATATATACATATATATATATATATATATATATATATATATCGCTGGAAACGAAACTATTTTTCTTTACAGAACAATTTATATTCCTACACGTCAAACAATAAAAAAATAAAAAAATAAAAAATAAAAAGTTATAACACAATATGAACTTTTTTTCACATTATTTTTTTATATACATACTTATATATATATATATATATATATATATATATATATATATATATATATATAGTGCAATCGTACTTGTACCCTGACGGATATAATGTATTCCCTCTACAAATCAGTTCTGCACTACTTTTATATCCCTTTACGAAGATCAACATTTTAATATAATGATAACAAAAGCATATATCTAAAACAGTAAGTTTTACTTTGGTAAAAATCCGTTACATGATTTCGATTAATTGCTTTATTGGTGTTTAATGACTATGGGACTATTTTATTGCACTATATTTGACTAAATATACTAAAGTTTATAAATGCTTAACTCATGTATATGAATTTTTTTTTTTCTGTATAAGTTGTTTATATTCTTTGTAAGATACTCGTTAAATAGTAAGAGGAAAGGGCACGCATATATGTCGACTGCATGTGTCGGAAAGGCTTTCAAAATGAGAACAAGTTATATATGATAATGAATATGGAAACACATTGGAAACGAAATAGCAATGTCAATAAAGTATAATATTAGATAAGGTACTGAGTAAGCAATCCTATTTCTCGCACTATTTTTTTTTATTTGTAAAAGACGCACCTATTTAAGTGGCAGATGTAGATATGGTTTGCGAACGAGATTTGTAATTGATGAAATCGGTTGGGATATAACTTTTTAAAAATTGAGAACAAAGACGGTTAATTGCTTTGTTTGTCAGAATTAAATATTCATTTTTATGACTAAAACTAACGATGTCACAATCGATAGATGAAGCATTTTACTTTCCTATATAGATATACTTACAGAGGACCGGGAGCAGAGCGACCAAACTCACTCTTGATTACGTTCAAATCAAACGCTTTACAGAATGACTTGACTAACGTAGTTTTAACAGTCAAATCGTGATTTCTTTTTCATAGCGTAATTTTGAGCATGTGAACAATATTTTAGGGCAAATTACGCAACAAAGTTCATATGAAACATATCGTCTTTGTACGTGACCACAACTCCAACCTACTATTATATTATAGGAGTAGAAGTATGTCCAACCCTAACCTTCCACAAACTTAAAAAAATATGACACTAATCCAAAAATGTAAAAAGTTACGAGGTAACTAATTTTTCAAAGTGATTATCCTGCTATCTGAATATTAATAAGAAGGAAAAGTAATATTTTCAACAATTGCTGCCTAATATATAGAAACGCATTTTATGGGGTGTAAATAACAAGAATGAATTTACTTACGTTCAATTAAAGATAAATTCAATCTTTACTGATTATACAATCTGAAAAATTGAGTCATGATAAAATAATAGAAATATCAAATTTCCAGCGCCATGAACTAATTTCGTATTATTCTTTTTTTCTTAAACTAAAAATATAACTAAAAATATAAATGCGATTTGTGAAAAACATATATATATATATATATATATATATATATATATATATATATATACATACATATATATATACATATACATATACATATACATATATATATATATATATATATATATATATATATATATATATATATATATATATATATATATATATATATATATAATATTATTGACCATACAGTGTAATATATTTTTAAAAAACTTCTATTGGGTATATAATATGGCCCAATAAAATGCAATTCAAACGAATATACAAGACAACTATGGAGTAAATAGAGACAGTACGGAGTCAACTATTACTATCAATACTACTACTACTACTATTACTACTGATAATAATAATAATAATAATAATAATAATAATAATAATAATAATAATAATAATAATAATAATAATAATAATAATAATAATAATAATACTATCGTTGTCATCAATCTATTTCGGTACACAATGGAGTTCTGCGCCTTAGATCTGCGCGTTGCAGCGTCTGCTATGAGTATGTAGTCCCTCCTGCATCTATTGTCGCCTCGTTCTCAAGGCTCTAATGTAGTCCTCTCTGATACGTACTATCCCCCTTCGACTGTTGTGATCTCTTCTCGACACTTCTCTTAGAACATTCCAGCATATCACCTTTCCAGATGCTTCGGTCTACAGACCCGGTTTTCCAGATTGCTGGATCGAAACCAGTTACCGTCATGTCTCGCTCGCAGACATCATTGTAGCGTACGGCGAGTATTCTTACTCATCCTGGTCGGCATGGTCTTTGGGAGTCGTCATATCGTCCATTTGCTTAGATAGAATAAGCAACCTAAATCGGCGTTGGCTGAGCTGAACAAAAAATATTCGCTAAGATTGCTTTTATATGAGTTGTAGTCCTTTCAGGTGATTCCTAGCATTTTTCTGAGGTTGCCTAGGTGGAGCGTATTGAGCCTTCTTTTCGGAGTGAGTACGTAGGTAAAGAACACTCTAATATTCTTATTGGTGGCCAGCGTTTTGTTGTTCAAAGCTCTATGTTGCCGACTTGTCAATACGTGTTTATTTATGGAAATCGCTCACTTGGTGTAAGGAGCTCACAAGCACAAATGTGATTATCGCAAATACAAGATATGCCTATTGGCCTTAGTCTTGA